>JANZXV010000007.1:9015426-9026535 GCA_027576455.1 Erythroxylum roigii
TTTATTCTTATAAAATTTTCATCTTATTTATTATATTCCGGTTTGATAGCGGTTCACTACCGATTGAACCTCTAAATCTTAAACCTTTCCTTCGACCGGTTCGATGTTCGATCCGGTTTTTAAAACATCGGAAAAAAATCACATGTTCCCGCGCACAAAGGTCACAGTTGA
This sequence comes from Erythroxylum roigii, assembly GCA_027576455.1. NCBI lineage: Eukaryota > Viridiplantae > Streptophyta > Magnoliopsida > Malpighiales > Erythroxylaceae > Erythroxylum > Erythroxylum roigii. The sequence goes on from JANZXV010000007.1 coordinate 9,015,598, forward strand.
ATCTGTTCCTGCCGTTGCTTTACACAATCCCTTGCTGGTCCTGATTGTAAGAGAACGGGATGGTATATCTGTCTTATTATTTTATGAGGACCATGACACTTATTGTATTATTAAATCCACGTTCTCTACTAATCCTTGTCAGATAATCAAGTTCAAATTCCTGACAAGAAAGTTTCAACCATTACATGAACATACAGGGACCACACAACTCCCTCTCTCTCTCTCTCCTTTACAGCTCCAACTGTTAGGCCACGTAACATAAAACCTCTTGCTCTCTTCCTTCTTTTCATCATACCTCACGCGATGCCGCTCCCAAAAAATAAACTTCAAAATTATCTTTCTGCATTTCTTTCAGCAAGACTGCCCTGAAATCTACATATCTCCTTTCAACTGTAAAGGGTTGGTAATCTGTAATGGCCTGAGCTTGGATTCCATGGGACCGTATTGAAAAATAAATTGCAGAGACAGCAAGGTGTATGATTACATTACTACCGGGTTGAAGACTTAGCAAGGTTTATGATTACATTACTATCGGATTAAAGGTTTTGTTACATTTTTAAGTAGATAGATTTAGTTATAATGCTACGATCATATTTTATTAAATCTCATTCACACATAATTTAAAAACGACATATTTAGCTTTTAGTTAAATCTCAGCTTTTGTACTGGCCTGCAAAAAGATACTTTGACAGGTAAGGCATCAGGAGAAAATTTAAAAGATTACAACCAAATTTAAAAAGCAACTTAAAACATCTCAATCTGAACAGATCAAATGTTGCATCAAAACCAAAAGCTAAAGTGAAGGCAAAGGTAATAATTACAACCACCACCGTCCACCAACTAGAACTAATAAACAGATGCCCACCCCACGAGTATTTGATTAAAGAAAGCTAATACAACAAGGGAAAAGAAAAAAGAAGCTGACACAGAGAGATGGAAGGAATGAGAAGTTTTTTGCGGGCTTAAAACAAAGCCTTCTACAATAGTCACCGAGAAGAGTTATCATCTGTAATATTGAGAACCTCAGGTTGTAGGTCTCGACGGCTGGATTGGCAGAGTTCCTCAATCCTCATTGTTACATGGGACATGGAAGGACGAGTATCGGGGTACTGGGCTGCACAATCTATTCCTAGCTGCAAGAGTTGAACCATCTCTTCCTCGACATTCTGGTAACGGAGCAGCTCTAGATCAAATACTTCCGAGGTCCATTCCTCCCTAACTATGGACTGCACCCATCTGGGGAGATCAACACCCTCCTCATTCAAAAGGGCATGTATCGGAGCCTTCCCCGTCAGCAGCTCCAACAGCAACACCCCAAAGCTGTAGACATCAGCCTTCTGAGAAACTTTGCGAGGGTCAGTAACCTCTGGTGCACGGTAGCCAGTGGCTCTGTTGGGAGAGGAGGAAGGACCAACAATCTGGGCAAGCCCAAAATCAGAAACACGGGCATCATAATATTGAGTCAGTAGGACATTGGAGGATTTGATGTTTCCATGGGATATACTGGGACCTTGAGAATGTAGGTATTGAATGCCTCGAGCAGCTCCTAGGGCAATGCCAGACCTTATTTCCCAGTTCAAGGGAGGCCTACCAGCTCCTTTGTTGCCTATGATTAAATATAATGTGATCAGTTACTAATCATCCCTAATTTCAGATTGGCTCAGGAAAAGAGGCCATATAACAAGGATTCATGTGGCAAACCATGTCCAACTTGTTCAAAGAAGATTGCAACTATCTCTCTTAACTGACAGGAATATTCTAACTACCAATTTAATGGACAGAAGCTATCAGCATCAACACTAGGGAACTCCTATCGCAGATGCAGGGACATTCGTACGTTGTCATCATCCTTGCAGATGGATTTAGTTGAGGATCTTTTGTCAAAAGAACAAGCAAAGAATACATAACTCACCCTGTGTAATTGTATAATTATCTAGAAATAATCTAATCAGAAAACCCTTACAATCATTCATCAAAACGTAAATCCTAAAAAGCACAGAATTATGTGAACCAAAAGTCAAAAGTCAGAAGTACTCACCATGCAGAAGTGCAGATAAGCTGCCCGTGGGCATGTAATCATAAACAAGAAGCTTTTCATCCCTGCTATAATAGTAAGCCCTTAAAGGTACCAGATTTTCTTGATCCATGGCTCCCACCATCTCAATCTTCTCCTTGAATTCGCTCTCTGAAATAGTTACATCCCTCAACCTTTTCACAGCCACCACAGTTCCCATCTCCAATACTGCTTTATACGCGGTTCCAAATGTTCCTTTCCCCAAAACCTCTGCAGAGGCCCTCAACAAGTCCTCCAAGTCAAAAACCTTGGAAGCTTTGCCAAAAAAGACAAGCTTTTTCCCGTTCACCTCACCTCCTTTACCGTTACCAACCATTGCGGCGGCAGCCGCAGCAGCGACTGAGAAGCCATTGCCAGTCCCAAGACCATTACCTACATCTGCAACTGTCTTCTCTCCTGGAATCTCCAGTTCATGTTGCTTAATAGATGCTATGTCCATCGATCTTGACTTTTGGCTACTCTTCTTTCTGCACAAGAACATCAACACCAAAACAATCAAGAAGAAGCCCAGCACAGATCCAATTACTATTCCTGCTATAGCCCCACCAGACAACTTCTTTTTCTTCCCTTGGTTAATGCCACCATTTGGTGGTGGCATAGGCACCACCACAGGCCCACTGCCACTAGAACCAGCACATGCATCCAAAGGTCGCCCACATAGAGAAGTACCCAGAAAAGAAGTAGATTCGAAGCTCTGCAATCTCTCAGGTATAGAGCCATTCAGCAAATTATTAGACACATTGAATTGCCCCAGCTTTTCCAACTTCAAATCCGGAATAGAGCCAGATAAGTGATTGTTCTCAAGAAACAAAGTCCTTAACCTCGTGAAATTATTAAAACTCTCAGAGATGCCACCTGTGAAGTTGTTTTCACCAAGATTAAGGCGCACAAGACTCTGAAGAGTGAACAAAAAATCCGGGATCTCACCCGAGAGAAAATTTCCCTGCAAGAAGAGGTTGCGGAGGCTAGTGCAGGCAGCGAGATCTGAAGGTAGCTGACCCGTAAGAGCATTCAGTCTAAGGCTCAAGGTTCTGAGCTTGGTGAGGTTAGAGAACACTCCAGTCGGAAGCTGACCAGTGAGAGATACTCCGGGAAGACGGAGCACAGTAACACGGTTCTGTTCACAACCTACACCTGCCCAAGAGCAAGGAGTGGACTGAGTGACATTCCAGCGAAAAGTCCGGCCACCGACGGCAGACCTGAGAGAAAGGAGAGCTTGGCGGTCGGAGGCAAGATCTGACAAAGAATGAGGAACACCAAGGACTAAGACAAAACAGAAAAAGATCAAGATGTGCATGGCTGCCGTGCTCAGCGTGTTCTATCCTTCCAGGTAGTGAAAGATAGAAGATGATAACGTCGGTCGTTGGGGGTTAAGGAAGAGGCATCGCCGTCTGAATGAAGGAAGAAGACTGTCTCTCACACTGAATAACAGAGAGATATAAAGTGAAGTGTTAAAAAGGAGTTGGAAAGAGACAGAAAAAGCAAAGATGAGAGAGGCGTGGGGCTTAAGAGTTAAGAGGAGGGCCAGTAGCGTTTAATTATACGTACTTTTTTAATTAAAAAGAAAACAAGTAAAGAGTGATATTATCGAAAGGAGTAAAAGGAATAAGAACAGCAAAGCTGCGGATGCAGGTGTAGTGAAGTGTGCTGGCCTGGCCTGGCGCTGGTGGTCAAGGTCAACTACGTTTCTTTATTGCCTGTTCTTGTTTCGTTCACATTATTTGTTATAGGTCTTGAGGGAGAGGGAGAGGGAGAGGGAGAGGGAGAGGGTGATCTTATTAATATTTATTTTTGGCTTTTCCTTTTTGTTTAGGGAAATGCAGTTTTGACTTTTTGTTTGCTTCGGAATGCTATAATTTTTCCGTCTCTTGTGCATTCTCTGTTCTCACTCCTTTTGTTTGGTTCCTTTGTCACCAACCAAACAAAGTCTTGATTGGGACAAAAATACTGGAGATTTATGAAAATTTCTTCATTTTTTTTCTCAAATTCACATCAATTACTTACTTTTGATTTCTTTTTATAAATTATCAACTATTTGTTTCTTATTAATAAATCACACAAAATTAATGCTTAAAAAATGGGATGAATTTGAGCAAGAATGAATTGTAGGAGTGTGTAGAGGCTTACTACTTATAAATAATAAATTTTATAACTTCAACTGTAGTTCAAGAACAACTCATATCGGATATAAAAATGTGACAACTTAATTATGAGAATTAGATTTATATAGATAGATACAAAAGTTGTTTACATATTCTACTTTAAACAAATAGATAATGTACTAAAAAGTGTTTAGTATATAAGATATTTGATGCTTGTGAAGTCTTAGAGATATCTATAATTCAACACGTGAGATGATATTTGAGTTCAAAGTTATAAGAATATTAATTTTAGAAGTAAATCCTAGTTATGATCTATTTTATTTAGAACAATATTATTTTGAGCTTGAAAAGATTCTAATATAGCATTAATTACAAATTAGGCCATAATACAGTTTTTTAGTGAAATGGTTAATTGGATCAATAAATTCTTTAATAAACTTGGTATAGTTTCTTGCATTATTCAGGCAGTAATGTACTGTAGAACATTAAAGCTATTGGGCATGCAAAAGGACTTAAGGTATTGTTAAAGATCCAAGCATGTATTGAATCAATTTCTCTTAACTATAATGATAATAAGAATGAAAGTTATAAGATTTAAACAGTACCCATTATAGATAACCTTGTACAATTCTCTCACTAAACTACCGTCCTAGCAGCAGCATAATTGTCATATAGAGATGTAGTATAAGATACTTAAATTATTTGATTAATACAAGTAGAAGATTGTCAGTTTATGCCCTACAATCAATCATTGGCTATAGTTCAATGACATATACTTATTGACATTCTTTATCTTATACATATTCAGATAAATATGATAAAGTTTATATGGTAAATATACATTATAAATGAAATTATGATGAGATCATAATTATATATTATCCTTAAATTATTCCTAGTCATTGTTCTATTGAGATTAGACATTAATAAACAATAAAAGACTACCACATATTATGTTTCTTCCTTATGAAGAAAGTAATCAATCTTATAGACTAAATTATGGAGATATTTAAACAAACGTGTAAGAACTTGTTAGAGAATAAGTTCACTGAACTAACCCCACATGAGAATTTCATTTGGAGCATTACTTGTATGTCTATGAATATTCTTATTATGATGATTGTATAAGTGATCCTTTAACTTGAGCTCTTCAAAGTATCACTTATAGGGATTACTATATTTAAATACTACTTATGAGCTATTAGTCATTGGTTATAGTATGAATTATATGAAGATAATTAAGTGATCAATATATAATTCATCACCCTAAAGTGATTAGGGAGAATGTTCCATTATTTTCGATTAGTATTGATTCCATAACCAAATAGAGTATATTATATGATGAAAAGATTGAATTATATATGAAAAATCATACAGAAAAACTTAATTAAAACCACTTTGACATTCCTAAATATTTGGATGGTTATGATGTATTGCTAGATGCATATATAACTTATATCCATTGTCAACATATTTAGGAACTTATAGGTCATTCACAGAGAACAAGTTAAAGACAAAAAAGGTATTTTAATCGAGTTGAACTTGATTGTAAAATTTGATTAACTTTATGATTAAATATAATATATTTAATAAATAAGGATCATTATGAAATATTGAATCTTATTTGGGAACAAATGGTAATTAATTAGAATTAATTATTAAAATTGAACTAAAATTAGAATTTTATTTTAATTAAATTGCTAAAATGTCCAAAACTTATTATAAATATGCTTAGACTCTTAACGAGCTAGCACTTCTTACCTAAATCTCTCAATAACAGTTGTAGAGTTCTCTTAATATGTTCTATAGATACTACTAGAACTTGGATATTTGTGTGACTATAGTTGTTGAAATGAATTAATTTTAGAAATGGTTTGTGAGAAATGACAAAAAAAGAATCGCGCTTCACAATACAATTCATGCTTTATTATATTTTGTGCATTAATCATGTTATAGATTTTAATGTGGTCTTGCCTTTTGGAAATAAAATAATAAAACTTTTGTATTTATTCTACTAAACACAGGATCAGATCTCGCTACAATTTATTAATAATATATTCAATCTATGTAACTTGAATTATGGAAAAACTCGATGGTATAGCATAGTGGAATGGACCAATAAACTTCATAGAATTAAAAAAGAGGATTTAAATATTTACATACTAACATTTAGTTATATGTTATATGTTGTTTGGAAAATAAAACTACATAATTTTTAAGAGCACTCAAGAAAAAAAGAACACTTAGTCATAATGTAATTATATGGATAAGAGAAGTAATCGTGATTAATGGAATGATAACAGGATTTAGCATTCGCCTTGCTATAAATCTGAATATTATATAATGAATATTAATTTCTTGTATTGTTAATCAACTCTGTTGTACCTAGTGTTGGATATTGATTCAAAATTATTATTTTTTATTAATTATGTGGTCATGTTTATCTAGTTAGTTACTTGTGAAGTTTGTGGGTAGTGGGTCAATTAGTGTAGGTAGTGGGGTCAATTAGTGGCCATTATTTCCTATTTTTTCTGCTTTTGAATTATATAAATTATTGTATTGTGTTTTGTTTGATGTGAAGAAAATCCGAACTATTTGTGTTTCACTCAATATCTTTCTTTCTCTTTTGTTCTTGAAAAATCCAACAATTATGTTCCATTGGGTCACTTACCATGCCTTAGTCGACCAGATGGAGAACAGCTTAAATGTTAAACTCATTCCGGCAACCCCAATTCTGGACATATTAAGAGCAGTAAATCATCATTTATCCTGCAATTTGTGATGATATTTCTGTAGAACAAGATTATGATGGTGCAAACAGAAATCTAAGATTTATAGTTGATCACTGATGTTAATTTGTAATGATATTTCTGTAGAACAAGATTAGGGTGGTGCAAATAGAAATCTAAGATTTATAGTTGATCACTGATGTTGATTGTACTACACTGTTGGTATTCATTGTTTATATGTAAAGTTATTGTACTACTTTTGTGCTCAGCTTTCAATTGGCTGGTTTTATAGTGGAAATTTTCTCTTTGTCTTAGCTGAAAGTCATTGTTCTTGAAAATGTAGATTTCTCATTTAGAAGAATGGTCAAATCTAGATAGAGATCACTCTAATTCTTTGGAAGGAGCTACCGAAGCTTTGAAGGCCAGCACGCTTCGTCTTCCTGTAGTTGGGAAAGCTGTTGTAAGTGCCTACATTTTTCATCTTTGGGGCTAAGCAGGGTGCTTTTAGTGGAGTTGAAAAACCTATATTTTCACGATTGTGCTACAGGCTGATGTACACAATCTGAATGATGCCATTAGTTCAGCTGTTGATGTTATGCAAGCAATGGCATCCTCCATATGCTCATTATCCCCAAAGGTAACTCATTATTTTTATTGGATAGTATGAATTTAAACTTGAACGTGGTAGAGTAAGAAGTTCTGGGTACTTGTCTTTCAAACTCAAGAAGTTATGTGCAGTTAATATCAATACGTCATTAGTATTCCTAGGCATTGGAAAGTGTAGCAAGTTGGTTTTCACAGCAAAGGTTAATGTTGAGTTAATGTAGATAACTTATGGCTTATAATTAACTTTAAAGCTAAAGGATATCCATGTTAATGGAATGATGTAACACTGATCAATTTCCCAGCTTTGAATCGTTCGATAACTATTGATCTTTAAGGTAGTCAACTCAAGCAGCAGCGAGAAAGTTCATAATTAACTTGGTTTTATAACTCTAGTTGAGGTCTGAAAGGACTGTGGTTGGAAATTCTAAATCTGGGTTACCATTTTGCGTTCTAGACCAGATTGGCTTTTACATTAATTTTCTGCAGCTGAAATGGTTTTCATTATGGTCAATTAAATGCAGCTCCAGTGGTATGAGAATTAAAAAAGGCACCTTTGCTTTTTAATTTCTCTGAAACTTTCCATAGTATTAGAAGATTTTAATTTGCTAATTTCTTGGAAAGAAAATGTTGTAGAGGCTGAGAATAATCTCTGTAATAGTAGCCTAAACGTTAATTTGACGAGGTTCCAGTGTTCTGACGAGTAATTTGTTGTGTTCCATTGGATATTTTGTGATACATATATCTCCATAACAAAAACCATTTGCATTGACAGGTGGAGGAAACGAATTCTTTGGTGGCTGAAATTGTGAATGTGACTGTCAAGGAAAGAGTTTTGCTTGAACAATGTAAAGATTTTTTGTCCTCTTTAACAGCCATGCAGGTAAGCTGATAGTTTCTTCTGCTACGACTGACATACAGTGTTCTTCTTCATTTATTAATGAATATTTGATATCCATCCATAAACAGGTCAAAGATTGTAGCTTGAGAACACATATAATACAAGTAAAAGGTTTTCAACTACCAGCAACCTGACAAGAAATGTAGAACTGATCTCACTCACTCTTTTAAGTGCTAACATTACGCCCAGCCTCTTCTTTTTCCACTGCGTGGAGGTAATAAACATGGATTTATGATTAGATTAGCTTTACCTTTGGCATTCTTTTGAAGTAGTTGCCACCTTGTAACTCATGTATTCGCCATCTTCTTATCTGAAGATAGCAAAAAGAGGCTTTCCCTACCCCGCCTGCTAGTTAGTTGTATACTAGTATGTTCTCTTTGGTTTCAGTAAAAAAGGAAAGCGTGTATGTGTGTGTATATATGTAACATTTATGATTCAGCTGATCAGTGATTAAATTCTGAAGCTTTTGCCAACTTGATTTCCAGTATCTGAAATATGACCTTATATCATGGTTGTTGTTTGTGATAAGTCCAGTTCCATTGCTTCTAAGTGTGGTGAACTGGTTTCCATATTCATGTCCATCCAAAAGAAACTTCCTTTCCTGCCTTAACCAAACTCAAAATCCAATCTTGTATCATGTATACGGCAATTATGAACAAATGTGCCTTGGTCCTCAATGATCATAACCGAGCTCAGACTATTCAGAATCGTCCGACTCATGATTGCTAGGATCCAAAGCTGAAATGTTAGACAGCACACACCCACAGAAACATCCTTGATTTATTCTGATGAGACACCATTACTTGGAAACTTCATTGCAAATCCAACAAACTGTAGATTTCATCAAGATGGTCCGTCCACTTGTTTGGTGTCTAGTCTCTACTTGGCAAAACTAAACCCTCTCAAATATTCCATGGATGGTCTTTAATAGTTCTTAAATGTGGGACCATTTTTATATATGCAAGCTCCAAAAAAGATATTACTTTGTAAAAAGGGCCATATATCATTGTCAGCTCGTGACCAATTTTGGTTACTTATCTGTCTCCTTGAATGTCATCTTAAAAAGGGAACTTTTGAGTATTAAAAGTTATATTGACTATCTTTGACTAATCGTAGTCAATGACAACCCACGTTGTAAGTTCCGGCGCATGGGGAAGTGCGGGTCCATGAGCCCATCCGCTTACCCAACATGCACTGCCGGTACATGTAATCCAACCTCTCTGGCCCTCTGTATAGAATGCATCATTATATACAACTATGATCCTTTTCAATATTACATTTCACATTTCCTAGACCTATAATAAGATCTACAATTCCATGGTGCTTTCTCGTTTCCATTGTTACATTCTAAAAGTTAGTCCAGAAAATGAAATGCAAAGAAACAAAACTGAACATTATTAGTTTCTGTACATGAGATTTTTGTTTCATGATGTGTTTTTAAGGTTCTTATATTGGTTTGATTGGCTAATTGCTTTCAACATCACAAGTTTGACGTTAATAGTATGCTCTGTTTCATCAATTGCAACAGCATCTGATTCAACAAACTAAATAGTATGTTTTAGGTTTTACGAATTCGACTTAGTTTGATCATAATTTAGACCGTCAAAATTCGATCAAGTTCAGATTTGGATTGATTGTGTTTGTATGTGATGTATGATAATAGCTATGATTAGAGGAAATATCAATTTATTATCAATAGCATATTATACAGAATTAGAATAAGATATGTACCATTTTGTTGTCCTAGGCATATTATCGATTGGTATCGAATCATGCTTGGGTGCCTGTCGAAAGGTCCCATGTTGGGAAATTCTACAGAATTCACTTGTAGTCGTGGTTTCTTCACACAGGAAGCACGAAGCATGACATGGTGCCATGATCGTAAGAGGCTGACCCCATGCTTGGGAATGTCCAATGGCATCATGCATAAAGAATCGGTGATGACGCATCCTCTTCCGAGCCGATTTTGACGAGCAGGCAAACTTGGGTAGCCCAAGCATGGGATGGACAGTTGTGGTCCAAGAGCGGGCGGTAGTGCTCTCGAATGCGGTAAGCTTAGCTGGCGCCCACCCTCAACAAATAAATGGCATTATACATGTTAATTTTATTACCACAAAATAGGATTTTGAATATCATTTCGTACCGGCTAATATCATATCGAACGAAAATTGTTACGAAATAAAAGGTTAATTGTATCAAATTTAAATACTGATCAGTATCCGCCTGTTTTGAAAATTTTAAAAATTAGAGGGACTTTTTTACAAAATTTTCTAAAATTTTTTAAATCTCCCTCCCTTCTTCCTACTCCTACCTTTCCTTCTCCTTTTTTTCACAGTTTTTTAATTAGTTATTTTATTTATTTCAACTTTATAATTGTTATGAATTTTTAATTTTTGTTTTTAAATAATAATAAATTTTTTAGTACTAATAATTATTATAAATTAAATAAAACTTATAAATTATTTTTATTTAAATTTATTTTAATATTTTATATAATATTTATTAATAAAGTATTTAAAAATATTTTAT
>JANZXV010000007.1:9043080-9053708 GCA_027576455.1 Erythroxylum roigii
GAGTGGAAAAGGAGAGGAAATTGGGGAAGGATAAGGCGGATAGCAACAGAGGAAAGATACAAGGTTACCGAAGATAGAAGAAGACACGGTGGAATAAGGTGATTATAACTATGAGTGATTATAATTAATTTCTTAAAACAATTACCTTAATTATGTAGCTACTATTTATTTATTTTTTAATTGAAGAACCAGCAGTCACTGCTCTTTGGATGCGTACTGGATAAATCTTCGGATTGGCAAATAACTTGCAAATCACACTAACCGGGTACTCTGCACTAGGCAAGCCCTATACGACAGGCTCAATCGAGAGAGCGTAGATAGGAGAAATCGAACACAGAATTTTTTGACCTCATGCTCCTCCACTTTACCAACTTGATCACCCCTTAAAGGGCCGCAGCCACTATACTGAAGAACAAGTGGCATACAATTACTCTCAAGGGATGTGGCTTGATGGTTGAGAGTGAGACTTGACTTCGGTTAGGTCTCAAGTTTGATTCCATGCTAGCTCCTCTTGTAAGAGCCTGGGACAACCGCGGTTTTATCTGTAGGTGGAGAACTAGTTGGGCACTTGATGATAAGGTGCGCCCGCTTAGCCCGCCTGTAGGGTGGTGTGCCAATTGAACCTTCAAAGAAGTGTGTCCGCTTGACCCATCTACGAGGTTTCCTCAAATTCAAAAAACAAAAAGGTGGCATACAATTGGATCGTGTCTTTGAATGCACTGCTTACAGGAACATGCTTTTATCTATCATTTGATGTGCTGAATTTATATGTTACATTATCGTATGCTAGCAAAAAGAAAATGCACACCCGTGAAGGGGACACTTATCATGAACTAATTGTTTTTCATTGTAAAAACATGCCAACAAAGTTCATTACGTATAATCATACCTCTCTTTCTAACTTGAACATTTGGCCATATGCAACACTGTCCCACTCCCACCCATCTGAATGATATACATTGTACATAAATAGAAAGAGATAGAAACAAAGGGAGAAATGAAGCATGATTGGCTTGGTGTTGCTAACGAGCAACCATGGCAGCTCTCACCCACCGACTAAACGTGAGGGTTAGGAACCATATCTGTAGCATTTTTTTTTTTTTAGGGTAAAGAAAGAGCTAACTATTAGCTAGAGCTAATAGCAGAATTAATGTGCCGAGTGCGACTAACACCCATACGATCATCATTGAGAAGTCGCCCTATAACATCTGGGGGCTGTTGAAAAATCATCATACTCAAAGACACCTTAGGTCTGATCCTAGCGTTTCCCTCTCTAAAAATGTGATGAAATTTGACTTGCCAACTGCGTGATATTAGCTCCCTAATGCTGCAGATGAGTGCATTGTCCGTACTATCGTGAATATGATTATTGAGCCATTGAATCACCGACATGTTATCACTCTCAATCTCGACTTTATTGAAGCCCATACTCCAAGCATGTTATTAGTGTTACACATCTTAATCATTCTCATGTGCTGCTTTTATGTTTTGTTTTCTTTTGTCATTAAATTTCAAAAACAGCATGTGGCAGTTGGTTCTACAAGCTATAAGCTGGCACAACGGCGTGATTGTAACTTCCCATCTACCTATGAAAATCTGCTGTCATTAAATTTAGCATCCGTTTGGTTTAGCTTTTAGCTTTTGAAAAGTTAATTTTTTTTTTTCTGCAAAGATTTTTTTTACAAAAATTGAGTATTTGAGTGTAAAATAAAAAGCTACTTTTTAATAAATATGACTTTTTTAGCAACCTATATATAACTTTTTAAAAAGTTATATATTTGGAGTTTTCAAAAAAGCAATTTTTCATATCAATTAATGAGCCTATATTTATTCTCTTTTGTCCTTATGTTTTACATATAATTATCACAATACCCTCAAACTCATCTTCCCGTTTATTATGTATTTAACTATTTACTCAACTTGGATATTTATTTTGAAATTTATAGAATATTATTTGACTTTTTATAAGTTTTAATATTTATTTTTTATACTAGTTTAATTATGTTATAATCTATATAAAAGATTTGGTTAGATATATTTTATTTATATTTCATATGTTTTAAAATTATATAATAATTAATATATTGTGCTTTGCATTTTGTTTAATATACTTTAAATAAATTTTATATACATAAATAATTTTTATTACAAATAAAATATAGTGAAAATTAAAAGTGTCTTTTATTTTTATATTGCCAAACAGTCTACTGTATAAAGCTTTTTTAAAAAATGCTCTTTTTTAAATAACAACCAAACAGTTAACTAATTTCTTAGAAAAGTTCTTCTCCTCTTTTTTAAATAACAGCCAAACAGTCAACTAGCTTCTTAGAAAAGCTCTTCTCAGAAAAAATTTACAGAAAAATGTTTTACTGAAAAAAACTCTACTAGTATAAACCCAACTAAATAAAGGCTTAATTATTACTCGACCAATAAATAAACAATAATGAACTGCTTCACATCTCCAGCGTGTTATGTCGTATGATTGTGTGCTTCCAACAAGTCAATTGATAAGGCCAAACTCTGTCATGCAATCCAGCAATTAACGACAGAATCAATACAGTCAACTGTATCTATTAAAATTATAAAGATGAGATTTGCCATGTAAATTTGATTTGATATGCCGATCAGGTTTTATTTTTTTGGTAAGTAAACTTCTTTGTGTTAGAGACTTCATATACGCTCAACCATTCTCACACGAATCCCTCTATGTTCCAACTAATCTGTATCACATCAAATCAGAAGGTGCCTGCCTTAGTGAATTAGAGTGGAATCCAACATGTTTTTGCTTGTTTTTGATGAATTCTATATGTACAGAAGCAAGCTACCGGTGAAGTATCTAATATAGGTGGCCAATTATGAGTGAAGTCTTGATAGAAGTAGACTGTAGACTGAGAAGCTAAGATTAGATGAGACCACAATATAAACGTAACAGAAATATTTGTTACTTGCAAGACATGAAACCCAACTGCATGAATAACGAGAAATTTTAGCTGTTCATTTGCTTATCAAACAAGTTTGAGTAGTCATCAACTATTTGGTGAGACATTAAGTGATGGTAGAAGGACTCGAGCTGTATTTGTTAACTTGTTTCGACTTCTTTCACTTCGGAATAACACAATCGCCTAACACACGACTGACAACAGCTCCAATTTGAATCAAAAGAGTTGATGATTTGCGGTAGACTAATTGCTACTTTACATGAAGTGGTTGTACTTCTAGAGAGAAACTTCTAAAGAACACATTGGTATTGAGTTACACCAAATTAGACAGACGTTTTAAGGAAGTTAAACTTGCACATCAATATAAAGGAAAAAGTCACACAGGGTGTGCTGTAACATGTGAAAGTCATTGAACATCATGGAGAGAGTAGATGCCATCTAAATATTAACAGGATCAGAATACACTTGTCTGTTTCACTCGAGGGAATGCCATTTTTTGCTCTTAAGATACAATTTCAGTGCGTTGGATAAATGAAAAGAATTATAATTTGATCAGTCTTACCATTTCTTTACAAAGAGATAATGTCTTGATTTCATTGGCTTGCTTATGGCAGTACTCCTTCAGGCATCAATTAGCCAATTATCACCATGTACTGATTATTTTCTCTCCTAGCAAAAGGATGCCCACCTACATGGAGTAAGGGAATCTCCGCTTCATGTCAACTAAATCAATGTATCTTACTCCCTCATATTCTTCAATTTAGACCGGTTCTACAGAATCTGTACACACCCAACATCACGGCTTCAAAGTGATAAAATTTATACCTTCAGCAGTTTGCCTCATCATAACCTTGGCTGAAAAACAGCTTTCTTTTCTTTCATGTTTTCTTGGAATGAGGGCAACCATTTCTTCTCTGAGATAATGCATGTTTATCAATCCCGAGCTTGAAACACATGATACAAGTTAAAATGCAAACTGCTATAGCTGAGAACATAAGCGAGGAATCATGTTTGCTAGACTGCCGCAACAAAACTGATGTGTCGACAGTAACTGATGCAAACCTTTCCTGCGATTGCCTTCGCCTGCAAATTCACTTACAATTAAAGATGTACAAGGACAGGGTGACACACACCATGCAATTATAACGTAATTCGATAGTCTCCAACATGTCCTGTGTCAGTTCTTTGATCATTAGTTTAACACAATCTTGGTCCTGTTTAAAGTTTAAAAGATAATCATAAAGAACACTTAAGATCATAGGCAACTCCTTTATGTTCTCATTCATTCATTTTCTTCAAGTGAAGTTCTCAAAACATGAGAAAGGAGTTATATACCCCAACAAGTTTTTAAATGACTTCCACAGAGAGGCAACACGACTGATTCCATGTCCTGGGGCGGGCTCTTTCCTTGTTCCGTCAGCAGTAGGATCAGATATCCCTGAAAATGTGCAGTTATAAAATGATAACTTCAAAGCCATAGTAACCACCATGTATGGAAATGATTACAAAAACATACAAGACACATCCAGTGAAGAAGTTAGTCATAAACATATCATCAAATGCATGCACAAGTGCGCAGATCAACTTACAATAATATTTGGGGATCCTAACAAGCATCATCATGTAAAAAAAAAACACTTCATTATGGGAACTATCACATCCTTGACAGCAAGATGGAATTTAGGACTACAGGGAAGAGTATAAAAAAGAAGATCAAGTACTTACCGTTATGGTTTGAGCCCCAAAAGTAAATATCACCCTATTTAGATCCCTCAAACCTTCAGGTATTTATCATAAGGTAATTCAAAATCCAAATCAGTTATCATTAATTTCCTTTATGCACCCAACTTCTTGTATGCAGACAAGTCCATCGCTGACACACCCACATACGCACAAATATGATACATTAACAAAAGGACTGTATATGCTATATGCTGCATCATCTATGTATATAGTTTCATGGAGACTCAAAGAAGAGAAAAATGGACAATACCAGAGTTGCTGGAAGCAACCGCATGTTCTTTTCTGTAGGAGCTAAGTGAAGCCAACTCCTTTACAAGAGAACGTTCCTCGTCACTGTCATATGCCCAGAGTAAGCTCATAAACATATCAGCAAAAATAATGAGAAAAGAGCCTAAGCAAGCAGCACCTTCCCACCAGACATGCATGTCCAATTTTAAACAGCAGTGGCATTCACTTCCCATAAGTATCAAAAATTTAAACTTTTCATCATCATCAAGTAAAAAACTAACCAGGGTATGCTACAAATTAATTTTGTCTCTAATCAACAATATAACGTCAGATATTCAAAACAGAAGACCACACTATGACTGACAAACTTTATGCCCAGACAACCATTATATGCCAAGGAGACGAAGAGTCCAAAACTGACCTTCATCCAAATATTGACAACTGCAAACAGCATAACCAAATGATTTAAACTTGAAAGAACTGATTAGAGCTACTCAAAAATCCTACATTCACCACGTAAAAAATATTCAGCCAAGCAATTTGAACAGCAGATTTATTCAATGCTAAAGATGACTTGTATCTCAATTACATAGAGTATGTCTACAATACATGGACATTGCCCTTTGCTTGTATATACTAGTCCCTTAAATCGAAGGAATATTCAATCCACTAAACTGCTCATTTTAGCAAAATATAGTTTCATAATAATATCAATATAAGTCAATTTATATCTGCAGCTGTAGAAACAAAAACCACAGTGAACAGTTTGGATTCAGGAGTCCATGCGCTTAACTCATCAGCAAAGACTAAATCATCAAAGAAAATGGAGGGCATGCATTAATTTAAGCAAATGGAGATTATTGAAATGCCTTTCATATGCAATGCACAGAAGCTGACTACAATGACACGGGAGACGGGATCTGATTACTAACTCTAATGTGTTGACATATGGACGTAAGCATACACATATATATACGCGTAAAAAGATATGAATTATCATAAGTCCTACAGAAAAGTATTCTTTTGTGAAGGAAGTTATACTCAGACCTGATTACTTTTGGGATCACGACATTTACAGTGAAGTGATGGTCACCACGAATATTAGGTTTGTTAACATCTGGGACCCCCATCTTTGACAATGTTACTGTCTCTCCAGGCTGAGTTCCAGAAGGAATCTGAAGATCTTTCAAACCCTCTACAGTTTCTACCTGATATTGTTCAAATACAATTAAAATGCCTTACTAAAAGCCATAAAAAGCCCATGGGTTGTAGTTCACTGGAAACTTCAAAGGAAACTGTGCATCAAATCAATATCACAGCAAAATGAGTAAAGGGTACAGAAGACAAAAGATAATGCTTTGTTGAGCCAAATATGCAGCATCAACAATTGAAATATGGAGCAAATACGCACAGAAAAAGAATATGAAAATGCAGCAAAGAGAGTTTTCAGAAGTTATCAGAGTTTAAATACAATTATAATGATCTACTTTCCCTCAAGTAGCATATACAGTTAACTGATAATTTTATGCAGGTGATGGGAATAACCGCAACCCATCTTTAACACCAAAAGAAAGCAAAGAAGGATTTCCAGCTGCAACACGAAGTGTGGAATGAGAAAAACAATAAAATAACTATTTTATTGGTTGATGTAAGAAGAAAAGTACCCGTAACAAGTGAATACTGATCTTTTGAAACTGATCAGCAAATAAATCCAACTTTTCAATACAATAGTGTCTCTGGTTTATATTATTGAAAGGTAAAGAACAAGTAGATATGATGATATTTCAAGAACTGTACTACACAAGATGTTGTGCTCTTCAAGGCAATGGAAAAAAATGAAGCCTTGTGATGCAAAAGAACTTAAAGTATATAGAAGAAATAAAAGAGAAAAAGATTTGTCAATCATAAGTCTTAATTTGGTGGGATGAAGATTGAGAATTGAGTTGACAACAAAACATAAGGGCTGAAATTTAAATTATGTTAGGATTTCTTATTAGATAGGAAGCAGTAGTAAGTTAAACATGATATTCTATTTTACATATGTTATCCTAGTTGTTTAGGACTTATAGAATTTTTATTAGAATAGGATTTAAATTTGTTAGAAATTCTTTCCTACTAAAATAAGGGTTTTAAGACTCTCTCTCTATATATGTGTGTATTCAACTCTTCATCAATAATAAGCAATCTGGAATTCTTCAACAAACTTGAGTTTTTTACTAGAAGGTGTGATGCTTTCTTCTCAGAGTGATTCTTAGACCTTAGGAGTGATTCCTAGTTTCCTACTTTCCATTCTTTGTGCTCCTTACTAAATTTAGCAAACCTAACCTACATTCCAGCCATCTCAAACCTATATTCTAGCCATATTAAACCATAAAATCATAAGCCTAAATTTTCAACAATCAAACCTTAAAATTTCAGCTATACAAAATCTGAAATTTCAGCATTCCTAGCAAAAATTCGACCTTGAAGCTTGATATTCCAGCAGCCTAATATCAGTCATATTTCTCAATTTGGTCCTTTTAGCTACTAGTTAATAATTCTTCTATTTGTCCTACATCACCTTGTTTTGGGAAAACAACTTCAATTGATCCACTCATAAAAGAAGTCTCTGGAAAAGTTGAAAACAAATTGAAGAGTTTGTCTTTGTCGTCAAAATATTACAGATTAAAATTACCTTTAATACGGCACCCAGTATTGCTTGAGTATAATCAATATTGACCTTTGAATAAAGATTGAGTCCATCTCTCCAGATTCCATGCTTTTCATTTATATGGAGGATGATAAACAGATCACCAGCAACCCCTCTGTCAGATAAATGAATACAAGAAAGAAATTTGTGACCTTTTCTGATAACATATGGGCTTCCCTTGCATTCCAACAATCAAATCATAGTAAATGTAAACAATTTGTGGAATGCAAGTACATATTTCAAACATGCACAGCTGACAATAATCTCCATTTTATTTCATCATAGGTAGTTAAAGCGAAAGAAACCCCATATGGGGAGTACACCCTTAGGACCCACATCAATTATACTTCAAATAGCATAATCATGAATCAAACAAAACCTTCAAAGATCTAAACACATGCGAAAGAGACTTCTGAGAGCAACCAACACTGGTGATAAAAAGCTTTATTTATTTCTTTTTTAACTGCCTCCAATAAAAAAAAATCCTATCAAACTATGGATAGATAGGATATACCAGCAGCACTGGAATTAAAAAAAGGTTGGATAAAGTATAAACCACACAGATTCCAAAGAAAGCAGTAGAAAAATAGAGCAATGATACAGCATAATCAAACCCAAACTTTCTCTTCTAGAGATAAAACCTTAGGATTTTATTACACAGATATTTTAACCTGCAAATACAAGAGCCACATAAACTAGGATACAATGTGCTAGAAAGCATTTAGTGTTAATAAAAATGGGAAAGATATTCAACCTTTCAAACAACGCTGTTGTCTAAGCAAAGAATATAAAGGCAATTACAATTGAAATATACAACGGCAAACAATTTATCTACGCTTCATAGGCTTCAAATTCTCTCAATTAAAAGTGCTGTTTCAGTCACAGAAGAAAATAAAAAACACCACCACTTCAAAGATCAATGGGAAAAATCTATCTGTACGGTATATTCAGATGCAAAAATGTTAATCATTCCCACCTTTTCTTGTCGAAATTACCCTCCCCTTTAATTTGCATAGTTGCTCCATTACCCACGCCAGCAGGGATGACCACTTTCATACTTCTTTTGGACCTTACTTTGCCATTGCCTCCACAACTTCGACAGTGATCAGTGATTATCTTGCCAACTCCATTACATTTTAAGCATGTAGACACCTATATAATCCACAGTATCATCTATAAAATATCTTAAAGTTTCAATATAGTGTTGCTAGACCAAGTAATACACAGAATACATAGAGAATTGTCATGAATGGAAGGAAATACCAAAATACATACAGCAGGAAGAAGTTTAAGAGGAAAGCATTTAACAAAGTCAAACTCTGTGTAGCTTATGGCTTGAGATAACATCCATGGAATCAAAAACAAAAGATTCCGACTTCCTTATGTAGATAATTTGTGAACCTTTCTGCGGCAATTTCTTTCAGTTTTCCTGCTGTTAGATCTTTATCATCATTTCCCACTTTCCACTAGATAAGGGAAATGAAGAAGTTAGAGTATACATGATACAAGTCTATTATCAACTCTTTGTCCTTACTCAGTGCAGAGCTACTCGAGCAGTTTAACCTAAATGCCAAAACATGCATTGTGCCTAGAGGTGGCACTCTCTTTTCAGATTCGGGGTTCAGCTCTTGAAGAAGTTGAATATCCATAAGAACTTGCCTTTTCCTATAAGATGTCAATGCACTCAATCTAAAGACATTTTTTTTATAAAGTTTTAATGTAAGAGGTGGGCTAGAAGAACATTACCTGCCCTTTCATTTTTATGAAACCCACTCAAGAATCTGATATTTTGGGAGGAGACTACAAACTGGAAAAACAGTTGGATCCAGCCAAAGTGTGATCTCATGCTGGATTAGTCTCCAAGACAACCATTTCCATCTCGTCTTAGCATCTTGTATGAAGGTTTCAATCCATGTATTTTCCTATTTCTAAATGTTAATGTCTCAGTACATTTGCTTAAGTTGTTGCTTTGGAAATTAGCTATAGACCGCTGTTTATAGTCTTTGCTGCTGTGATGATCTCTACCAAGCCTTCCTAATAACTGATTTACGCTTTTAGCTCTTCCCTCAAAACTTGTTGACTATAGCGAATTGGTTGAATAATTGGTCAGATAGCTAGACACGGGAATTTTGGAACTGATAGTGCTTGCCACTAGGTAGTTGTTATTTAAATTATTGGCTTTCGAATTTTAGAAGATATCATCAATTCTTTTCTTTAGTCTTCTTTAATTACTCATCAGGCCAACTTTGTTGTTGAAGTTTTAGATTTGCTTCTTTAGCTCCAAATTCATTTATTGTTCTAATGTGCTGCTTTTTTTTTTTCCCCTGAAGTCTTGCACATGCACAACAAAAAGAAAGAAAGAACATTGTGTACAGAAGAATAAATTTGGTTTAGGGGGGCAGGGTTGTTATGTTCATCATTCAAATTATATTTCAGAATCAGACTGAAGATAAAATAATTAATTGAGCTTCTTTCTTGCTTAAACCTCTCTGTGAAGTCCACATTATGCTGTCAAATAAATAAAGAAGAAAACATAACATTCAAGAAACCCAAATAAATCCATCCAGATAAATGATACATGCATAATAGACTAAAATATATCCCCTTCACATCCTCAAACGATCAACAAAAAAAGGATAAAAGAATTCAGAATGAAACACAGTAAATCCATCAAGCATGTCAAATTACCTGTGATATCATTCCAAATGGTGTTCTTTGAGTTCTCATTACCCCTCCTTTACCACCACAATCAGCACATAATTTTATGCAATGACTAGATTTTGCACCAGTTCCACCGCAATTATCACACGTCTCGAAAGAGGAAAATTCAATTTCTCTCTTTGCTCCAAAAACTGATTCTTCAAAGCTCAAATATAGTTCATGCCTGAGTCATTGAGAAACCAAAAATTCTAATTTTCCAATTAGCAAACTACATAATTGCAAGACACATGATGTTAGAGACCGCAGCTCTAACAAGGATTCTGCTCAACACAAATCTTCTCCAATAATAATGGCAAACACACACAACC
>JANZXV010000007.1:9135784-9150843 GCA_027576455.1 Erythroxylum roigii
ATATTTATTGTGTAATGGGCAAAAAAAATGCCATGTGTCTGCATATATATGTATGACTTTTGCTAAAGAAATTTCTTATATAAGTTGGATTTAATCTCTTATTTTGATTATATATGTAATTAATATTTTCTCACATCTAAACTAAATTCTTTCGGTCTCTTTTTAAATATTTTTTTCTATTTGAAAATTATTTTATCACATTCAGAGCATAATAGTAGGATTATAGTACATAGATATCATTCTTGTTACTCTTAAGAATCACCCATATTTTTTACATCTAACGTGCCTATATTTGTAACCTTCTTACACAACTTTTCATTGTTGATTAGTTGATTTCTTCCACAGAAAAACTTGTTATCCCGTTGCCGAGAATCATATTGTTTTGTGGAAGCCTAACCCAAACACGCAAAATGAAGAGCCTTTCATCCATCAGTGGATAGTGTACTGCGATAGCTTTGATGAATACAATTCAGACAGTGATCACTGTTTATACATAAACCACATGAAGAGAATAGAGTCTAATCTTATCGTGTTAAAGATTCAATAAGATACCTCCCATGAGGGCTGTGGTAGAGTGGCACGAATTTCTTCGTCGCTTTAAATCTTGTGAGAGAGTTTTGTCACCCGAAAGGATCTTATTCGACTCGAATCTGAATTAATCGATTACTCATATATGACAAAAAATAGGTGATTTAACCATAAAAAAGATTCAATAAGATGCCAGAACGAAGAAGAGGGAAAAAAAAAAAGCACCGCAAGGAAGACATAATCTAAATGACCAATCCAGTCAGTGACATGGTATCCCTTCCAATGCGGACTGGTCCATCAAATTTCCTGTCAACAAAGGGGCCGCGAAAACTTCAGATCATGAGGTACATTAATGGGCCAATGACGTTAGGGCCTTCGTTACCCTGAGCCAGTTCTAGATGAAATTACCTGCTGTTAGACGTGTAAGGCCTAGGTCTGTCGTAACTGGTACTGCCTTTTTTGTTTTTTTGTTTCCTACGAGATGTCCTAGGCGGGTTTCAATTATAGGAAGGTACCTTTAAATCAGTCACACTTAGATTAATCCCCACTCGAGCCGGATAGGTCCCTTGTGGGAGGCGAAACTTTGACCCTAAGTTTTAAATGGCTGCATACATAAGGTGAGTTCGAACCCACGACCTTACTTAAGCCAGGAGAGCCAACATCAACTCACCAATACTGCCTTACTTACTCTTAACGTTTCTTTTTCAGCCTTTGCAAAGCGGAAAACTTTGTGTTAGTGGGTTTTTTGTTGTTGTGACAAGAAGATGATAGAATATCTCTATTGAAAGGAAAGGTAACGAGTTATTTTTCTTGTTACATAGGCTCTTTATATATAGCAAGATAAACAATTTTAAACAACTAATAATGAACGAGCACTTTAGTAATAGGAACTACAACTACAAAATAAATAAATTTTAAACAAACTAATAATGAATAAAATAAACGTGAAGCAAGATTAAATATATAGTTCACACCGTTAATATCTTTTGAAATGAGATTTATATAATGAGAAACACATAAATATCAATAAAATGTTCATATTTTAATTTTATTCAGTACATAACTAATATATTATTGATAATGAAGTAGAAAAATATTTTTGTAATCCAGCCTACTTGACAATTTCATAAAATAAATTAAATAAAATATGAGCAAATTTTGCTTTTTCAAAAGTATACACATTTTTAAAATTATAATAAATTAAGAAAGTATTCGCTTAAGGGTTCTTGGAGAAAAATAAGACGTCTCTTTATTTTCGTTACTTCTGATAATTTTTAATCCTCTTACATGTATTAAATAGGACTTTCTTTGCAAGAAGAAATATTATCCTTAATATTGACAAGATATTTTTTCATTCTATAAGGTGTCCACTCCTTTAAATATTATAACATTAAACATATATTTATGAATATTTCTATAAGATGTTTAAGAAAAAAATATTTCCATATCGAATCTCCAGATTGAATTAACCTTACCACGAGTAAAGGAGGTTATGTTCTTTGATTTTTTTTCTAATGTTTCCATATTTTTCATAATAAATTTAGCCTGAAATTATGGGAAATATACTTTATGATCTTATACCAGAATAGTCAAATATTCAATCATTAAATTTAAAGATTATGGATTGTTATTATTCCCTTTCTTGTTTAAACTATTAAAAATATTCTAGAAAATTATGCATATGATATTTATCCATTTTTGCCTACGTATAAAGAGAATTATCTTACAAGAGTTTGAACACCAACAATTGTTAATGTTCAATTAAAAATACTAAAAGCACATATTAATTAATGATTACAGTATCATCGTAAGGGTAAAACCTTTTAAATAGATATGTACACTTTAAATAAGATAACAAACATTATCTAAAGTTTTGAAACAAATAATATGAGGCTATTTTGATATATTTAAAATGGTCAATAATAGTGGATATAATATATATTGCATGTGACTTTAACCAAAAAGTTGGATCATTACTTTTGTAATCATATTTGTAAAAAAAAGGTTTTATAAAATTATTTTTTAGTACCTTAATTTTAGTTTTGATACTACTTTTTCAAGGGTATAAACCATATTAGTTCAATTTGCAAGTTATATTGTGAACTTGATAATGGCGAGTATATAACACATTGTTAAATTGATGAATAAAGAAATTTCAATTCACACAATGAATAGATTAAAAATCTATTAACTAAATCACTAATAAAAACTTAAAGACTAGAATTAGCCAAATATCTCAATGTCTAATCTCGATGTTATAAAATTTAAAACATTCATTATTCAAAACTAACATGTTATTAAATGTTACGGTCATGTTATTAAATGTTACGGTAATGTAGATTTGTTTGGAGATTCAAATAATTGTGTGCAAAGTAAAATCACAAAGTAGTACAACATTTCTTTCTCTAGGAAATATATTTCAACAAATAATTTATATATACTAGTCATACATTACTTTTATCACTATTTATAAGGCATATTGCTTATATTTTAGATGATTCTGAAGGATTTGGCACTTAAATTAAGAAGTATTTTAATTGCAAGTCTTAGTTATGCCTATTCAAAGAAAAGGAGCTAAATTAGAGAAGAATTGGATGAATTTAGATCAAAATTGGAAGATTTAAGGAAGGACCCTTGAACACGGTGCCTACACACTACTATGTTAGGGTTATGTTACAAAATGGTTGCTTCTGTTTCTCTTTCGTAGCCTTATAAACCCTCGTAGTACCCCCTGGAGCATAAAATACAACACCTTACACATCCCTTTATAGGTCTTGTACTGGTATAATTTTTTTTTGAAAAAATTCAAACAGAATGGCAAATTAATGGAATGGAATCTCTTTAATACAGAGACCATGTGACTCAACTTAGAGAAGTTCAAGTCCTCTGCTAATCATTGATGATCATGTTTATTTTAAGTATGGTGGAGGGAGCAATACGATATGACTACTCAAGCTTATAAATTTTGTCATGACTTTCTCAATAAGAAGTAACTCTTGAAAATTTATTTTTCTTTGAAAAACATACTATTGGAGACAATTCATTATGAAGATGATTTTTTAGTGATTTGGAATGTCTATGTAACTAATTATAAGTATTAGTGAATAAGTAAGTTCAATTTATTTTATGAATTTAGATAATGAATACTAGATGAGCATTATGATTTTTTTTATATAAAATGAACATGCATCAAGTAATTGTGATTTTTTATTTTTTTTATATCCCACATAAATAAGTGAATAAATGAGCATGAATAGTTTCACTCCACTGGGTTCTTACTAATAAAAAGGTTGAAGTTAAAGAGTGGTGTTAGTAGTTATTTGAGATAATGGCCTAGTTGAGTGATCAGAGAAATTCATGACAAGTTGTTTACTTTCTTGTAAAAAGGCTTGATAACTTTTCAAACAAGCTTTTAATGCTCTTATTTTGTTTAACTTTATATATTATGAATAGGGGGTGTGGATATGTTTGAAAGTTAAAGTTTGCTCATTTTGTGTATGGAATTAAATTTTGTGATTCGTGTGAATTGATGCAAATTGTTAGTTATATGGCATTTTGATGACTGATTGACCTTATTTCATGAGTACGTCAATATTGTAGCAAGTGCATGGCATCATTGTAGCTAGTACTGACAAGTATAGGTCGATCCCACAAGAACAACGAGTATTAGTAGTTACCTTTTTCCTATTATCTAGCTTACGAATTGATTTTGGATTCTGATAAACAAAATAAAAACTAAAGCAAGTAAAATAAATGGGCAGTAATATTGAACAAAGAATTAAGGAAGCACTAAGAAAATTATCGATATCAAAAAATTAGTATCTAGGTTTCGAGTCCCCCTAAACCCTTAACAAATTTATCTGTTATTATGCAATTATTTTTTGATATATTGGACCATGGAGACTTTTATGGTATGCTAATATCTGATCGTGAGTCTACTAACAACTAATCCTAAAGTCTACAACTGAATTACTCAGGTTAAAGTTTATAGGATTGTGCT
The DNA here is from genome assembly GCA_027576455.1 of Erythroxylum roigii. Taxonomy (NCBI): domain Eukaryota; kingdom Viridiplantae; phylum Streptophyta; class Magnoliopsida; order Malpighiales; family Erythroxylaceae; genus Erythroxylum; species Erythroxylum roigii. The sequence continues at coordinate 9,140,313 of JANZXV010000007.1, forward strand.
AGCTATTTATGTGTCCCTTTATTAGCTTTGAACCTAATTCGGAAGATTTATGTTATCCTATAAGGAAGATTTATGTCATCCTATCTATAGGGTTTCAATCAACTCCTTTCAATTATGTGACATCTATTCAAACTTAGGATTTCTCAATCTTTACATAAGAAATCAAATTATAATCTAATATTCCTGAGTTTATTAGAACATAAATAAAACACATTATTGGATTGCAACAAATCAATCAACCAATTGCATTAATAAAAGAGTCAACTTATATTAAGGTAACAAAATATGGTTAATCTAACCTAAATACTAATGAAATATTTAGGTACATATTGGCAAATACAAAATCAAACATACATAAATAGAAATATGAATTGAAAACAACAGAATCATAATTCTAAATTTACCTAATTGTATTCTATCTTGTATTCTAGCAATGGAAAGGTCTGATCTTGTATTTCAATGGATCTGTAGATAAAATCTCTGTATTTCCCACTCCTCTAGCTCACGATCACATCTGGAGTTGCCTCTAAGAAGTTCATAATGACTCCTTTTGTCTCCTCCCCCTCAAGTATTTGTTCACGCTATTATATATAGAATTCTATGGTTTTGGCTGATGCATTGTCTTGTGCACGACCGTGCATCAGATCATGCATAACCAAAATCCTATGAATATCGTGAAAATGCACAGTTTCGCATCCCTTTTATGTGTCAAATCTTCATTTACACCGTGCTTTTGTCTAAATTCTTCTCCTTTAATTCCATAAAAGCAATTATACTTTGTATATACACTTGAAACAAATTAGGTACCAAATATATACAGAAGAATGAAATATCAAGTGAAAACACATCAAATATGGGGTTAAAATATGGTCAGATATGCATTTATCAAATATTCCCATACTTAAGCTTTTGCTTGTCCTTAAGCATACCATAATCAAAATTATAAATTTTACAACATCAAGCCTTTGTCAATCTCAATTTGTCCATTCATAGTATACATCATCATATCCTATTGAGTCAAATTAGTATACAATTAGATTCAAGTTATCTTAAAATTAACTTTTCTAAGCAATATTAATAATAATCACATCTTAATCTCATTGAAGTCAAAAGCATTAATCTTTACACCCCCACTAAGATGTCACTCAATGTACTCATGTGTTTAGGGTGAAAAGTATCAAAACTCTCAATTAATGCATAGTAAAATTTTTACCATTGGCTTTCAATAAAATCACATCTCCACCACTTGTGTATAAACTAGAAACAAAAATCCAAAGGTCTTTATACAGGTTATAATGAGGCCTAGTTATAATATGATTGGGATAATAACAAAGGTTAATTAAAGGAAATTTACTACATAATATATTTCAAGACTTGTTTACAAATATAAATAGGTCCTTTCAATGCAACTTTATTGGTACCATATTCTTATTCACGATTTTGCTTTTTTTTCTTTCTTCTCTCTTTTTTTAAATTAAACCAAACATTCAGTACCACAATTCAAGAAATATTGGACCTTTCACGAATTTGAAGTCTTAACAAATAAATAATGTAAATAACCTTAAAGGTTCAAGACAATAAAAAGGTCTTTGTAGAAAAACATGATAAAATTTAATATGTGGGTTTAATTATGAAAAAGGCTAAGGCTTAACTTGGTTATTCCTAAAGGTCAATTTAAAGGCACGGTAATTTTCAAAGAAAAAGACAAACAAGTTACTGAATTTAAGTGCCTTCATCATGTCAATGTTTCTAATTTAACAATTACGATCTCAATATGTATAATAAAAGTAAGTTCTAAAATTATCCTACAATACATGATATCACACATAAAAGAATAACAAGAGGTTTAAAAATTTTGAAATCTGCTATTTAGGCTCAAAAGCTCACGAAAAAGATGGTATATATGTGTGTAATATGCAAATTTCATTCAAATTGACTATTTCAAGTCTTACAAAAAATATGACTTGGAAAACTACTTTTACTATAACTATCATCATTTTGCACACCAATTCAAACAATATTCAATAACAAAATATAGTATTCATCGACAGATTTCAACTAATTCAAGATATTATTTCATAAAATTTATAATCAATATTATAATAATCTTGAAGAAAATCGTAAAATCATTAACCCCTTCTCCACACTTAAAGTCATACGTTGTCCTCTATGTACATAATATAAGCATGTGTAATGAGTGAGAGGGTTAAGTTGGTACTTTCTTGAATATGACAATTTCTAATTTATGTCTAACCAATATGAGACTAACATCATTGCAAAACATAAAAGAAAAGGATAAAACGAAACAAAAGAAATAATATAACAAAAATAAAATCTTATATACTAACACGCGAAATAAAATAAAATGAAATAAAACTGAACCTATCCTAATTAATGGGTCACCTACCATGTAGTGCTTGCTAACATCATTAGCTCAACGTAACCTATATGTTTAACGTCACCTTGGATCAATAATCAACATATTGCTTCCACCCTTTTCTTTAAAAGTGATTTTATAGCTTGTAAACAATCCTGCAGGATGATCAAAAGGACATAATGTATTAAGTTAGTAAAACCAATTAAATTCAATAATACCATTTTCAATGACAAATTGTGAATAAAATAAGGGGTAATGAAACTCCCTGAATCATCACCTAACTCAAATAATTTATCATTGAGGAAATAGAAACCCTCTGTACTTAAAGTTACTACCGACGCCTCATCAATAGTTTCCTTACTTGGTTCCTCTGTCAGTTCTTCCTTAAGCTCTCTCGTCTTCTTCTTCTTCTTGGACAAAGGTTTCTGGCTTATCTTCTTCAACTACCTTCTTCCAATTCTCTAATTTCCTTTCTTGGATGAAGACTTCTTCTTCTTCTGAAGGCTGTTATTGGAATATCACTCCAGTTATAAAGCCAACCCTTGCCATGTCTTCACTCTGCTACATTACTAGGCTTAAATAGTATTCTATGTTATGCTAAAGATATTCAGGTGAAGAAACTCCTTCTTTGAATTCATTTCGGCAAGCTTTAAGTTCTGGAAGGTATTCCATTATGCTATTTATAATGCTTCCCTTTTCTTCTTCTTCTTCTTCAGGAAGTTCTTCTTGGAGTGTCGCTCCATTAATGAAAGTTCTTTAACCTCGACTTCGTTCAGCTATCTTTCATTTTAGCAAGGATTTCCATTAATTTATTTCTAAGACTTGTTTCATCTTCTTCTTCTACTGGGAACCGTTTGTCACTACTAAGGCTAATTGTCATTCCACATTCTGTAGGGTATGTTTCAGTAGCATTAGGAAAACTCCCTTAGCTCTCTTCAGATAGTATCTCTGCTAGCTGATCCATCCGATTCACCATCATGATTGATTCTTGAATAAAGTCAGCAATCATATCTTCTAAAGTTTGCTTGTTAACTGGAGTTGCTTGGTGCTGTAAATATCTAGCTGGAGCGTAATCATTCCATCCATAATTATACAAGTTGCTCCACTTTGAATTATATATGTTCTCGTATATTGTACCATAAGGTTAATTGTACATGTTCGGTCACTCTTATATATGTGTTAGTGCTCGACATTCATCTTTGCAGTGATAAGTCTCACCAATGTCATGACATGATTTGAGTATTGGTTGAGCCTGTGAAAACATGTGATAAACCTTCTCTCTCCTATATCGTGATGTCATAATTTGTGCAGACATATTTTGGCTCCCATAAAAGTACTGTCCACTCCATCCTTCCAATGTGCGTTGTGGTTATGACATTAAATCTCAATTCCTAAAATAAACCACCACACATTGTCAGTATAGAAAAGTTCAAAAGAAAATTAAATAAACAAGCCAAAAATAATAGTAAGATACATCTAAATAAAATAAATACAAAAGAAAAATTAAAATAAAAGAAAATAAAAACAAAGATAAAACAAAATGAAATGAAAATGACTAGAGTAATAGCATTAAGGTTTTCTTAATATCAAAGTCCCCAAGAACGACACCAAAAGCAATTGACCTAATTTCATGAGTAATTCAATATTGTAATAACCACAAGTGCATGATGTAGTTGTAGCTAGTATCGAAAAGTACAGCTCGATTTCATAAGGCAATGAGTACTAGTAATTACCATTTTTCCTATTATCTAGCTTACAAATTGATTTTGATTTGAATAAAGAAAATAAAAACTAAAGTAAGTAAAATAAATGGGCAACAATATTGAACAGATAATTAAGGAAGCACTAAGAAAATTATCGATATCTAAAAATTAGTATCTAGGTTTCGAATTCTCATAAACCCTTAACATAATGATCTTTTATTATACAATTTTTTTGTTGAAATGTTGGTCTGTGGGGACTCCTATGGTATGCTAATAACTGACCTTGAGTCTACTAAAAACTAATCCTAAAGCTTCCAACCGAATTACTCAGGTTAAAGTTTATAGGGATTACCGATTTATGAGTCCTTCTATTAGGTTTGACCCAAATTTGAAAGATTTATGTCATCTATCTCTAGGGTTGCAATTAACTACTTCCAATGATGGTAGATCTACTTAAACCTAGGATTTCTCAATCTCTATGTATAAAATCAAATTATGATATAATATTCTCGGTTTATTGGAACATAAATAAAACATGAAATTGGATCGCAACAAATCAATCAACCAATTGCATTAATAAAAAAGTCAACACATGTTACGGTAACAAAATAAGGTCATCTAACCTAAATATTAACGAATTGAAATCAAACATGTATAAATAGAAATATGAATTGAAACAACATAATCATAATTCTAAATCTCCTTGATTGTTTTTTTATCTCATATTCTTGCGATGTAGAGGTCTGATCTTTTATTCCAATGGATTTGCCAATAAAATCTTCATGCTTCTTACTCCCCTGGCTCATGATCACACCTGGAGTTGCTGATAAAAAGTTCAAAACGCCTCCTTTCGTCTCTTCTTCCTTAAGTCTCCATCCACATCATTATGTATAGAATTTGACACGATCGTGCATTAAACCGTACATAACCAAAACCCTTTGAGTATTGGAAAAATGCACGGCTTGTGAGAAATGCACTGTCAGATGCATAATTGTGCTCCTTCTGTGCATCGAATCTTCATTTTACGTTGTATTTTCATCTGAATTCTTCTCCTTTAAGTCTATAAAGGCAATTATAATCTTTATACACACTTGAAACGAAATAAGTACCAAATATGTAATAAAAGTATAAAATATTAAGCACAGACACATCAAATATGAGGCAAAATTATACTCAATTTGCATCTATTGATAACTGTTATGATTAAATGAGTCATGAAGAATTTTCTTGGTTATGTTTTATTTGTTAAAAACCTCCCTACGATTTTTTTTTTTCTATTTGAGTTTGAATGAAGGATTTGATTTGCTTAAGGACAAGCAATTGCTTAAGTGTGACAGAGTTTGATATATGTTAATCTATATGTTAGTCATACATTACTTTTACCACTATTTTTATAGCATATCTCATGCAATTTACGGATTTTGAAGGATTTTGTGCTTAAAATGAGAAGTATTTTCATTTCAGATCTTATTTCTTCCTATTTAAGGAAAAGGAGCAAAATTAGAGAAGAATTGGACTAACTTCGAGCAAATTGAGAAGATTTGGAGAGGGAACCTTAGATAAGGCACCTATATGCTACAAATAGGTTGCTTCTTTTTCTCCTTTATATCCTTATAAATCCCTTTTTAACCCTGGAGCATAAGACAGGTCCAAAATTAACATTGAATATTTTTAGAGAATTACAAGCACACATGGCTAGCTACACATACCCCTGTTAAGACCATGTAGCTGATTAAAAAGCTAAGGTTTCAAATTTAAGAGGGAGGAAAAAATGAAAAGGAGATTTTTAGCCAAGAAATAGTGGAAAATTGTGAGAATTAGACTAGAACTTGTTCTATATTTGTTGTTGATCAAGATTATATCATTCTTAAAAGTTAGGCACTATTTCAACAAGGAATCATTAAAGATTCAAGATTCAAGAACAATGATCTCTTTTTCTTTTCTTCTTTATTATTTCTTAGTTTTTATTCTTTGTTTGATTATGAACTAAGATGGGATATAGATTTAGGTAGGATGACCCTATGATGTAATTTGTTTGATTAATTTTTTAATTTAATGTATATTTAGTTTTCTTTTTTCTATATTTTTTATAACTGATTGAATTGAAGGGAAAAAAGTGAAAGAATCAATTATTTGATTCATGCATTGAGATTTAAGAGATGAGATATGTGATGTGTGATTAGAACAAAATGTGGAAAAAGAGGGTTAATTATGAGCTATTTGAGAGAAAGTTACAAGATCTTCCTAGGTTAGGATAAAACCTATCAAAAAAGTTCATAGAACAAATTAATGAATTATGTCATCTATAAAATAATCTCCAGATTTCTTACCAATAGATTAAAACCAGTCATTGAGCTAATATTAGATGACTCTCAAGAGGCCTTTGTTAGGGGTAGGTCCATTGGTGATAGCATACTTATTATGTAGAAGTTATTCCAAGGTTATAACAGGAAAAGAACAACTAAAAATTATGCTATTAAGGTAGATTTCCATAAAGCCTTTGACTCCCTAGACTGGTCCTTTGTGATTAATAGCTTATATGCCTTTGGATTCCCAAAAGATTTTGTTTATTAGATAAGACAACGTATATCCAAAGTATCCTATAAGGCTTTGGTTAATGGTTAACCTACAAGACTGATAAATGAAGCTGAAGTGCTTAGGTAAGGGGACCTCCCTATCCCCTTACCTATTCACTTTAGCAATGGAAGTACCCATCAAAATGATTAAGTGGCTACTCCGAAGCATAAAAGTTAATTTACACTTTAAATGTAGGGCTCAAAAAATTATTTCTCTATCATTTAAGGATGATCTACTTCTTTTCTCTAAAATTGACTCCTCATAAATTTACTCTATAATGGGTGCACTAAAATCTTTTAAGGCCATGTTTGGGTTAGCTATGAATAAAGGCAAAATTCAATTATTAATTTCTAGAGGAGAAATGGATCAAGCTAGCTCCCTATTTGCACTAACTAGTCTAACTTGGAACCATTATCTGGGATCCTAGAACTCAACTATTTAAGGTCAGTATTTAACAACAAAGCCTCACTCTAGAAGGTTATCACAACCTATAGTTAGAGCATTAGGGGATTAGAGCATGCAAGGCATATACTAATCCCCCTAGTCCTTATACTGAGTATCAAATACATTTGAAGCATCATCAAACAGGCATTTTCACAAAGGAAATATGCAGAAAATTGGACACAATGTGATGGGTACTTGTAAAGGGAAAATTGGACACAAAGGACAGATTAAAGAAATTTATGAATGTATCAAATAGACGTGTGTTGTGCAAACAAGAAACTAAAAGTATGGAACATTTATATTTTGAATGTCAGTACTGTTGACAAATTCTAAAACAACTCATTAATCTAGGGATTTTTCATCATATAAATGGGAAATGGAGGGAGCTCCTTACCTTATTCTGTAGTCATCATAGACGAATACGTCTGGAGTGGATATTCATTGAAAAACTTGCTTTTAAGCTTCTTGTTTCATGCTTTCTGACTGGAAAGAAATCACAGATTATTCAATATGGTAAAAGAAATCATTAAACATCAATTAAAAGACTATTTAGAACATCACTTCACCACTGAAACATGTATCTAATATTAAACATGTATTATACAGAAACAGATGACCTCCCCAAAAATTAGAAAAATGTTTATACTTACTAGCAAATTCCTGAGCCAAACAATCTGATTAAACCTTGTTTTCACCACAAAATGCTTAATTATCAAGAGCTAATGGCATCAAAAGATCATCCCTAAATGATAGAATCCGAAAAGCAGATTCCCATGTGATTATGCTTTTAGAATCAGTATATAAAACCAATGCAAGTATAGCAGGATCTGTCATGACGTGCAATCGCAAATCCTAGAAGAAAGATTTCAAAATGCATACGCAGATATGTTCTTAAACCCACTATGTAAAGCAGCTCACTAATACTGACGCAAGTACAAAACTACGTATTATGAGTGTATAATCAGATCATTAATTAGTGTACTAAAAAATTCCATTCCATTCCTGTCTTTTCTTTTTGATTTCATTGCTTACCTGTGTCTCATCTAGCTAGTTGAGCATGTCTTGTTCTCTTATCAGACATATAATTACTCTTTTTCTTTGGCCCCACAAAACTACAGTTTGAAACATGTTTATTGCATACACTTCAGGAGAGATTGCAGATCAGATGATTTCACTTGTTTCCAAGTTATAGATTTTTGTTAAGCATTAAAATGAGGAAACATGAACGAATATATTTTGCTGTCTATCAAAAGAATTTTAAAAGCAAATCTAGCTAAAAGTGTACATATATATATGTATTTATTTTAAAAGCAAATCTAGCTGAAAGTATATATATAGGGATTTATAGCACTACGTATGTTACTGTAAACAAAACCCGACAGAGAAATGCATAAAGATGAAGAATAAGATGACTAAGGATTTTGTTTTTAGGTTAAAAGCCAGCTTTTCATTCCACAAACTTGCAATTGCACGTAGACCAAAATGGGAGCATTGAAAATGTCTTAAGAATCCTGTAGCCTATTAAAAAAAAATCAAAATTTAACCAAACAAAATGAAAAAAATTAACCTCATAACCAAGAATCATAAATCATACCATTAATGAAATAATCGGAATGTAGAACAAAAATATAACATCACATAATAAAAAACACCACATAGATCACTTCCAAACAACAACAAAAATAACATAAATTGTATTCAATAAAAAATAAAATCACATTTTACCTCAATCGAAAACTATGTGATCCACTTTAAATGCCAAAATTTCTAATTTTTAATAGTTGGTTAATCATTCATTTTTAGGAAGAAATATTTGATTTATTAAGCTCTAAATGGGTCAGAATATCCATATGTTCACAATTTGCTTAAATAAGTGCAGGAGACCTATATAGAATTTGCTTAAATAAGTGTAGGAGACCTTAACTTTCTATATATTGCATTCATATGAGGCCTCCCATCATAGGCTCAATACGGGTCCGGCCCACACTGACTAGGGTCCAATTTCCTCACTAGACTTCAGCTCACTAACTCAGATTATTTATTGGGTTACTTTATTATCTTTATTTGGATCAAAATTGATTATCTTAACCGCTAATTTATTAAAACTATTCAAATGTAATTAATTATTGTCCACCACATAGGACAATATCTAATATTGTCCCCCTTGGATAGTAATTAATTATAATAGTTGTTATAAATGTAAAATTAGTTTAAAATACGGTTAAGCCAATCATTATATAAGTCGACCAAGTTAAAAAGATCATTTGATCCAAAGATAATGAAAGTTCATCATTTTGTTCTGTAAGGCTTTTGATATTGGAAAACATCAAATACATATATCATGTATGACACAGATCCAATACAATCACGCATATCTAATACCTCACTAACATGAATGAGACAAGGGAGTGTGGCAAACTAAGATTATACTTGTATGATCTGAAATATATCATCTTTCCATTTGTAGGTCTCAATTTCTCTAAACTTTATGCTAAACTACACCAGAGAAAAAAAAATTCTTTTACTGAATGCTAAACTGCATTAGAAAAAACCTTTATTTTCTCCCGCTGAATGCTAAATTGCATTAGAGAAAACATGTTTTCTCTGAATAAATGCTAAACTGCATTAGAAAAAACCTTTATGGTATTAAACACTTATATCCCCTATGTCATGTCAAAATCCATTGATATACATATACATCTATATGTGTCCTGATGACGTAGGCTCAAGGTCAATTTGTATATAAGCCTAATGGCCTTTACAATACTTAAGATTGACACATACCTTAAGACTTTCACTTATATTATAACAATATATAATAACACATGTGACTAAGGATAAATGATGAACATCTTTATTATTAAACAACCATACTTTCATAATATATGAAAACATATAAACATATAAGGAGCAAACATAATGATGCCTAGCTAATATTGTATAAGGAATTCAATACACTCATACTGTATACATATCTCTAAAAAAAACTGGCAAAGTCCTTTAGTTAAATGATCAGCAAGCATCTCCACAGTCCCCAAATGCTCCACCTCAATGTCACTTTTCTATATCAACTCCTTATTGTTCAAACAATTGACCTCCAAATGTGATACGGAAACCCTAGAAAACAAGGTTCTTGAAACCCCCTAATCCTATTGAATTAAAACCCCAATCTTTCTATTCTAAAAACATGCCAGATCAAACCCCAAATCATAAGTTTGAGACCCAATCCCAAAGAATTCAGAAATCAATTTACGTTGCAAGAATTTACTTACCGATGCAAATCAATTTCCTGAAGTAACCATGAAGACATTCACGCCTCCCTTGAAGAATTCACTCTCAAATTTTATTCATCAAAATCTAATCTAAAAGTTGACCTAAAGACACATATTTATACCTAGGTTAAATAATAAAAGGTTGGGCTAAAATACAT
>JANZXV010000007.1:9158993-9173130 GCA_027576455.1 Erythroxylum roigii
TATCCGGTCCAAGGATTTGAGTTAAATGGATTAGTTTGGGCTCAATTCCATTAAACTCTCCTCCAATAGGCTTGGAGTTCGCTATCTTCTCAAGATCCTTACTCTTGCTCACATCAAAATGCTTAGAACATACGATGTTCTTATTATTGTTACTGAACAACACAGCAAATATATTATCACAATATAACTAAATGGGTCTAGCCACTGAGCCAACCACAGATAGCTTAGAAATCAAGTTTTTGAGCTAAACCATTTATGTAGCAGCCTCATAGCATGTAACAAACTCTACATGCATAGTTAAGGAAGTCACCATTGCCTGCTTGACACTCTTCCACGATACTACATCATCTGCTAACATGACGATGTAACCTGAAGTGGCCTTCTATTATCCGAGCACATAGTAAAATCTAAATTTGTATGCCCTATGACGTTTAGATTGTTGACCTCTCTTAATCTCAACATATAATCCTTAGTTCCCTTTAAATATCTCAACACTCATTTAACTGCATTCTAGTGGTCTATTTTTAGGTTAGTCAGATATCTGCCCAATAGTTTAACAATAAATGCAATTTTCGGTCTAGTGCACACCTAGGCACACATCAGGTTACCCATTGCACTAGAATAAGGCGCATTCTTCATAACCTCTCTCTCAACCTCATTCTTTAGACACTGTGCCAAAGTTAATCTCTCACTATAAGAGACAGATGCTACAACAGGTTTACAATCTGTCATATTAAACCTTCGTAATACTCGCTCAGTGTATGCACTCTACAAAAGGCTTAAGAACTGTCGAGATTTGTCCCAATGAATTTGAGTACCTAGGATAAAAAATACTTCACCAAGGTCTTTCATGTCAAAATGCTTGGCCAAAAGTTGTTTCACCTTATGTAACATAGTCAAGTCATTTAATACAAGCAAGATATCATCCACATATAACAATAGGAAAATAACTTTGCTCCCCTGATCTTATAGTGCAAATATCTTTCAACTTTATTTTCCACAAAGCCAAAAGAGGTCACAATCTTATCAAACTTAAGCTACCACTATTTGGAAGCCTGTTTCAAACAATATATAAATTTTCTCAATTAGCAAACCTTTTCATACTTTTCTTTATCTTGAAATCGTTCAAGTTGATCCATATAGACCTTCTCACAAAGGTCACTATTTAGGAAAGTAGTTTTAACATCCATCTGATATAACTCCATATCATAATTAGCTATTATTGCTATGATTACTCTGAATGCATCCTTAGAGGATACGAGAGAGAAGGTAATATTAAAGTCAACCCCTTCTTTCTAAATTAACCCTAGGGCAACCAACCGAGCCTTAAATTGCTCAACTTTACCCTGAATGTCCTCTTGATCTTGAACATTCATTTACAAATTACGGTTTACAATGTCAAGGCAAATCAATTAGCTCTCATACCTTGCAATGCTTCATAGATTGCATCTCGTTATTCATTGTATCCCACTACAAATATGCATGGGGTCCAAAAAATAGCTTATGAGAAAAAGTAACTAGATCTGTAACATGTCCAATATCATAGTCCTATTCACCCAAATAGATTATGTAGTCAGATGGAATAGCAGGTCACCTCATTCTAATGGATCTCCGCAATTGCATTGATTCTTGTACCTTAGGAACCTCTGGTTGTACAGGTATGGGTTCCTATTCCTGTATGGGCATAGTACTAAGACCTTGATCTACTAGATTTGACTGTATGAGTGGTGGATACGAAATAACTATAGTATCTGTACTGCTATCATCTGAAAGGTCTGAGGGGTCACCCTCATTAAAGGCATCATATTTCAGAAAATTAGCTATTTGTGATTCCACAATTCTAGACTCTACTTCTTTACAGTAGAATCTTTAGCCTTTAGAGTGATCAGGGTATCTAACTAAATAGCAACGAGTAGAACGAGCATGTAATTTACTTTCATAAGGATTATACAAGCGTACCTCAGCAGGGCAACCCTATACACGAATATATACAAGACTAGGCTTCCACCCCTTCCAAATCTTAAAAGGCATCTTAGCAGTCATTTACTCGGGACTTTATTAAGTATATACAATGTCGTCTTGATGGCTTAAATAAAATCAAGTAGGTTAGTCCTGCTCTGCATTGACCTCATCATGTACTTTAGGGTGCGATTACGCCTTTCGGTCACACCATTTTGCTCAGGATTACCTGGCATAGTGGACTAGGTGATTATTCCATATGATTCTATATATCTGGAAAATGGACCCTTTTCTTGTCCTAAAACCCCATGTTTGCCATAATACTCTCCTCCACTGTCAGATATGGCAATCTTGATAGATTTACCCATTTGTTTCTCTATTTTAGTCTTAAAGATCTTGAATTTTTCAAGAACTTCAAACTTTTCTTTAAGTAAGAACACATAATCATAATGGGAACACCATCAATAAACATCAGAAAATATCTAGAATGAGACAAGGTTGTTGTATAAGGTCCACTAATATCCATATGTATGAGATCTAATAAGCCAGATGCTTAAGTTGTCCCCTTTTTCTTTATTTTGGTCAACTTACCTATACAACAATCAACATATGTTTCTAAACCCTCAAAATCTAAAATTGGAAGAATGTTCTCCTTTATCAATCTATCAACTCTCCCTGAGGAAATGTGGGCTAATCTTTTATTCCACAACATGTAAGACTTTTCCTTAATATGAGGTCTCTTTTGAGTAACTTGTTCAGCAATATATAAAGAAGCAGACATTTCATGAGGGGTAAGATATATTCTATATAATTCATATGAAAAAAAGGTCATACCAAGATATTTTACATTAAAAGATAATTATACAACAGAAGTATCAATGAAAAAATGATAACTTTCTTTGTCTAACACTAATATAGAGATCGGATTCTGTTGAAAAGATGGCATATAAAATGTGTCATGTAATACAAGCATAAACCCTGTATCGAGGTTTAAACATAAATCCCCCACATACATTACATTAATTTCTTCATTGTTGCCAACCATCAATTTCTTCTCCCCTTTACTTGATTTTCTCCTAGATAGGAACCCCTACATCGTAAAGGCAACATGATTAAATGCTCCATTATCTAGAAACCCAGAAATTGGATGTGGCTATAGCAAGATTAGATTCTTGAATCATAAAACCAAGGAGATACTTGACAATTTGTGTTTTTCCTTCTTGGCTTTATATTTCTAGCAATATGGCTTTTTATGTCCCTTCTTCTTACAGAAGAAGCACCTCATATTCTTCACATCTTGTAGACCTTTAACAATACTAGATTGACCAGTATGCATATGTGGAGAGAATTTAGATTTCTTACCTTTAAACCTTTGGGACTTAACCTTTCCCTTTTCTTTTGGTTATTGTAAACAAGGCTATATGAGGAGCCTTTTTTTAACTTCTCCTCCTCTGCAATATAATGGGCAATCAAAGCATTGATGTCCCAAGCCTCATCTTGCAAATTATATGTAATGAACAAAATACCACTCTAAAGGGAGTGTGTTTAGAGCTTGGTGTACTACTAAAGCATCAGGTATCGGAATATTCAGCGCCTTCAGCTTGCTCTGAAGGTGGACCATCCTGATTATGTATTCTCGTACTCTCCCTTCTCTAGTGTTCCTCATGGAGAACAACTCCTTGATCAAGGTACTTATTGTTGGGCCCCGATTCGCATGATTAAATTATTTTGAGGCAATTAAGGAAGAGCCAAGTATATTGACCAATCCTAGAGCTAAAGGATTCGAGGTGGGTGATTTCTTAATACTTGAGATAATAGGCATCTCAAAGTTTTCATAATAAATGTAAATAAATGCTTTCTAATGACTTAGCATGTTTATATGAATGACTCTTTGTGATGTTTTTCACTTATATGTGATGTTCTTTGAGTATGAGTTTATGTTGGAATGATATGTTTAAATGGTTCGTTAAATGCAAATGATAAGAATTGGTTATTTCGGAGAAAGAGTGAATTATGTGATTTTGGAAAATGCCATGTGAATGATGTGAAACTACATGCTTATGTGGGTTTGTAGTGATCCCCTCCGTTAGCAAGTGCGCACTTGTCTTTATAGGCTTCGCCAGCCTGCCCGCTAGTGGCATAGGAGCTCCGAAATCGGACTCCCCTCTGTTCACGGCTACACATGGCCGCTTGGCGGACTTATGTAGTACGTCCTGTTAGGATCACTCAAACCATCCGTTATGTGATTTTGTGTTATTGTTTGATATTCATTGACTTTGTAAATTGTTTGAAGTGTGGTATTCTGTGAAGAGTTTTGAAAATTAAAAATGCTTTTCTTAATGTGACTTTGTATGAAAAATGAATGAATGAATAATAGTTTTCGCTTATTTCTCGCTTATTAAGTTATTACCCACGGAGCCGTCGAGCTCACCCCCTATTTTTTCCCTCCTCAGGTAAAGAGTGAGAAACCGAGTCTCTGCATCGGGATTGAGGCAACTCCGATGCATTTTGCTTTCGAAGTCGTGCTTTGAGAAATCAAAGCATTAGCTTGGTCTTAATACTTTCATTTTTGTTAATGTGGTTGTAACCGGGCTAAATGCCCTCTAAAGCTTTGCATTTACTTATTTCCATGAAAATGTAAGAGTTTTGAAGTTAAAATGTATTTTGTTATGTTTTCGAAGAATGTATGGATGTATGGTTGAAATGGATAAAAGTAAGGATGAACTTGTATGTTCTTTAGGTTTTGAAATGGATAGATGCCTAAGAGTGTGTTACTGCCATTGGAGTTTGGGATGTGTTATGGAGTTTGGAGGATTGAAGTAATTTTATGCAGGTTTGGAGCTTGGATGAGTTAAATTGAAGATGTTGGCTAGAGCACTTTTAGGGGAGGTGTTGTCCATTTTTTTTAAAATGGGCAGCCACTTGTTTTGGGTTTTAGACCATGTTAGGGTTTGAATTTGAATGAGAAGTCTCTTGAATTTCATAGAGTATGGTAAGATCTTTAAAATGGTATAAAATAGGTCATTTTTCGACTTAGGATGAAAAAGTTATGAACATTTGAAAATTGGTGCCTCTATTCATTTGGTTCTCGGATGACTATTCTTTTGGCCATTTTGGGCTGACTTTCGAAAGGATTTTTTGCCCCTTTAGAGCGATAATCGGTTTTTCCATCCTTCATGAAAGATGTAGAGAGTCTTTTCATCTTTCCATGGAGGTATGATATGTCCTGTTCGGAGTCAGGAGTAAGAAGTTATGAGGGTTGGAAGTTGGCTGATTACTATTCATTTGGTCATTTTTACTATTCATATGGTAAGTAGCTAGAAAGCAACTTTAAGCAAGGTTTTACTTCTCTTAATGATTGAATTGAGTTTTGTTTCCTTCATGAAAGTTTTGAAGCATCTTTTTATCTTTCCATAGAGGTAAACCATGACACTTTTCGACGTCGGTATCAAAAGATATGATTTTTCCAACTTTTGATTTTGTTTAGGAGATGTTCCAATTGGGTTGAAACTTTGCAACAACTTTGAATTTCCTTCATGGCCAAATTAGGTTTTACATTCTTCTTGAAAGTTATAGAATTTTTCCTTCAGTTTTCTTTTGGCACCAAGTTTGAACAATTTCAAGTTCTAAGTAAAAAGTTATGCATTTTCTCTTATAACTTTCTCGTTTGGCCTCCGATTCACCCGATTTTCTAACCATTGCTTTTCTTAACAAGTTTTCTACCCTCTCTCACAAAAATGTAAAATTTTCAGATTTAGTTGAATCTTGTCGGAAATTTGCCCTCAAGTTCATTTGAACCATATGTTCGTTTTGTTTCCGCCTTATGCCTTTCGGTTCGAATTGCTTTTGCTTTTGCTTCCGCTTTCGTTTGTTTCCGTACTTTGTTATCTGATTCGATTTGTTTTGCTTTTGGTTCCAAGCCTTCGATTTGCTTTTGTTTTTGTTCCTTCGTTTCGTTTTCCGGTTGGGACTCGAATCATGTATAAGTATGAGGTTTCGGATTAAGTAGGTTGGGTTTCGGATTCGGGATCCAACATTTATGGTATCAGAGCAAGAGTAGAAATGCTCTGATTTAGTTTGGTTTTTTCCAAGAGGTTGGACATCCGATAATGGGTTCCAACAGAATTTCTCTATTATAGCTTCTTATATAACCAATTTGTTGTGTAAGGAGAACAAATTTAAGTGGGATGAGTGGCGCTCGGAGAGTTTTGAGACACTAAAATCTAGATTGGTTAGTATACCAATATTGACATTATCAATCAGTGGAGAGGAATATATGGTGTATAATATTGCTTTAAGGAGTGCTTTGGGTTGTGTGCTGATGCAAGGAGGGAAGGTGCTAATATATGCTTCTAGGTAGTTGAGACCATATGAGATGAACTACCTACCAATGACTTAACAATAATGAGAGAGAAGTTTAGTAGAAGTCGAATATGTTACCTATCTTTATGTTTATTCTCTTTGTATTTTAAGTACTCAATGACTTTTGTATCAATGTACTTGGATGGCTTAGATGAGTTTGTTATGTAGTCTATAGTATTATCATGTTTATGATCTCTAGGTTTTGGATAGGACATAGGATGTTAGTTACAAATGATGAACTTAATTTCTTTGAGAAGTATTTGATGATGAATAAATTATGTGTATTTGAATTTAGAATAGGTTGTTGAATGAAAGGTGAATTAGTAGTTGATTGGTAAGTAGGTTTTAAATTTATAAGCTTATAGGGTTAGCTTGGTATGCTAGTGTTTGGTTAAAACTATGTAATCCACTTGATCCTTGTTTAAGTGGTCTGAGTATAAAATTTTTTTATAGAGGAAATTGTAAACTAAAACATCAAGCTCAGCTTATCTCTCAAAGCGGACCTAAACAAAAGTTATCTCTATTCGACTTACTCATGTATTTATTTTTAAAAATAAAATATCAATTTAATCCTAAACCTAGAAGATGATGGGAGATTAAGAGTTAGAAATGAGCCTACATATTTTTTGTCAAAATTTTTAAAGACAGTCATACTAAACTGCTATAAAATGTAGAACTTTCAATTATTTTGATATAATAGTATTAATTTTTAGATGTGATAAGATAAAATTGATTGATAATATATGCTATGTAGTAGTGATAACAAGCTTCGATAACAATTAAATTAAACTCTTACCATCGCGGAACTAAATATTAAAGATGATATTTATTATTTAAAATTAATGAAAAAATAACAGATCCCAATAACTCCACTCAGTATCACTATAATAAAATATGTATAAATGTTATGATAAACACCAATAGGACTAGACTAATAACATAGTTGAGATTATTTCTCTTAAATAGAGATATATGTTGGTGCTGAGTCAAGTGAGTCTAATGATGTAGAACTAGGATATGATGATGGTGTTAAATGAGGAAAGTCTATTGCTTGTAAATGGAGGCTTGATAATACCAAGTGAGGTGAGTCTACTACTTCAAATCTAAGGTTTGACGGTGGTGCTAGGTTAGGTAAGTCTAGTGCATAACTAAGATATAGTGATGGTTTCAAGTTAGGTAAAGGTGTAAAGACCGAGGTTGATGGAGAATGTAATAAGTTAAGGAGGTGAGTCATGACTTCAAAATGTAAGCACTAATAATTTAAGTAGTAATTAGCATTGGTGTGGTTACACTGCATCTCCCACTTTCAGCTCAATATTCCGCACCTCCACAACCTCCCAGCTGTTATCCATTGGTTCAGCCAGCTCCAAGGCCCCAGGAACTTTGACCTTAATATTTTCCTCATTCTTCTCGTTGTCATTGTTTATAGCTTATGGTCTGAAAGAAACCTTAGAACTTTCAAAAATGCAGCTTTGAAAGAGGGGAACATTATTACTAACGTGATCTTCCAAGTACGGGAACAACGCAGCTTAAACACCGAGAGAAGGTAGTGGGAGGTTGTTGTTCTTACTTTCCTGGTTTCTTCTTCTTTCTTTTACAGGTACCTCCTCCGTTGTTCGAGCGTAATTGCTTTATTCTCCATGTCCCTTGGCTTCCCGCATCAGTGTACTGCCTTGCAGCTGTGATGGTGTCTTCAAAGTCATACCTTCGTCTCTCTCTCCATTGGAGAGCCACTTCTTACTGTTTGTCGTGACTACTATTTTGATTGCATATTTTGGTGTGTGCATCTTTTAGCTTGTTTTGGTGTGTTGTTGGTAATCTTGTCTTTCTTTTGGGAGCTGTGGTTGTTGGCTGTTTTCAGTTTTGTGTGTGTTGTTTGGTGAGGGGAAGTCTAGGACCCCTCATGTTGCTGCCAGTTCTTTTAGTTGGGTTAAGAGACTGTTGCTTTGCAATATCGTGATGTACATATTTTTTCATTAATTTAATCTTTCTGATTTATCAAAAAAAATTTAACATTTCCATTTATGTAAAAATTCTTAAAACTACAAGAAAAAACTACAATAAACCAATGTAAGCATTAGATATTGAAAAATTTGTAAATTTTCAAATAACATTTAATTTTTTACATACTCAACTTACCCCTTAATGTTCGAAAGTAATCCATCTATTTTGTAATAAATGCCATTTATGGAGACAGAGACTCTCTCACTAGGTCACAGTTATGGCGCCGAACCTACATGGCTCTGGTAATCTCTCCGACTTTACTCTCATCTTCTTCCTTTCCTCATCCCTTCATCCTTCCTCTCATCCGCCAACCATTCTCTGGACTTTTCCGTCCCTTTTCCTTCTCCTGCTAAAATTTGCATTCTATTTTTTGTACCTACCTTTCAGCTCTGTCCCAACTACCAAAGTTTTTCCTTACTTCTTTTAGCTTTGGCTTCCCACAAGTGTCGACACATGCTCCCGTTGATAGAGAAGAATTCCCACCCTTACCCTCCTACTCCTCACCCACCTCCTCCTCTCCAGTCATAGCTTCACCTTCATCAGTTGTCCTCCTTGACCACCACACCTGAACTGTTAACGTGAAAAAAAGCTTGAAATAGGTGCTTAGTGATCATCTTGCTTCAAACCTCACTTACCAACCCCCCAAAAAAATGACGAGAAGCTTATCGTCTGTCCTGCGCTTGAAGTCTTAGAGGCAGGAGCTAAGATTTGGGAAGCTACACTCGTTGGTTTTTTTTTTAACAAAGGGCCCCCTTTTTCCTTATCCACTATTAGGCACATAAACATTAGAAAGGTAAGGGCTTGACAAATGTGCTTCTATCTGGGGGCAACCTCATTATGTTAGAACTTTCAGTTATTTTCATGATAATAGTCTTAATTTTTAGAAATGATATGACAAATTGATTAATAACAAACTTCAATAACAATCAAATTAAACTCTTATCATCGCAAAACCAAATATTAAAGATGATATTTATTATTCATAATCAATGAACAAATAATTGATCCCAATAACTCCAATTAGCATCACTATAGTAAAATATATAAAAATGTTGATAAACACCAATAGGACTAGACTAAGAGTAATAGTTGAGATTATTTCTCTTAAATAGAGATATATGTTCTTGCTAAGTCAAGTGTATAAAAGCTATGATAAGCACCAATAGGACTAGATTAAGAGCAATAGTTGAGACTATTTCTCTTAAATAGAGATATATGTTGGTTCTAAGTTAAGTGAGCCTAATGATGCAAAACTAGGATATAATGATGGTGTTAAATGAGGAAAGTCTATTGCTTGTAAATGAAGGCTTGATATTACCAAGTGAGGTGAGTTTACTACTTCAATTATGAGGCTTGTGGTGCTAGGTTTGGTAAGTCTAGTGCATAACTAAGATATAGTGATGGTTTCAAGTTAGGTAAAGATGTAAAGACTGAGGGTGATGGAGAATGTAATGAGCTAAGGAGGTGACTCATGACTTCAACATGTAAGCGTTGATCATTCAAGTAGTAATTAGAATTTCCATTCATGTAAAAATTCTTAAAACTACAAGAGAAAACTACAATAAACCAAAGTAAGTGTTATATATTGAAAATTTTGTAATTTTTCAACTAACCTTTAGTTTTTTACTTACTCAACTTACCCTTTAATGTTAGAAAGCAATCCACCTATTTTTTAATAGATGTCATTTATGGAGATGGAGACTCTCTCACTAGGTCATAGTTATAGTGCCGAACTTGCATGAATCTGGTAATCTCTTCCGTTTGACCCATATCTTCTTCCTCTTCTCATCACTTCGTCCTCCCTCTCATTTGCCAACCATTCCACCCTCTCGCTCCCTACTCTAGGTAAAGGCCAAGGGTACTTTGGACTTTTCCCTCCCCTTTCCTTCTCCTGCCACAATTTGCATTTCATTTTTTGTACCTACCTTTTAGCTCTGTCCCAACTGCAAAAGTTGTTTCTTCCTTCTTTTAACTCTGGCTTCTCGCAAATGTCAAGACATACTCCCGTTAATAGAGAATAATTCCCACCCTTACCCTCCCACTCCTCACCCACCTACTCCTCTCCGGTCATAGTTCCACTTTCATCAGCTGTCCTTTTTTACCATCACACCTCACCTGTTAACCCAAAAAAAGCTTGAAATAGGTGCTTGGTGATCATCTTGCTTCCAACCTCACTTGCCAACCCCCGAAAAAATTGACGAGAAGCTTATCGTCTATCTTGTGCTTGAAGTCTTAGAGACAGGAGCTAAGAGTTGGGATGCTACACTCGCTGGTTTTTTCATTAAACAAAGGCCCACTTTTTTTCCTTATCCACCGTTGGGCACATAAACATTAGAAAGGTAAGGGCTTGAAAAACGTGCTTCAATCTGAGGACAACCTTATTATGTTAGAACTTTAAGTTATTTTCATGATATTGTCTTAATTTTAGATGTGATATGATAAAATTGATTAATAATATATGCTAAGCATCAGTGATAACAAGCTTCAATAATAATCAAATTAAACTCTTACCATCGTAAAACAAAATATTAAAGATGATATTTATTATTCAAAATCAATGAACAAATAACATCTCCTAATAACTCTACTCAGTATCACTATAATAAAATATGTATAAATGTTATGATAAGCACCAATAGGACTAGATTAAGAGCAATAGTTGAGATTATTTCTCTTAAATAGAGATATATGATGGTTCTAAGTCAAGTGAGTCTAATGATGAAAAACTAAGATATGATGATGGTGTTAAATGAGGAAAGTCTATTGCTTGTCAATGGAGGCTTGATATTACCAAGTGAGGTGAGTTTACTACTTTAAATCTGAGGCTTGGTGGTGGTGCTAGGTTAGGTAAGTCAGGTGCATAACTAAGATATAGTGATGGTTTCAAGTTAGGTAAAGATGTAAACAATGAGGGTGATGGAGAATGTAATGAGCCAAGGAGGTGACTCATGACTTCAACATGTAAGCATTGATCATTCAAGTAGTAATTAGCATTTCCATTTATGTAAAAGTTCTTAAAACTAAAAGAGAAAACTACAATAAACCAAAGTAAGCATTAGATATTGAAAATTTTGTAATTTTTCAAATAACCTCTAGTTTTTTACTTACTCAACTTACCCTTTAATGTTCGAAAGCAATCCATCTATTTTGTAATAGATGTCATTTATGGAGACGGAGACTCTCTCACTAAGTCACAGTTACAATGCCGGACTTGCAAGACTCTGGTAACCTCTCCCGCTTGATTCTCATCTTCTTCCTTTCCTCATCCCTTCATCCTCCCTCTCATCTGCCAACCATTCCACCCTCTCGCTCTCTACTCTGGGTAAAGGCCAAGGGCACTTTGGACTTTTGCCTCCCTTTTCCTTCTCCCACCACAATTTGAATTTTGTTTTTTGTACCTACCTTTTAGCTCTGTCCCAACTGCCAAAGCTATTTTTTGCTTCATTTGGCTCTGGCTTCCCACAAATGTTGACACATACTCCCATTCATAGAGAAGAATTCCCACCCTTACCCTCC
Source organism: Erythroxylum roigii (assembly GCA_027576455.1). Lineage (NCBI taxonomy): Eukaryota > Viridiplantae > Streptophyta > Magnoliopsida > Malpighiales > Erythroxylaceae > Erythroxylum > Erythroxylum roigii. The sequence goes on from JANZXV010000007.1 coordinate 9,170,835, forward strand.
TACTCCTCACCCACCTCCTCCTCTCCAATCACAGATTCACCTTCATCAGCTGTCCTCCTTGACCACTACACCTCACCTGTTAACCTGAAAAAAGCTAGAAATAGGTGCTTGGAAATTATCTTGCGTCCAACCTCACTTACCAACCCCTAACAAATTGACGGGAAGCTTATCATCTATCCTGTACTTGAAGTCTTAAAAGCAAGAGCTAGGAGTTGGGAAGCTACACTCGTTGGTTTTTTCTTTAGAAAAAGGCCCCTTTTTCCTTATCCACCTTTGGGCACATAAACACTGGAAAGGTAAAGGCTTGACAAACGTGCTTCTATTTGAGGACAACCTCATAATGTTAGAACTTTCCGTTATTTTCATTATAATAGTCTTAGTTTTAGATGTGATATGATAAAATTGGTTATTAATATATGTTACTCATTAGTGATAACAAGCTTCAATAACAATCACATTAAACGATTACCATCGCAGAACCAAATATTAAAGATGATATTTATTATTCAAAATCGATGAACAAATAACAGATCCCAATAACTCCACTTAGTATCACTATAATAAAATCCGTATAAATGTTATGATAAGCACCAATAGGACTAGACTAAGAGTAATAGTTGAGATTATTTCTCTTAAATAGAGATATATGTTGATGCTAAGTCAAGTACGTCTAATAATGCAGAACTAGATATGATGATGGTGTTAAATGAGGAAAGTCTATTGCATGTAAATGGAGGCTTGATATTACCAAGTGAGGTGAGTCAATTACTTCAAATCTGAGGCTTTGTGGTGATGCTAGGTTAAGTAAGTATAGTGAATAACTAAGATATAGTGATAGTTTCAAGTTAGGTAAAGGCTTAAAGACTGAGGGTGATGGTGAATGTAATGAGCTAAGGAGGTGACTCATGAATTCAACATGTAAGCGTTGACCATTCAAGTAGTAATTAACATTTCCATTTATGTAAAAAATTATTAAAACTGTAAGAGAAAACTACAATAAATTAAAGTAAGCATTAGATATTGAAAATTTTGTAATTTTTCAAATAACCTTTAATTTTTTACTTACTCAACTTACCCCTTAATGTTCGAAAGCAATCCATCTATTTTGTAATAGATGTCATTTATGGAGACGTATCTCACTGGATTACATTTGATAAACGTTTTGGATCTTATTAACCAACGAGATGCATTTTTGCACTATAGTTAGATCAGCACCAATCACCACATAACTCTCATATTCTTCCTCTCCTTATCCCTTGGTCCTCCCTCTCATCTGCTCACCATTCCACTCTCTCACTCCCTACTCCGGGTAAAATATGAGGGCACTTTGTACTTTCCCTTCCCTCTTCCTTCTCCCACCATAATTTGCTGTCCGTTTTTTGTACCTAACTTTTAGCTTTGTCCCAACTGCCAGAGCTATTTCTTGCTTATTTTAGCTTTGGCTTCCTATCGATGTTGACTCATACTCCGGTTGATAGAGACTCATACTCCGGTTGATAGAGAAGAATTCTCACCCTCGCCCTTCCACTCCTTACCCACCTTCTCGTCCCCAGTCACAACTCCACCTTCATCAACCGTCCTCCCTGACCACCACAACTCACCTGTTAACCCAAGTAAAAGCTGGAAATAGGTACTTGGTGATCATCTTTCTTCCAACCTCACTTACCAACCCCCCAAAAAATTAACGGGAAGCTTATGGTCTATCCTCTGCTTGAAGTCTTAGAGGCTGGATTTAGGAGTTGGGAAGCCACACTCGTTATGTAACATCCCACCCCCGACGGGAAGGGTAAAATAGTAATTTGGTTAGGGGTTAGAGTGATTAGGACTGATTTGACATTTTTATGCATACTGGTATTTGTGAACAGTGAAATTTTGCACATGAAAAATAACTATACATACATTCATGACATTTCCCGGTATTTAGGCCTAAATGAAATTTTGTTGTGAATAATGTGGTATTTGTTTTTGAAAAATTATTTGGAGTGCTTCCTTGTGTGTTTTATATTTTAAGGGAATTTTAGAAATTTTTCTGGAATTTGTCGGGAAAATTTTCGGACCGAAAAATTTGCCAAGTGGCGGACTGACTGAATTTCGGTACTGAAAATTTCAGTCCAATGGCATTGAAAATTGGGGAAAATAATTTTGGAATTTCAATTTGAGTCATTGGAATTAAATGATTAAAGATGTTATTTTCTTAAAAGAAATTACTTGAATTCTTGCATTTTTACTTAATTGCCAAGTGTCATGACACATGTCATGACACCCTTCAATTTAATTAAACCCTTTTGTCTTCTTC
>JANZXV010000007.1:9215905-9226655 GCA_027576455.1 Erythroxylum roigii
TAAGCGCAATGGGGGGTGAAGATAGCATGTTTAGATATGCAGATGGCACAGACAAATTGTTGATGTTCTTTGGGACTTTGGGCAGCATTGGAGATGGGATGCAATACCCTCTTGTGATGTTTGTTCTTAGCTTTGTAATTAATGAATATGGAAGCACTGGTAGTTCTTTGTCTATACATACTGTAAATGAGGTAAGCAGTGTAGGCCTTCTCTTAGTCCTCTTGTAGAAGAACCATCTTGGAATATGTTAATGACACGAGTTGAACTAAGCAATTTACAGAAAATCATGATGACGAACAAGTGCAACATCCCTTTTCAGAAGCCTGTCATAGTTCTGTTATGTTGAAGGGATATAATAATTTGGCTGTTGGCTTCATATATGCTATGGAGAAAGAGTAGACTTAGTTAAATCACTGTTAAATTAAGGATTTCGTAAGGAATTTAAAGCATTAGCTGACTTCATACATTAACAGTTGAGCAAACGTATCATATCTTTGAGTACATTTACTGATTAGTACGTGCATATATCCCTTTCTGCTTGCTACACATATAGGCTATGGAATCTGTTGGCTGAGCAGTATGAAATGTTAGGGAGAAATATAATTGAAACTTTTATTTTCATTCCCAAATACTGTCGTATGCCACAGTTATGATAAAAGTCTATGCATGTTTTTCCATATTGTTAAGAAGGCATTTAGAGAGTTTAGAAGTGATCTGAATTTTCGTTTCTTTCAATCTTGTATTAGTAATTGGATTTGAGCTGCATATCGAATGTGGTTTACACTTTTCAATAATTATTACTTTTGTCAAAAAAAATAATTATTACTATATAATGGTGAGATGGGCTGCTGAACTGTGCAGTTAAATTCTCTTTTTGTTTTTGATCATTCAGTCTTTTTATTCAATAATGCACAGAGGGAGACATGGAGGCATAAACTTCTTCTTTCCTTCCAAAGTCTGGGTGTAGTTTACGGTCGACTGAGTACAGCTCCCCTTTATGTTTTTAGCACAATTGAATTAAAGGAATTCAACTCAAAAGAGACTGTATATGGATACCTCTCCTTCATCTTCTGGACTCTGACCACCATTTCTTTACTAAAGTATGCATTTTTAGTGCTAAGCACTGACGAAGATGGAGAGGGTAAGTGCCTTAATACCTGCTAAAAGATTATTTTTTACAAATGCAGTGTTTAGCATTATTTTAACGTACTACTCCTTCCAGGTGGTCCTTTTGCTTTGTACTCAATATTGTGTAGATATGCTAAATTTGGTCTTCTTCCGAGTGATGGAAATGCTAATGAAGTTATGAACTATGAGGAAAATAGTTCTTCCAGAAGCAAGATTAGATCAAGGGCCAAAAGGGCCATTGAAAACCACAAAACTTCCAAAAAGTTTCTGCTCTTATCAGCATTACTTGGTGCTTGCATGATAATTGGAGATGCAGTCCTTACTCCATCAATTTCTGGTTTGTATACATGTTCATTTCTTAAGACATAGTCTGTTTCTTCCTTTCACGGTTTGCTTAGTTGCTAACACCTATACGCATACCAGTGTTGTCAGCATCATCAAATCTTCATAGATCACTTGCAGAAATAAAATGTAAGAAATAGCTTTAAGATTGACTGACGATTGCTAGAAGATAAATTCTTTTTCCGTATAATCACATCACTCATTTGTTATCAACATCACTTGATGAAATTGTGTTGTTCCCTCCAGATTCATCTTCGCCAAAGACACAAAAGTCCATATCACATGCTCTAAAAACATGTAAGTAACAAATCCATACGTAGCTGAACCTTCTTTCCTTTCGTTTCTTTCTATAAATTGCCGACTTTCTCTTTATAAATATCATACTTGACTGATCAATGTGCTCTACTGCAGATGTAAAGAACAACGAATCTAAGATATCTTTATGCATAGTGTACCTGTATGACTGTTAGTTTTCTCTACAGTGAACTGCTAAGCTAATATTTTTTAGAGATTGGCATGTGGATTCATTGGAATTTCTCAAATTGACACCAAAAATTCCAAGATTTATTCATATTGGATAATAAAGGGAAAAGTGTGGCATCCCTATCTTTCGCTCCCTGCTTTCCTTCAAGTGGGGTTAACTAAGAATAATTCACAAATTTTGGCATGTAACTTTCTAATAAAAACAAGTTTACCTTGAAATGAATGAGGAACATATAGATCTCAGAATGGGGGCTTATTTGGGATTTTGGAACATGCAGGAGCCTAAGTTTTCTTCTCAAATTTCCCAACATTAGCATTGAACTGTTGGGAAGTCACTAACTCTTTGTGATTATGATATGTACCTTAGTATAGGATCTAGTCACAGGTTGAGACACAGGAAAAGCCACCCCTGTTGCCCTGGCCATTTTCTCCTTTTCTTTGAAGAACCTATGCCAACACGTGGAAGAGACAGATCCTTGACAGGGTCTCATACAGTCATTGTTTTTCTTGTCTAACGACTGCTTGTTTTGATAAAAGTCTGCTTGCCCAATTGTTAACCATTGTAGCCTTTAAATAGGCTAAAGGGATATACCGACAACCCTAATTAGGACTCCTAATTAGTTATAAAGTTTGAAAATAGAATTCCAATAACAATAGGAAACATAATTTGTAAAATCCCTAAAATGCGAAAGAAAATCAAACAAAACAAAATAAAACTAGACTTGTTAACGGTTGTCATGTCAGCCACTTTTCTTGTACTGTGGGTAAACTTTTTCTACAAAGTCATCCTCAACATTAATCCCCTCCCCGACTTTGAGTTTGTCCTCAAGCTCTAACTCTAGATAAACCTCCTGAAGAGTGGCCAAATCTTCCCATGTAAAAATGTCCACCTAACGCACCAAACCTCCTGTCTACCTCTGTTCAGCCTGGATTGGACAATAAAGTGAGGAATAGGCACCAATTGGCCATCATGGAAGACTGGTAGTGCAGCTATTGAACTTGGAAATCACCCTTAAACTTCTTTGTCGAGGACACATAAAAAACATCATGGATATGACTCTTCTCTAGTAGCTCTAACCTGTAGACTGTTGTACAGATTTTCTACAATACTTTATAAGGACTAAAATATTTTGGAGACAACTTGTAAAGTCCTTTCTTCCCTACCGAAAGTTTCTGATATATGTGAAACTTCAACCCCAAATCACCCTCTTCAAAATAGATCTCTCGATGATTAGCATCATATGTAAGCTTCATTTGCTGTTGGGCTTGCACTTAACACTCCCTTGTTGACTGTAAAGCTGTATCCCTCTACTAAAGAGCACGATCCACTGCCTCCACTCTAGTGGAACCAGCCAGATAATTGAGCAAACTCGTAGGATTCGTTCCATACACCACCTAAAATGGTGTAGCTTACAAGGAAGAGTGAAAAGATGTGGTGTGACAATACTTTGCCTACAAAACCCATTTCACCAATTGTCTTGGCCTATTGTCCGTAAAACAATCGAGTACATCTCGATGGTGCTATTTACAATTTCGGTCTGGCCATTCGACTGTGGGTGATAAGCTGAAGAAAAGGCCAACTTTGTTCCTAAAAAATGGAACAATTCCTTCCAAAAGAGACTCATAAAGACTTTGTCTCAATCGGAAACAATTGTCTTAGGCAAACCATAGAAAGACATCCTCAACAGATTATCAATTTTCCTGTCTCCTCTTAGCTATGGCATAAGTTGGAAGTGGGATTGTGTTTTTTTGCTATTGGATTTATTAGTTCACACTTCTTCTATAAAACATGCATGTTGTTGGCAAAGTAAATCATGTAAGCGTTTACAATCTCTACCTAAAATTGTGTTGGAGATAGTGAATATCCTTGGCTACGAGGATAGTGTCACGTAAACCTTATTTCTTTCCACTGTGAATGTAACCTTTAATTCTAGCTCTGCTACTGTTTTTCCTTATCAAACATCACATTGGAGCTTGGGAGTGTTCTACTTGCAGAATATTGTTTTATTACTCTTTGGTAGGACAAAATGATCGAAATGATGGCTTGCATCCTGGTATATATCTTTGTGGGTTGACACAAAATTTATTTAATTGAACTCATTTGGATCTAATTTTTGTGATTATTCTTTTAAATTTTTTTATTTGATTGTTCTTCTAAACATGATGCTCTTTTCCCACCTTAAAAAGTCATGGAAAGTATATATTCAGATGCTTGGAAAAATAATTGTCATATCTTATTTTTTTCTTGGTGGCATTTCCAAACAACCCTATCCTGTACCCCCCAAGTGTAATGCATGTAAGTTTCTTGTGCATCTGATAGCTGATGATGATAAAAATTGCACCTTTAAGTACCACTATATGGCTTACAGATAATGACATGTGCCTTTGAACTAGATAGCAAACGGGAAATGGCACCTTAGTTTCCACTGTGTGAAAAGCCACAGCTACGTTTGTTTCTTTTGTAAACACTTGATATTTAGAGGAAAGTTGCTAGCTTTGTAGTTAAAGTCTATATCATGTTGTAAAAACTAATGCTGCCTGTTGATATGAGGCAATGTTTTTCTTTGGAGGTGAACATAGACTCACATGGATTCTAAATCAATTTCAGTGGAAATATCTTACCTTGTTTTTCTTTAGAGGTGAACATAGACTTCACGCGGATTCTAAATCAATTTCAGTGGAAATATCTTACCTTATAGTTTGTTTAGCTTCTTTTTCCCTCTATTGCCATCATTTGTTTAGCTTCTTTTTCCCTCTATGTCCATCATCTTAATTAAATATTAGGGATAGCATGCTACATAAAGTAGTGATTACTTACAATGTAACATGTTTACTTTTTTCCAGATGTTCCAGTCCCCTTTGCTTGTGTCATATTAGTCTGCATCTTCCTGCTGCAGCACTATGGAACCCATAACATTGGGTTTGCATTGGCTCCAGTTGTCATTACATGGCTTATAGTTGTTGGCGGAGTGGGTCTTTATAATGTATTCCATTGGAATCCTGAAATCCTCTTAGCTATCTCCCCAGTGCACATGTTTAGATTCATTAAAATTTTTGATTATAAGAGCTTGAGATCATTAGGTAGCATTCTCCTCTGTGTGGCAGGTAAGTCATCATGGACCTTGGTGCTTTTACCTCAACCTCTGAATATGTTGGTTATGTATGTTAATGATCCTGAAACCTCCAGTTTATGTGGTTGCTAATATTTTTAGCCTGTACTTCACTCATTTTCCCTCCTACAGGATCAGAGGCAATGTTTGCTGATCTAGGTCATTTCTCAAAGAAGTCAATCAAGGTATTGAACCAGATACTTCTGTTGTTGTGTTACAAGCTATATTGGAAGAAGTAAAATCATTCTGTCTATGGTGTTGCTATGCAGTTTTCATTTGTCTGCTTGATATACCCAATTCTAGTTTTATGCTATGCTGGTCAAGCAGCATTTATCTCCAAAAATTTAAATGCAGAAGATTTTAATCTCCTCAGCACATCTGTACCAAGTAAGTTGTATATTTCTTTCCCTTTTTGGTGCTTGGCCAACTTGAAAAGAAACTTCTAATTGGGGAAGTATGATATATCCAGAACATGTTCGACATATATTCGTAGTCCTATCACTGCTCGCTTCAGCTGTAGGAAGCCAAGCAACAATAACAGCTAGCTTCTCCATAATAAACCAGTGCCTTGCACTTGGCTGTTTTCCTAGGGTCAAAGTTATACATACATCGGATAAGCGACAGGGACAGGTTTATATTCCAGATGTCAACTGGTTACTAATGCTGCTTAGCCTAACTGTAACTATTGGTTTTCATGACACACAGAGAATTGCAAAAGCAGCAGGTATGACATTTAATCAACATCTTGTTCTTTCCTTTCTATTGCTACATATTCCTTAGCTTCTCCATCTTTGAAATAACAAGGCAATTGTGGTCTATAAGAACCTGAAAACTCAAAATAAGCAGCCTAACAGATTTTGAACGAGTGATAATATGGTGGTAGTTAGTTGTCTATAGGCAACGGGGAGTCATTGGGCGATGTGGCCCATGGTGAAATTCAAATATTTCATTTGGTTTCCCACACTGATCCTAATGATGGGATAGAAGCAAAGGAACTTTTCTCATACTTTTGAGTATATTCTCTCATTCATCTAACTTATTCTGCTTACATCTTATACAGGTTTGGCAATTGTTTCTGGTATGTTAGTGACAACTTGCCTGATGTCACTTGTAATTGTTTTCTTCTGGAAGAAGAGTTTATTTTCAGCTGGTTGTTTCTTATTGTTCTTTGGTTTTATTGAGGGGATGTATCTATCAGCATGTATGCTGAGTTTTCATAAAGGGGCTTGGTATCTAGCTCTCCTGCTAGCATTGTTACTGACTATCATGCTTGCTTGGAATTACGGAACTAGGAAGAAATATGAGTTTGATTTGCAAAACAAGGTGCCTGCAGAATGGCTTACAGGTCTCAGAATGGGCCTCGGAGTTTCTAGAGTACCTGGAATTGGCTTCATCTATACGGATATAGCAACAGGAATCCCAGCCTTTTTCTCACATTTTATAACAAACCTTCCTGCATTTCACCAAGTGCTGATTTTTGTGTCATTTAAGTCCTTATCAGTGCCTCATGTGCCCTCAAGTGAGCGGTATCTTGTCGGCAGGGTGGGTGCCAGAGAGGACAAGATTTACAGATGCATTGTGAGATATGGTTTTTGCGACCAAGTTAGGGATACAGATGACTTTGAGGAGCAGATCATCCACTCGATCGGAGAATTCATTACATTGGAAGAGAATGACAGAGAGTCCCAGATTTCCCCTGAAGGAAGAATGATGTTTATTCCAAAATCATCACTGAAGGGAAATGCTTTAATTCCTTTACATGATTCACAGTCCACGTTATCGGTACCAACAGTGAATAACAATGAAATTGAGATCAACTCAGCTTCTGATTTGGTTGAAAGAACTGTACAAGTCAGGAGTAAAAAGGTAAGATTTGTGCTACCTGAAATTAGCCATCAAACGCCTGCACTTGTTAGGGAGGAGCTGCAAGAACTGGTCGATGCCAGGGAGAGTGGTACAGCATATTTTTTGGGCCAATCCCATTTAGCAGTTCGTGATAGCAGAAACATTTTCAAGAAGTTCCTGATTTTGATTTATGTTTTCCTTGATAGAAATTGCAGAGAACCTCCTGTGGCACTTAACATCCCCCATGCCGCACTTTTGGAGGTTGGTACAGTTTATACTATATAAACTGCATATATTATAGCAATACATACTTGTAAAAAAAATTACAGCAATCAGCTGCAGATTGGAGTAGGGAATCACCTGTTAACTTATTTATATTGCTTCAATAAGCACTGCTCAATTACTATGATACAATTTGAGCTAAAACACATAGCCTATTCTGTAAATCTTCAGACTCACCGGTAGTAATATATAATCTCTCCTCGAAAATATATTATAAACAAAGTTAATATGTTACAAAAGATCACACTTTGGAGAATGCTCTTGTTAAAATTGCCATATTGTTTCCGAAATAAATTTGAACATTTTTGCTAGAAGAAATTAATGACGCCATTTTATATGAAAATTTACTAAAGTTCACCCGAAAGTGGAAAAAAAAATTGATATGAAAATCTTTAGTAATCGCGGAACCGTATTTAGTTAAGATGAGATCTTCTGTGCTACAAACTCAATTCTTACCTTGTGCCAAAGGATTTCATCTACCAATTTTTTGGTCCGTGGATGAGATCCTCTGGCACAAGGTAAGAACTAGATTCCTGATACAGAAGATCTCATCTGTATTTGGTTTAGTAGTGAAATCATGTCCTTGGATGAGTTTTCTTTTGTCTGATGTATAATTCAAAATTCTGAATTTAAACTTAAATCTTTCGTTATTTGGAATTAAGATTATCTGTTAATCTTTAACATATTTCGAACAAACAAGATTTGTCATTTTTAAATTAGAAGCATAGCAAGTTGTAGTGTTGATTTACATTTGAAGGCATCTTCTCGACAATTGCTTATGACTCACCAACGGTGTATTATAGAATATAGAGTTGAGTGAAAAATGGAAGGTAGATAGATTGGCTATGCGATACTTGGAATCCTAAATTGATGAAGTGGAAATTGGACTAAAACAATTGGTCGAGTTCTCTTTTAGGAGATAAGAAAAATATTATCTCTTTTTACTATGTATGCTATCCCAAAGGATTTCCTTTATTGTATAGTGAACTTTTATAGTTTATTCATAAAAAATATAGGCTAACTTTGAACAATCATGAAATTTTAAAATATGACACTTTGGTTTAACTAAAGAGAATTGGGCTTTACTTTCGCTTAACCAAGTGGTCAGGGGTTCGATCATTGGGAATGCAGGAAACTCCTGGACTAGCGGTAGCCCTCTTTGATTTGAGTTGTTTCCGCCACGGAGAGATTAGCCCCTGAACTAATCCTTAAAAAAAAAAGAAAAAAAGAGAATTCGGCTTCAACTTAAACTATATTGAATTGGGATTCAGATCTTCTGATCCTATTAGTCTATTTAAACCCTGTTTTTACCTCAATACAATGTCGTTTTATATTTAAATGTGTATAAAACGACGCCATATGCTGTATAAAAATATGGTACATCATTTAAGTTGCTCTTTTTGAAACCAGAGCATTACCTATATTAACGTGTTGGCTGGGCTGGAAGAAGAAGTAATCTCCCTAGAATAGCCACGCCTGTAACTATGACTTCTGGTAGCTTCACTAATCAGGAATTAGATGAGAAATAATCAGTCCAGTCCCCATCGTGCAGCCATGGAAGGCATTAACAAACTGGTGTCTATATTTGGCATCATGATATCTCTTATCCAGTTCACAGTATTATGGTAAAAGTTTCTCCTGCAGTGCATTTTGCCAGTAAAGACGCTGTCATTTCTTGTCTTCCGCAAGGCATAAATAATTGTAAACAAGGAAATCTTGGTTATAAGATAAGTCACCTTCCTTCAAATGCATTTATTGGGTTGACCAGGAGACAATGGAGTTCTACTCATTAATAATGTTTTAAAAATCGAACCAGTTTGACCGATATAATAATAAAAACTTTGAATCGGCTATTTTTTCGGTTTAGATTTTAAAATTTTGGTTTGAATTAGTTTACTAATATTTTGTTATTAAAAACCAATCAATTTATTAATTAATCGACTATTTTTGTAAACTAATTAGTTTGTAAAAATCAAAATAAACAGATTAATTGTAATTTAAAAATCTTTTTTTTCGATTAAACTTTAAAATTTTAATATGTAAGGATAGTTTTTTCAATTATTTTTTAAATTATTTATGTGAAACCCATTAATCTAAAACTTTAAAATTTAGAGAATTAAAACCCTAAATCCTGGTAATTAGAAATGAGATTTGGTCACACTATCCATGTTATTTCTTTGCCGATTCCTCTTGCAATTTCTCTTGTGCAATTTTCTTAGTAGTATATACATTATATCCATGGAAATATCATCAACTTACAAAATAAATGATAATCTTTATTGTTAGAGCCTAGAGGTTCCCTAAATTTAGTTAATCTCAAATTAAATCGATGATAATCTTTTTTTTTTTTTGGTCTTTGACCAGGGTATCCACCAGCGGGCCCAGTGACTAATCTCCTCGCTGGTTTGTAGGCACCTCACAGGATGGGACAGCTGGCCCAAGGATTTAAGGCTGCTCCATACCCAAAGTCAGGGATCGAACCCCTGACCTTTGGTTAAGGATGGATGAGTCCCTGTCACTCAACCACACCCCTTGGGTTAATGATAATCTTTATTGTTAGAGGTTCCCTAAATTTAGTTAATCTAAGTCTTTATCTAATGAGCAAGGTGGCATTGAGGATATCAAGCTTCGGGCTTTTTTACTTATATCCACACATTTTAGACTTAGTATACATTATTGACATCTAATATTGAAGGAAAAAAAGATAATCACTTAACTTCATTGGGAGGTATACGTATGATGATGATAAAGAATGCGAGGGAGGAAATAAGAAGAGAACAATATGGATTAAATAACTTTGTTTTAATTCTTTTTTTTTTGAGGGAATTGTTTTAATTCTTTTAGTTATACATCTAATGTATTTGTTAATTATAGATAATGCTGCTTAAATGTGACATAATTTCTCATCCAATCTCTAACTGAGATGATTCAAGATGCTAAAGAAAGCTTAGGAAGAGATCAAAAAATTTTGTTTGGTTAGCATATATACTGTTAAGAGAGAGAGGCCTTAGAACGTATCTTGCAGTCATTTACAAAAAGAAGGTGATCAAAATCATTCCAAAAAAGTAAATCAAATCAATAAGTCAAGATCATCATTAGGGGATACCTTGCAATGTTTTTTTGTTTATTTCTATCATTTCAAGGATGATTTTGGCTATTTTCTTTGTACCTAAATTAGATGAAAACATAGCTTATTCTTGTATTGGTTAATTTTATTTTTTATAATTAACTTTTTTAGGTTTGAAAAATATTTATGTTGATCTTATTATTGATTATATATACGCAAATCTACTTAATTTTATATTATGGACATACTTAATTCTATGTCAGAGTACTTAACATATATTAGGTAATAATATATTCTCAAAGTGTTTTCACGATCTATTACTACTTTTATAGTAAGTTGAATTAATTATAAAGTGTTTTTTTTATAATGTTTTAAGATATTTTCACAAACTAAAAATTGTATAATTTGGAATGGACTTTTAATTATCCACTTAGTTGACGTTTTTTTAAAACTTTTGTTGAATAATTATCCATGCTCCTTGTTAAGTTATTAT
>JANZXV010000007.1:9243839-9253882 GCA_027576455.1 Erythroxylum roigii
TAAATTTTTCTTAAATTCATCAAATTTTCTTAAATTCATAATTTTCTCACCAATTTCTTTCTCATTTAAATTCATTTCAATATTTCTAATTTTCACCAAAAGTTTGGGGTCCAACAGTCATATTAGAGTGACACATTCATATCAGTCTCACTATCTTTTGTTATGTGTGACCTTCATGACATGTACATCTTTACTTTGTGTTGATTTTCTATTGGAGACCACATTTTTATCACAATCATTTTCATGAAAATGATTCGGTATTCTTTGTTTATTACGAGCTACATTAGCCAAACAGTCTACCCATTTATGTGAAATTTCCTTTGCTAACCCCCTTTGAGCTTTATTAGCCTTTTCTTTTATATAAACCACATTATATGCACCTAACCAAATGTCCTACACAAGCCTTAAAGCTAGTGGAGCATTTCTTAATTCTTTATGTATGTGATTATACTAAAGCCTAAGTGTGGGGGTATATATATAAGTGGTTTGGTTATATTTGTTAAAATTCCATGTTATGAATCCTATGTTGATGTAGCTTCTATCACTTTTATTTTTGACAAAAAGAAAAAAGGAAAAAATGTGAGTTTGAATAAAAGTATCAAAGAGGAAATACAATTGTTGTGAAAAGTTGTTAATAGTTTATCCTCTTTAAGTTGTATTGACTGGGTGTTGGAATATATTGCATATGAGGTGGATGTGGTTTTGGATGGAGCAGTTTTTGTGTTATGTTCATGTGGATTAAGGTGTGAGAGCTAAGTTGCGTTGTGAAACATAATTGTTGCATTTTTCATAGCTGACAGTACCCAATTTTGAATGAATGTTAACTTGTTCACTTTGTATCTCATTGAGTATTACTTTTGCTTCACTAGCTTGATGGCTTTTTTGCTATATTAACCAAAATACATATCACTTTACCTTTGCTTACATTACAACACTAGAAAAGTCCTTTGATTCATGATTATACATATGACTTTTACTGGTGGAAAAATGAAATAATATGCAAAGTTGTGGATTTGTTGTGATCATGAATGGTGTTTAAGTGTACCTATGGAAATATCTTGTTTAAACACCTTTTGTCCAAGTCTACCTCTAGATTACTCAGTTTCTAAGGGTGGTGAATATTGATTGATCATGAGTAGAAGCTTTGAATGTTGAGTTTTTTCTTAAGGTTTTGAAAGTCATTCATCTTTACTTTTGGCTATCTATTCTTAGGAAACATGAAAAATAAATAAAAATTTTGTTTTGTAATTTTAGTTTTGATGATTTGCCCGAGGACGGTCAAGGCTAAGTGTGGGGAAACTTGATATGTGTTTAAATTTTGATTCATTTGATATGCTACACTTAGAGATTAATGCTTTAGAAATCCTTACGATACTCACTTTGACTCCCAAGTGATTTTAGACACAATTCAGGAGCAAAGAAGTTAAAGTGAGTTGAAAGCACAATATTTGGGCCATTTTTTGAAGAATAATATTCACTTGTCTTTATGCAACAAGAAGAAGAAAATTAAAAGATAAGAGGAAGACAAGAAAAATGGAACACAAAGAAACAGAATCATAGAAAGCAAGGCAGTATGTGCATGTTTTTACCATGAAAAGAGGCAATTTAATGGAGTAGAAAACGGTAGTAAATTGAGCATGAAACGACAGCAGCTAGTGAGGGGTTGGGTTTAACGCAGACCTTTGCATGGCATAGGAGGAGCTTTAACTAAAATGCACAGTAACGAGGTATGTGAATAGTGATGGTGTACCAAAAAATAAATCCATAAATAGAGAGAGCGCAGACAATAGAAGGGGTTTATGGAGGTGATGCGATTCTCTCTTCATTCTTTCACCACCGAAGTAGCTATAGAGAAGATGGTTGATACTTGGAGCATAAAAATGGAGATGGGAGGCTAGCTTCCTTATGCCGGTTCAATAGGGATGTCAATGTCGAGTCACGGTTAAGCTATTTTATCATTTTAATGTTGTAATTTCTTTTGAGATTGTTATGTTGTTGGTGTTGATTTGATCGAGTTTTGGGATGAAGAACTTAATACCATATTTTGATTGTTCTATTTTGAATATATTGCTAAAACATTGAATGTAATCCGT
The DNA here is from genome assembly GCA_027576455.1 of Erythroxylum roigii. Classification (NCBI taxonomy): domain Eukaryota; kingdom Viridiplantae; phylum Streptophyta; class Magnoliopsida; order Malpighiales; family Erythroxylaceae; genus Erythroxylum; species Erythroxylum roigii. The sequence continues at coordinate 9,245,933 of JANZXV010000007.1, forward strand.
AATCATTACTTTTGATGATTTGAGTAGTATCTAATGATCCTGTACCATTAGGAACAACATAACTTAGATTAGATAATCCTAACATGTGAGGTTGTTGCTTATATTGATCATTTTCCACATCATAATGCGACTGCCAAATTAAATCTAGAGATCGTATCCTAGGTTATTTGGTAGTTAGGTTTAATTAATGATTGTATCTTGATTAAACAAAACCGAAGGAAAAATCAGGATTAGTAGAGTGTTCTATTAGTCTTAGATCGATAGTCCAAAGAGAATTGTAAAAATGTTAGGATGATGAAATATGCTTAATTGTGTTTAGGCCGAGATTGAACCTAGAACCATACCTTATGTATAATTGACAGTTTAATCATTTTTATCACTTGCTTTAATTTGTTTTCGATAGTTTGGTTTTATTTTATTTTCTAAATTGATAAAAATCCAAAAACACCCATTTTATATTTTCCTTGCATCAATTAATTTTGTTATGAAAATTAACCGAACATTTTCTGTGGATTCGATCCCGACTCACCGTAACTACAAATTTTAGTGTGCAGAGTCAGGTGAATTTTGCAGTACACTCGACATGCGCTATCAATTTGATGTTTTAATTTATAATGTATGGAAGAGGTGAGCTCGTACATGTTATAGAGACTTTCTTGCTTCGATACACAAGAATGGTGTACAATCACCATATATATCTAAAGAAATGTGGAGTCGTTGGTAGCAGTATTGGGCAACACCCTAGAAAATATCAATTTTAGAGCTCAATTCTGCTAATAAATGTGGAGGACCAGACGGAGAGAGTCTACCCGTACATACTGGAGGCTCTTTGACCCACCAGGAGCATGCACTTCAACTTGTAAGTATCAAAACTTTACACTTATATTATGATTTTTATACTTTGATATATGAAATTTGATTTCAATGTAATTTGATGTATGAAATTCAAAATGAAAAAATATGTGCATTATAGAGAATAATAATGTTATAAATGCCTGGTGCTATTAATGGTTGTGTTATTGAGTTAATTTTTTTGGTCTAACAAGGGTTAAATATCATAAAAATAGAGAAAATTCTGCCGAAATTTTTATAAATTATAGTTCACTTATAATAATTTATTCTAATATAGGAAAAGTTTATAGGCAAGAAGCCTACACCACGTTGGCTCTTTTTTTTCACACTCACACCAAGAAGTATAATGGTTTGACCTTCGTCAACACTTGATGCAAACAACTTCATGTATATAAAATTTATACTTTAATATTAATTCTTAAAAAGTATCATTTATTAACATAAACAATTATAATGATAGGACCAAATACAAGAAAGCATTGAACGATAGTCTTAGAACCCTGAAATTGTTGATGAGAGTCAGACATCTTTTGATGCAGTAGGTAGTAGGGGCTATCGTGGAAGGATTTTCAGCTTAGGTTCATTTGCAGACATATGTTATTCGCAATCCTTCAGATCCACTATAGCTGCATCTAGTATCCGGTCTGCATCAAATGAAAAAGTTATTTAACTTAAGAGCACAATGGAGAGGCTGACAACTCAGTTGCAACAATTGATGGAGTACATAGCCTAACTTCGTAATGAGATGGATCAGTTGAAGCGGAAGGACAAGGCCTTGTCGTAGCAGTCAGAGCATCTACCTTCACCACCTACATAGCTTAGATAGATAAGTGAATGTATTTGATTTTTTGCTACTCTTAAGTTTCTTAATTTATAGTTGTTTACAAGATACTAATTCGTGTACATTTAATTTTTTTATTGTATTAACAATTAGGATAATATTTACTTTATATTTATCAATTAACATTGTATTATTAACAGAAATTAAATATACAAGAAATCATAAGATTATGAATAGAAAAATCAGGTAGGAAGTAAGAAATAAGGGTAGAAATTTATCAAAGTTAAATTTCCTGACGAAACTATAATTATCCGTCACTAATTAGCAACGAGAAGATACCTTCCGTTGGTACATTACCGACAGAGCATACCATTCCATTACCAATTAGCGACGGAATAAATATATCCGTTCGTAAGTTACCGATAGAATATATAAGTTTGTTGGTAAAAATTTAGCGACGGTTAATGTTTCCGTCAGTAATTTTAGCGATGAATTGTTATATATCCGTTGATAACTTTAGAAATGGACCTAAGATTTACAATCGGCAAATTCACCAATGGAATTTTGGGATTCCGTCTACAAAGAAGTGACGAAATATTATAAATTTGTTGCTAAATTTTCTTTAACTTATCAATAGAGATACATAATTCCGTCGCTAACAATACCGATGGATACACAAATTTTTGTCGCTAAATTTACCAACGATTGTTTCTCTGACATTTTTTTCCGTTAGTAATTTCCATCGCCAATTTTGTTTCCCGACGAAAAAGCTTATTTTTTTGTCAGCAATTTCCATCATAAAAACCTAGTTTCCTTATAGTGCTTAAAGAATAATATTATATCATTCATAAAAATTAGGCCACATATTACCAATCTTCTACATTTATAGTGGTATTTGAAATATTTCTCCCAGTTTATCACTTTCTTATAAGCCTTATAAACACCTCATTTCTACATGTAAAGAGATAGGGAGATAGGGGATCTCCTTGTCTTAAAACAATAGCTCCCTTAATGATCCTTGTTGGCTTTCTATTAACCAAAATTCTATAGGAAAAATTAGTTAAGAATTGTTCAATCCATCCCACATATATGTCAGAAAAACTAAAAGCTCTAAGAGTACGCGAGATAAAGTTCCAATCAATTGAATCAAAAGCTTTTTGGAAGTTTATTTTCACATCGTAATTCTTACTTAAATTCTTCTTGCAATAATTCTTGACTAGTTCTTGAGTGAGCAAGATATTATCCCCAAGATTTTAAACCTAAATAAAGGCCCCTTAAGAAGATCAGTGAGTGGCTTGAAATCTTAAGAGAGTTATGGGCTTATACCTTAGGTATGAAGAATGTTAAAGTTTTATTAAGTTCCTTTAATATTTTACTCTTAATGAAAGAATATAAGAACAATTATTGTAATCAATAGTTTGATGAGATGCCACATTATCTAGACTGAGAGCTTTGTAGGGTTAAGGGAAAATAGGGCAGCTTCTATATCATGCTCATCATAAGGTCTGACCAAGTAAATTGCTTCTTATGCATATAATATGTCCTTAATTATATAGTTTAATAACTAGATTAAAGACATGATCTACATATGGGATCTTTGAGAGTTGGAGAATAATTTAATGACTTTTTTCTTAATTCCTTTATGGAAGGTTATCAAGGAACCATCTTTTAACCTTAAGGAAGTAATCATATTGGTGTTTCTCCTCCAGATGACAACTTTATGGGAAAAAATTGAAATTCCTATCTCCATTTTTATCCATAAGTTCTTGGATCTTTTTCTTAGGATAAAATAATTGATTGAAGATGCCTGGTATACCTAAGCACGGCTTACTTATCTAATTATTAAAGACACATATCATAAGGAGAATGATAGAGGAAACTCTGAATGCTAGTAAGGTCATACTTGTCTTTAGAAATTACTTATGAAGTATTATTAAAGTTCCTCTTTCAGTGAGTTCAGACCCATTACTTGCACAAATTTTCTATAAAAAATCATATACAAAATTCTTGTAGCTTGATTGAAAAATGTAGTCACTCCACTTATTAATGACAACCAAAGTGCCTTTATATGTAATAGACAAATTGATGACAATATTCTCATTGTTTATCAATGATCTCTCCTTTTCCCCTTCATACTAAACTCAGTTCATTCACTGATGGTAACTCTTGGAGACTTCCAGCTCCTCCTAGTCAGTTGCAGCCACAATATTCCCCACATTCATCCAATGCAAACACCTTTTATTGGAGAGATCGTCCAACTTGCAAAATCTCCAACAAGATTACTATGGATATGCTCAGACTAAGGAATACAAAAGTAAACTGGAGCATAATCATTTGGCACAATATTCTTCCTCCAAAGGTATCTTTTCTTCTACAACTGATTGTCGGGAATTGACTTAATACTGCTGATAGACTTTCTTACCTTGACATTAACAGAAGTTGCACTCTATGTTCTATACAAGATGAAAGTAGAGATAATATATTTTTCTTATGTCCTGTTTCTAAGTTTATTTAGGAACAGGTGAAGCTAAAATGTTTACGGAATGGTTTTGATAATTCTATTTCCATCATTATACATTGGTTTATTTAAGATACTCACATTGACTCATATGTAATTTTAGGCACAATTAGGAAGCAAAAAAGTTAACGTGAGTTAAAAGGACGACATTTGGGCCATTTTTTAAAGATTAATATTCACTTTTCTTTATGGAGCAAGAAGAAGAAAATTAAAAGACAAAAGGAAGACAAGAAAAATGGAACATAAAGAAGAAGAATCATAGAAAGCAATGCAGCACGTGCGTTTTTTTTCTATCCAAAAATGTCAATTTAATGGAGTAGAAAATGACAACAAATTGGGCATGAAACGACAGCAGTTATTGAGGGGCAAAGGGCCAAAATGACGTTGGGGCAGAAACACAGGTTAAACGTCTGCGTTTATCGTAGACTCCTACGTAAAACGCAGATATTTGTGTGGCATAGGAGCCATTTTAACTAAAGCGCACAGTAACAAGGTAGGGTGAATAGTGATGGTGGACTAAAAATTAAATCCATAAATAGATAGAGCACATACAACAGAAGGGGTGTGTGGAGTCGTTGTGCTTCTCTCGCCATTCATTCACCACCGTAACAGCTATGGAGAAGATGGTTGATGCTTGGAGCATAAAAATGGAGATGGAACGCTAGCTTCCCAATGCCACTTCAATGGGGATATCGACGCTGAGTCATGGTTAAGTTATTTTATCATTTTAATGTTGTAATTTCTTTTTGGATTCTTGTGTTGTTGGTGTTGATTTGATCAGTTTTTGGGATGAATGATCTTATTTTCATTGTTCTATTTCGAACCTATTGCTAAAACATTGAATTTAATCTGTAATCGTTACTTTTGATGTTTGCGAGTAGCATTTAATGATCCTGTATCGTTAGGAACAATGTAATGATCTCGTGTGAGGTTACTACTTGTATTGATCGTTTTCCACATTGTAATGTAGCTACAAAATTAAATCTAGAGATCATATCATAGGTTATTTGGTAGTTAGGTTTAATTAATGATCGTATCTTGATTAAGCAAAACCTAAGGGATAATCGGGATTAGTAGAGCATTCTATTAGTCTCAGATCGATAGTCCGAAGAGAGTTGTAAAGACGTTAGGATGATGAAATATGCTTGATCATTTTTAGGTCGAGATTGAACCTAGAACTGAACCTTACATATATTCGACAGTTTAATCATTTTTGATAGTTTGCTTTTATTTTATTTTCTAAATTGCTAAAAATCCAAACCCCCCTTTTATATTTTCCTTGCATTAATTAATTTTGTTATGGAACTTAACCAAACATTCCTTGTGGATTTGATCCCGACTCACCCCAACTACAAATTTTAGTGTTCATAGTTAGGTATATTTTATAATGCAGTCAACACGCACTGTCAAATTTTGGCGTTGTTGCTGAGGAGTGTGGTAGTTTAACTTTCATGTTTTATTTTAGTTGGTGTTACGTGATTTTTTTTGTTTTTTATTATTTATGAACTTTTAAAAGCTTGTGAGTGTTGGTGTATGGTAGTGACCAGATCTCCTCATAGAGAAATTGAGCAATGTATTCAGAGATCGAGAGAGCACTATAAGGGTTAAGAAGAGAAAGGAAGAACATCTTTAATAGTAGACCCAAAACTTGAATTTGAAGAAACTATGGCAAATCTGAGAACGTTGAGAGAATTGTCTGCCCCAAACTTAACCTAAAGACCCCTATGCATTACATTTCCTAATTTTACTAAACTTGTTACCTTTGGGTTAAAATCTAAATTAATTCATTTATTACCAAATTTTCATGGTCTTGCAAGTGAGGATGCACATAAGCATCTCAAGGAGCTTGATGTGGTTTGTTTGAGCATGAAACCTCCCGAGGTGACGGATGAGCAGATCATGTTGAGAGCCTTCCCGTTCTCACTCAAAGATGCAACAAAAGATTGGCTATTTTATTTACCAGCGGAGAGTATAAATACTTCGTTAGAGATGAAAAGACTATTTTTAGAGAAATATTTTCTAGCCTTAAAGACGACAAGTATTTGGAATGAGACATATGGTATCAAGCAGCATAATGGAGACTCTTTACGAGTATTGGGAGTGGTTCAAAAGTTATATGCCAATTGTCCACACCACAATATACTAGAACAACTTCTCATCCAATATTTTTATGAAGGATTGCTACTGATGGGGAGGTGTTTGGTTGATGTGGTGAGCAATGGGGCACTTTGCGAGAAGGCTTCCATTGAAGCCAGGGTTTTACTTGAGTGGATGACTGCTAACACCCAACAATTTGGCACTAATAACGATGTTTGACGAGTAAACAAGATAAGCACTTCATCCATTAAACATCATTTAGATGAAATAACATCTTTTGTGAGATGGATTACAGTTAGACAGGCACAAGTGAAAGGGTTCAAACACAAGCCATCCAACTGATGAGTGCCCAACATTGCAAGAGGGAAGTATGGAGTATATGAATGTTGCAGAAGGGAACTTCCTGAACCAATACAACCTGTACTCACAGACGTATAACCTAGGTTGAAGGGATCACCCAAACTTAAGTTATGGAGGGAACCTACAGCAAAATTATTTCCAGAATCGGTCACAAAGAGCACAATAATTCAACTAAGGGCACAAGGAGCCCCTTCTTCCAGTTCAGGTAAAGCTCTAGATGAATTTATCAAGGTTTCTATTGCTAACAATCTTTAGTTTCGACAAGATATGCAGCAGCTTCAACATAGTATGCTGCAATTTAATCAGAGTGTACAACAAATCCATCAAGAATCAAAAGCAAGCACACAAAATTTGGACCAAATGAGTTAGATGGCAGTGAGGCTCAATCACCCAAATTCGTAAAGTGGAGGAAAATTGTCATCCCAACTCGAGGTAAACCTAAAGAATGTCAGTGCTATAACCCTGAGGAGCAGAAAGGAGATTGAGGGTCCCAAGTAAACCCCACCAAGGATTGCTACCGAGGAAGAGATTGAGAAAGAATTGGAAAAGGAAGAAAATCCGTAATTGAGTACGAAGGTAAAATTTGAAACTCCCAATATTATTAAAACTAACCCTCCACCTTTTCCAAGCAGATTGACACGACCAAATAAGAAAGAGAAGGCTAAAGAGATATTGGATACTTTCCGAAAGGTGGAAGGCAATATACCTTTTCTTCGAGGCAATCAAACAAGTACTATGGTATGACAAATTCCTCAAAGAATTGTGTACACATAAGAGGAAACTGATGTACACATAAGAGGAAACTGAGGGGTAATGAGAAAGTGATGATGGGTGAGAATGTGTTAGCGATATCCAGAAAGAAGATGCCTCCAAAATACCAGGATCCAGGTATTTTATAATTCCTGGCAAAATTGGAAATACTGTGATCAATTGAGCTATATTGGATTTGGGTGATTCTATTAATATAATGCCTTGTTCAATTTATGCTTCTTTGAATTTAGGTCCATTGAAAGAAATGAGTGTAATCATACAACTAGCTGACCGCACTAATGCTTATCCTGATGTTGTGGTTACAGATATTTTTGTGTAAGTGAATAAGTTAGTGTTTCCTGCAGGCTTCTATGTTGTGGATATAAATGATGACAACTCATGTAATCCGATACCTATCTTATTGGGGAGACCGTTTCTTAATACGACTCAAACTAAGATAGATGTTTGTGAGGGCACCCTCATAATGGAATTTGATGGGGAAGCGATTCATTTCAATATTTTTGATGCCATTAAACATTCTCATTATCATCATTGTGTTTTTCTGTTGATGTGATTGATCCTTTGGTGTAAG
>JANZXV010000007.1:9394486-9407343 GCA_027576455.1 Erythroxylum roigii
ATTAAATAATTATATATAGTATTAAATTAAATTATTCATAATTATTACTAATTATTAATATATATTTAGTTGATAGTAAATCATATTAAGAAAATACATAAAAAAAGCATCTTTCATGGTTTTTTATATCTTATGAAAGTTGGAAGAAACAAAAAAAAAATTTATACAAACAAGTTTTCTTATTTAATTTGAAAATAAAAAAATCAAAAAAATCAAAAATAAAAACATGCCCTTAATTATATTATGTGAATGTATGATTTATATAAAATATAATTTTTATATGACAAAGGAAAATATTTAATATGAAAATAATTATCACATATGTTTATCTTGTTTTTATTTAATTATATTTGATAATTACCATTTTCTTTAGCATTTTCCTACTTATTATTATTATTGTTGTTGTTGTTGTATATGTTGTTGTTGTCATTGCTTTTGTGATCTCAAACCCGACATATCAGCAAGATTTCTAATGAACGTTATTGTTGTTTGTTCTTGTGATATTTTTTTTATATCTTGTCTACCTTTTTCGTATTTTTTACTTATTTTATATTTTATTTATTAATTAAGATTATGATTATGATTATGATTATATTTATTTATTTATCGTACAAATCATTCGAAAATAATATCTCTATTAGTTAAAAGTAAAACTACATATTATTAGATCTCTTAAATATTAAGTATGAGCGAGATTTTTATTAAAATAGCATAATATTAAAATACATATTATATGAGAGATTAAATAAATTTATTTAATTAAAAATAATATATCTTTAAGTTTTATCTAATAAATAATTATTATTAGTGATAAAAATATAACTTGGTTAACATTAATAACTAAATAGATTTTTGTTGTTATTTAAAAGAATAATATAAATAAAAAATTAAAAACGAAAAGTGAAAACTACTTTATTTAAATGGAAAGCGTGTTTTTTCTGCACGAGTATGACAACACAATGGAAAGCGTGTTTTTCTGCACGAGTATGACAACACAACGGAGTTTAAATGGAACAAACTCTTGGAGAATCATCCTAATCCCGAAGCCTAAGCGAGTTCAAGTAGTTAGGAAGAGGTAAAAGAAAAAGACGACGAGGGCGTATTGGTAATTAAACGTAGCATTTCTTGTCGGAACAGTGTGAAAGCCAAGTCCCGCCTCATTATTCTAACCTAACTCTTTACCTAGATATATAATATACTATCCACGGGAGTTTATTATTTGTTATCTGTTATCTTCTCGTTCGTTTATTTGAGTTCAGATCTTCTGTTCAATATTATGGTGTTTTATTGTGTTCAATAAATTTCAACCATTTATTTATATAGGATCTATGTAAATATCACAAAATAAATAATTGAAATTTTACAAAATAAAATAAAAAAGAGTAAAACTGGTTAAAAGATCTGATTTCGGTTTATTTTGTCCGTCCAAGTTAACATATTACAGAAAGGAAGCGACCGAGCAAACTTTGTCTATTGATTTATCTCCAAAGTCCAAACCCATCGAAGAAAAATATAAATTATCTACTTAAAAGGAGTTTAGATATATATAGACGTACTTGTTGTGGATACTTGAGGCCTGCTTACTTGGTCGTCCATTACGCTGAATTCATCTGGGTCGTCTTCGATTGTTGTCATCGACTTCGCTATGGCTTTTCAAGGGAAGAAACTCATCAACGACCCAAGTGGTTGGTCTACTTTGTCCCTTTTTTTCTTTATTTTATAAAAAGTCATGGTCTTTTTTTTTTTCGTACTGTTGTTTGTGTTCTTCTCTATGTTTGGATGCCGAGAAAGAGGAAACATGAAGGAAAGAAATAGCTTGTTTTGATATTCCTATGGATTCTACTCTTTTCGTTTCTTAATAAGCGCGACTGGTTGCTGAGGAAGAATGTAGGAAATGGCATATAGTGTGAGTTCATTGAGAATGAAATGCATTTTGTGAGACGGAGATGGATTGTCGAAAACGAAGAGAGGTTTGACTTGTGACAATGGATAGTTGCTTAAATTGTAAGCTTAAATTTTCTGATTAGGCCTCAATCTGGGCTGCATCAGATTTGGGAAGCCGAAGAAAAAGTCGACCCTGTGGGAAAAAAAATTAAATTTTACTACGGGTCTCTGATTCTAGTGATCTTAACTTGGACATACGCACACTGGTGGCATCATGATGTTGTTGTCTTGGCCCAAATGTTCAAAATTTTCAGACTATTAGCAATCGTTAGTGCTTAAGGTTGAGTTTGTAGGAATTTTCATCACTTCTAGATGTGATGGGAGTGCCACCGACTTGGCTTGTGATGCTAATAAAGAAATTTTCATTCGTTGCATTTTTTTCATTATATTGTCTGGACTGAATATGTTGATTTTTATTTATTACTTTTTCTGCATTTTGCAACATGGCTTCATGAACCTGAGTCTTAAAACTTATTGTAAGATGTTTTTATATTTTATTTTTTACATAGAGGCTTTGAGTCATGATTGGAATATTTAATATACTTTTGTTAAATTTGATGGTAGGAAAATGATAAGGATGCTTTTGTGGGTAGAACTTATCAAAGGAGAGGGAAGAAGTTGGGTAACAGCTGATAAGCTGGAGAATTTTGTTAGACAGGAGAAATAATAGAAGATTAGATTAGGATAGTATTTGGATAAGGATAATTAGCTTTTGAAAGATCCTTTCTGGTTTTTGTTTCTTAATAGAGTTCTACTATAATAGGAGTCCTAGTTAGGTGGATTGTTATTTTCCTTTTCTGCCTATATAACAGCCGTATTATCAATGAATAAAGGGATGGAAATCATTTAAAAAAAAAACATTAGTTACTTTAGCTGTAATTTATTCAGCTAGCTTTGTCAGGAGGTAGCTAAGTTTCATTCAACATCGGTTCTTCCTCCAAAGGGAAGAACACCAATAAGGGAAGGATGGTGGATTTCTCTTTTAATCGTCCAATGACAAGATCATACAGTAGGGCCCTTGCCAGAAAATTGTTGACATTGTTGGTAACAAAAATGAAAAGAGCTTTCATACCTAGAAATGGCTTCACAAAAAGAAAGATAGATATGACTTAGTGAAAATTTCATGCTTCTGTAATTGCATCTTGCAGTTGGAAAAATCTGCATCTTTTAAGCTTGCCAATATGCTCATTGTGTTGAATATTTCAAAATAAAGCACAATAAAATTCTTTGAGACGCTTTATTTGACATTATTTAAATTTTTGGAGTTGCTTTTCCTTTTGGTCCTACAGTTTCAGTAAAATTACTGAAAATGAATCATAAGGGCCCTAACACCTTGACTTTTCTATGTCTATACTCATTGGATTGTTTGAGTGAATGATAGAATCTATTAAGAAAACATGTAAAACCACAAATCTCTTCAGCTTGGCTTTCGTGGCTTCACTTGTTACAGTAGTGACAGTACTGATTTGCCAGACTGCATCTGTAATAAAGTACTTATAGGTAGCCACATCTTATCTTTCAAAAACTTTCCCTTAAAAAGAAAAGGGCACCAGGAGATGAAGGAAGAGAACAAGAATAGACAATAACCCGATAAAAGGCTAAGATGGATGCATTGAAAGAAAGGGTGGTCAGTTTTTCAAATTTAAGAAAAAATAGCTTTATTTAATAAGCATGAAACTTTCTCTAAGTTTAGGGTATTCACCTTAGTCTGTCGAAGATGTCATTTTGTTACTTATGGCTTATGATATGTGCCTCATGCGGACTTGTTGAGTAGTTTTACAGATAGAAATGAATGGTAATTATAATCTTCGCTTTTGAATTGCTTGTTTGTTGAATATAAGAGAATTAAATCCAACTCAAGGAACTTTTATCTTTCTTTCTTGACTTGTGTTGGCAGATGTTGTGACTGAATTCATTGAGGGCCTTGTGGAAACATATCCAGGGCTGCAATACTTGGATGGATTTCCTGAGGTGATTGCTTGTCTGACAACAGTTTTGCTGTTGTGGTTTAAATAGGCCTTACATAGGTAAGTCCAAGTTACCATTGATATCTTCTTTTTCTTAACATACAGGTCAAGGTTGTGTTACGTGCTGATGTTTCAGGTGCTGCATATGACAAAGTTGCAATTATATCAGGTCTTCTACTGTACTTGAAAAGTGTTTGCACTTTAATTTCAAAGTGGGAAACTCATGGTATGCATGCCTTAAATTCTGTTTTTGTTCTACGGTGAGGTTGGGTTGGACCACATTGTAAGTTCTGGTGAGAAAATATTAATGGCATAATAATTTTCAAAAAAATTTATGGCATAATTACAACTATGGTAAAAGGTGATGATCTTTGCCAATGGACTTCATAATTTAAAATCTTTTCTTATTTTGTGTGTAAGATCATGTAACTAATGTTGATTAGAATTTTTTTTTCCGGTATTTGATGTGGATGATGTAATTTTGGGGAATAAATATGCAAGAAGATGGACTAAAAGGAAGGGAGTGATCGAAGGTTAACAGATTGGGAGGATTTTTTTGTAGTATTTTTCATTCTAGCACTAATATTTAGGAAAATTTTATTATTTTAGAAGTTTGTTTTAATAGGAACTAAGTTAGAGAGATCGTATTCTAGTTAGGATAATTCCTAAATTAGAGGGATCCTAAAATCTCTATAATAATTCCTAATGACTCTATTGCTATAAGGCCTATTTAAAGGGCATATTTCTATTGGATAAGACAATCAAAAACTTTAGCAGAAAATGAACGAAGGGAGGAAGGGAGCGAACATCAATAAAGGGGGAGGAGAGGACTTCCCTGGCCTATGACTAGATCCTATGCTAAGTCCCACATTAATTTTGTCTCTATGCCACTAGTCATGGACAACTTGTGTGATCTGTCAACTAAAGTAGATGTGTGGTAGAACTAGAAGGAAATAAAGAATATGCTTTGGAAAGGAAAAATACGATTGTTTATTGAATGCAAATAAACTGGTATAAAGAGTACTAGAGAATCTCACAAACAATCACACTAGTAACAAAAGACAATTCGAGTTGCTTAAACTCCAAGAATATACTTAAAAATAGAAAGATTGCACCCCTAATGACAATTACTATGTACCTATTTATACCCTTGAAAATAGGGATATCGTTGCTATAATAGGTCATATGGACGGTTCTGCCATAAGATGAGCAATTCCAGATCTAATTCATCACCATGCTTAATCCAACAGTGAGCCAATACTTTTTGAGGTTCCACATTAATCCTTTACCCATATTCATCATCTAGCTATAGTTTTTTTGACAATTATTTTTCATGCTGCTATAAATTTAGTTTTGCAGAGGGCGTGACCATTAATAGAAAAGTTTGTTGTTCTAGAATATGGGTAAAGGATCTTACTTAGAGAGATCTTTATCTTTCTCATAGGTTTTCTAAATATTTTCCTTCGAGTTTTATGTTTTGTACTTAGCCCAAACATTTAATATGTAGTATTTTCCTCATAGTTATTTAACCTAAGCATTTCCTTCCGTAGCTTATTCATTTTCTTGTAATGGCTTCTTTGTTTTATTATTTACTTGTCTTCTTTCTTGCTTGAGTATTTATTTACTTATTTTATCTTTTATTTTTGCCTTTGGCCTGTTCTATGTTTATTGTATTATTTATTTTATTACGTATTTTTATATTTTACTTGTACATATTATTTATTTATTTATTATTATCTTTTATGTCTATTTTATTTATTATTGCTTTATTATTTTAATATGTATCTTCTATTAATTTTTTATTTTAATTTTATTATATGTATTTTTTTTTAATGTGGGTCTATTAGAAACAACTTCTGTGCCAGTTTGGGGTCAGGTTTCATACTTCTAGACCTCCCCAGATTTCACATATCAGGGACTTCTACTTAGATGTTATTAGAGTGTATGTACATTGTGGAATAGTGTTATTTGTGTAAATTTTCCATATTGTACCCTTTTAGGTATATAGTATTTTGCGGTGAATGGGCACCTATTAACTCACTTTAACAGTTACCATTTCTTGTTTATGTATCTAAGAGAAGGTTGAGAATTGCAAATACACTGAATGGGAACATTAAACTTCTTAATGTTCTTTTCTGGTAATGGGCATAACTTAATTTGAGAGATTTGGATTGTAAAATTTTGACTCTTATAACATCTGCGAGTTGCTCTTTGTTTATGAGGTTATTAAAAAAGGGACATTTGAGGTTATTAGAAAAGGGACAGATTTAACAGAATAGTGTGGTGCACACCAATCGTTGCAACTATCGACCTGAATTTAGTTTTGGTTGCTTGTTATGTCATTATGTTGGATAACAAGGAGGAGGAAGTGGACATGAACCTGCACAGGCTGGATTTGTTGGAGAAGGGATGCTAACGGCTGCTATCTGTGGAGAAGTTTTTTCCTCTCCACAAGTAGATGCAATTCTAGCTGTATGAATTCTTTCTTTTTAGTTTCTTGTGTGAACAACCATTTTGTGGGCTCTTCTTTAACATATAAATTGAATGGTTGTGAAACATAATTAAACTGCAGGGCATCCGAGCTGTTACTGGTCCAATGGGTTGCCTTCTGATTGTTACGGTAATGTTACTTTACAAATAACAAGTTTGATTTTCCTAAATATGAAGGTTATTGGAACAGTCACTTTTAGAACATTTATAGCATCATAAACTGATAGTTTTTGTTTATGGCATCATTGATTTGTGATCTATTTGCAGAATTACACTGGTGATCGATTGAATTTTGGTTTGGCAGCTGAGCAAGCAAAATCTGAGGGTTACAAAGTTGAGGTAACTTTCTAGTTTACAATTTTAATTTTATCTGAGCATACTGTGTGACAATGGAACTTAGCATGTTATATGCTTGGTTTTTTGCAGACTGTGATTGTGGGAGATGATTGTGCTTTACCTCCACCTCGGGGCATAATTGGGCGAAGAGGTTTGGCAGGCACCATTCTAGTTCATAAGGTTCGCTCCCGCTCCCTCTCTCTCTCTCTCTCTCTCTCGCAATAAAGTTCACACGTGAAACTTTGACGATTGAAATGCTTCCATTCTTTTATGTGCCAGTTTAATTGTCACATATTTTGTTCTCATCTTTGGTTTTCTGTGACTATTCTCAATCACTCATTGATGTGATTTGAAATTTTAACGGTCAATGTCATTCTTGTGTTGGACCTTTATCAGGAAATAGAATGTGGTGTAAAATTCTTAGGTAATTAACTTGTATGCATGTTTGCTTGCGTATTTCAATTCATCCATAAATTCTTAGTTAATTCTATTGAAAATGTGCTTCCAGGTTAAGTTTGAAGAGAAAGGTTTGTTGTGTGAAACAAACTATGGTGTGAAACAGTTCGTTATTAGATTGTTGTTAATAGGAGTTTTCTGTTAATTTGTTTCCTGAGGAGTGACTTGTACCTTTTTTTTTTGACATTTCCTTTCAATTTTCTGAATCTTCAAGCTTTTTTTTAATAAATAAAAGAACTAAAATAAGATAATGGGTGCAAATTTCCTATTTAACTCAATGTTTGCTTTCCTATAATTTCTTTCCCACTTATGGAAGGTTGCTGGAGCTGCTGCCGCATCTGGGCTTTCCCTTACTGAGGTTGCAGCAGAAGCAAAACGTGCATCTGAAATGATTGGCACAATGGGTGTTGCATTGTCAGTTTGCACACTGCCTGGTCAGGTTACATCAGATCGTTTGGGCCCTGGAAAGATGGAACTTGGTTTGGGAATAGTGAGTTTTCTGTTAAGAGTTCACTTGTTTTGCATAACTTATTACTATATACATGTGAATTTTTTTTTCTCCGAATCTGTTTTGAGGAGAACAAAGTTCTGCTTGACCATGAAATGACATTACTTTTGAATTTATTCTTGAAAGTTATATGCATCAGTTACCCCTGTGCTTTAGTATTATTCTGGAAAACCCATTTTGGTTTAGATTTAAGGTCTCTACAATTTTTTAATTTACAAAATTAGTCACATTTTTAATATATCGCATTAAGCTTTAAGAGTTATGCAAAAAAAAAAAAGACTTTCAGGAAATCACTTTGAATTATAATGTTATACCTATTATTTTGCAAAATCATCTAATTTGCTAAATTCCAAATCATAAACTTTGGAAGTTAATTCATACCCTTGGGAGTTTTCTCAAATAGAAAAGAAACATAGTAGGCCTTATTGTAATTTACCCTTTCTGTCATGCTATTCACCTTGGGTATTACTCATCATCTTTTATCTTATTTCACCAATCAATGCCACCATTTCTAGGTGCAAATTCACTATTTAGATTTTATTAACAATATGCTTTTTCAGCATGGTGAAGCTGGCGCTGCTGTTGCTGACCTTCAGTCTGTAGAGGTGATCGTTTCTCATGTTCTCAAGCAGATCCTTTCACCGGTATACATTTAAATCTTGTCCCGACATCTGAATCTAGTTTCATGTCCTCTCTGTATTTTCACTAAGAATAATGAGGAAAGAAAAGTTAATAGTCCCTTGTGCATGTCTGTTTTATGCATCTGCACGTTTGTGCACAAGTCTGTGTGTTCAAAGTAAAGTGTGATAACTGTTTGTTTATCTAAATTATGATATCTGGATACCTATACAATGTCCGTCGACATCATATGTGTAATTTAGTGTGATACAGCTATTAATTGTATGCTAAGTTATTTGTATCCTTAAATGTTTTTTTAAATTATTAATCTAATGCTATAAATATGTGATTTTTCTGAGTTGTGTGCATTAGATTCTGTTACGTTCAGCATAACAGATTGGGGTGCATGCATGAAAAAAGCAACATTGGTTATACGAGTTTGGGATAGGGTTATAACCAAGTTGAAACGCTGATCTGCTAGTTGCATGCTTCCTCCATTAATACCCTTGTATTGATTTTTGATAGTTTGGCTGCTCTTATCCCTTAAAACTTGCTCTTAACTACTACGCCCTTATTCATTTTGCTTCCCACCCCTTTCATCTGTAGCCTCATGTTTGGGAGTTTAGTATAATGGCCACTGAAATTGAGGGTTATCTTTTGGTTTGGGATCATCTTTCTCCAGTTTAACTTTTCCCCTTGCCTTTTGATCAGTGGTTCAAATCTTATATTCTTATCTTTATTTCTATTGCTTGCCTTTGCTAATCTGATTGAGCTAATGCCACCTTCAGAAGAAGAATCATAAGTAACTGTTTCAATAAATTGTGTGTTGAACTGGAAATTTTGAACTTCATCTTCTGTTTTATGCTAGCTTATTGCCTGCATTGCATTGGCCTACTCTATAGTAGCTTTTCAAACATTTAGAAACAGCCATACTGGCACTCAGTATGTTATCAATACCTTGTGGAGTGATTATCTAACATGTTTACTTTTGCATAAATTGTAGTTGTTGATAAGAGTAACTTATGCCATTAATCTGATACTTAAGCAAAAATTTAAGATTAGACTACTGTTTTTGATATTTTACAAGACAATGTTACCTTTGACGCTTTGATGTCTTAATCATTTATTTGCTGCAGGAAACTAACTATCTTCCAATTACACCTGGTAATAGAGTTGTGCTGATGGTCAATGGGTAGGTTCATGCAGTTTCTTCGTGCACTTTAGATTACAATACGTCCTATGAGAGCATAGAATTATTATGAACACTTTCCTAGTTTCTGAACAATTTCTCAGATATTCTCTCTCTTCCAGCATTGTAGATTAAGAATATTTGAGATAAGTCTGAATCCATGCGTAGTTTTAGGAGCCCAAAGATGGATTCACTCTGTTATCCTCCATGATTATCTTTTATTGATTGGAAAAAGTGATTGACAAGGAGAGATGATCAAAGTCAACTCTTACATGTCTGGTTTTATTTCATAAAAGCGAATGTTAACAACATGGATATTTAAATCCAAGCATAGGTTCAAGGACATGTATAATTTTTCAAAAGATTGCAGAGCATATAAAT
Source organism: Erythroxylum roigii (assembly GCA_027576455.1). Lineage (NCBI taxonomy): Eukaryota > Viridiplantae > Streptophyta > Magnoliopsida > Malpighiales > Erythroxylaceae > Erythroxylum > Erythroxylum roigii. The sequence goes on from JANZXV010000007.1 coordinate 9,404,376, forward strand.
ATAACTATTTAATAACTAGGTAATTGACGTTCACAACAATGCCATTCACGCTTGTGGTGGTTTTTTTGAGAGTATTTTCACCTGTTCATCCAATTTTGGAGCTCTGGAGATTGTTAACTCTTGATCTCCAGTGTTTTGCATTTCCTGGATTCTGATTTATGAGTTCATTTATGATACTTGAAACCTTTTTTTCTTTTAATTTTCCTTCAGGTTAGGTGCAACCCCTGCAATGGAATTGATGATTGCAGCAGGGAAGGCAGTCCCTCAATTGCAGCTTGAACATGGACTTGCTGTTGATAGAGTCTACACAGGGTCATTTATGACTTCTCTTGATATGGCAGGTCTGATATTGTTGGGAGGAGTGGGTTGATTGCTATTTGCTAATTACTATTGCAGTTTCCATCTTAATAGTGTTTGTCCAGGATTCTCAATTACCATAATGAAGACGGATCAAGCTAGTTTACAACGTTTGGATGCTGTAACTAAGGCTCCATACTGGCCTATTGGAGTTGATGGTCAGTTTCTGTGAAAACATTGCTTTTGTTTTTTTTTTCATTTGCGTTCAAAATTTTCTTGTTCGGATATAATGATAATGCCATTGGTATTTTGAACTGGTTATCTATATTCCTCAATTAAAATTAAAAATATGTATGCTCTTGGATACTTTTCTCACTGAATTGAACAAGTTATATTTGATTTCAGGCAATCGTCCACCTGCCAAGATACCTGTCCCACTTCCACCATCTCGTTCAACAAAGAGTGATGAGGTAATATGTGTTTATGGTTGAGGGAATAGATTGTACTGGATAGGATGAATTTTACATTTTTCATTATTAGTGTAATCACATAGACAAGCACAACATGTCAATAAATGGGACTGGAGAATGTAGTACATAGTTCTACTATTTTATTCTCTGACCGCCCATGTCTACTTTTGATTAGTCATTGGGTCGGCCTCAGCATCTGAATGAGCAAGGACAACTTCTTGAAGTGGCTATTGAAGCAGCAGCAAATGCGATCATTGATATGAGGGACAGTCTAAATGATTGGGACAGCAAAGTAGGTGATGGAGACTGTGGGTCAACGGTGAGTATCCTAGTACTGGAATTATTTTCTTATGATAATTATTTATTTATGGATGAACTTCCCTGGTTTTGTAGATGTACAGAGGTGCAATTGCAATTCTGGAAGACGTGAGAAAGTAGTAAGTTACTCTTCTTCAGCATTTAGAATTCTTTAGATGCTTTATTAAGTTGGATTTTCCACTGCACGGAGACAGTACAATACATCATTCACTGGTAATTTTGATCTAGTTTTTCCTATTAATGGCATCTTAAACTTTTCTTTGATGGAGTTTTGCTTCACCCAAGAGTATGCAACTTTTTGTACCATGGCGTTGCTTTTCAAGAGAGTTTTACTTTGTATTTGTTAGGTGGGTCAAGTTTATCTTTTTTTTTTTTTTTCTTATTTGCTTAATTGAAATGGTTTTTTCTATTGTTCACAGTTATCCTTTGAATGATGCTGGAGAAACAGTAAATGAGATCGGATCATCTATTAGACGAGTTATGGGAGGAACAAGTGGAATTATGTACTTCAATTTCCTTGTTTCTTGTAATTGTTGACCTTGAACATTCGCAACTGATGTTCCTACATGGACCACAGTCACTTCTTACTCTTTTTTTTCTTTTTTTTTGTGACAGATACAATATATTCTGCAAGGCAGCATATGCAACATTGAAGGAAAACAAAGAGTCAGCTGTTACAGCGAAGCAATGTGAGACGATGCTTGATACTTCTGATTAACATGCACACCAAACTCAGTAACTATTTCTTTTCTTCAGGGGCTGAAGCATTTGAAGCTTCGATTGCTGCTATCAGTAAATATGGTGGGGCATCTGCTGGTTATCGCACATTATTGGATGCCCTTATTCCAGCATCGGAGGTTCTTAAGGAGGTTGTCAAACATAGTTTTTGCTTTTCCACTTCAGTTGATGTGGGTGTATAAGTTGATGCTAATTTAGTAAATTTTCCCAAGCAGAGGTTAAATGCTGGTGAAGATCCTTGCTCGGCATTTCTCCTGTCTTCTGAAGCGGCATGCGCTGGAGCTGAATCAACCAAATACATGCAGGCACAGGTGCATAAATCCTTCTCTTCTTGTCCTATATAGCAGGATAGAATTCACGTTTGTCCCAATTATATTTTATTGTGACCATGAAGAAAAGGCAAGCAACAAATTGTGTTGACCAACTATGGCCCTTTCGAAGTCGATTATGTTAAGCTCCTCGTAATGGATTGATAAATTGTTTGCTAAGTCAATTCCATGTCTGTTAATTTTGTCAAATAAATTAAATTTTTACAGGCGGGCCGATCAACCTACGTGCCCTCAGAAGTCCTTGCGTCAGTTCCCGATCCTGGGGCCATGGCTGCAGCTTCATGGTACAGAGCAGCAGCCTTAGCCATCAAGAACAAATACAAAACTTCATGATCTGATATATGTACTCCGTAAAATATACAATGCTTCATTTTTTGTGGTAGTTTTAACCCTGCTTATCTTGACGCATGATTAAGAATTCCTAACAAATTGTGCTTTCCGCTTATGCCAATTTTGTGCATAGTGCTGAGACAGCGAGCTTGAGCTTGAGCTTTCTGTATACGTGCTAAGAAAAAAACATTCTTAGGTGTATATTTAAAGATTAAAGGAAATATATTTATTTCAGAATATAATGTATTGGAATTTTGTCATTACAAATTTTCATAGTGTTGGTTTGGTTTATAAATCTCATTTGTTGATGCGATTTTACAATAACAATTCAGTAAAAATTTTGCTAAATGCGGAGTCTGAAGAGATGTACTTCCTCTGATTCATAATAAGTGTCGTTTTAGATACATTCTAATTATTCAAAATAAGTGTCATTTTTAACTTTGTATGCATGTTTATAATTTTACTTCCAAAATTAACCTTTAATTT
>JANZXV010000007.1:9432315-9450484 GCA_027576455.1 Erythroxylum roigii
AATTCCCCCACACTTAGACCTTTGTACTCCTGGACAAAGTTTACAAGAGTCAAAAAGCTACAAGTGTAAAAGAAAATGCTGCCCATGCTCCAATAATAAAAGGAAATTAACGCAATTCACTTCCTCAGAATTCTAACACAGCAAATTGAAAGAGTGCTAATAAAACAAACATTGAAAGAATTTAAGCACAAGAGATTGAACAAAAGAGAATCACTCAAGATATAGTGTTTACGCTCATCTCACTTGTGTTTAGGGATATTTTTCTCTCCATCTGTCTAATGCATCTCCTACCATAAGCTTGTATCAATTCTATTTCTCCACTACAAGAACTATCAATTTGAAGATCAAGAGGTCTTTAAGGGTTGTAATGAGCGGAAGGCTAAATGTATGGATGAAGCGAAGGTGAAAGAAAAGTATGAGCATGGCACTGAAAAAAAAATGGATTGATGTCCATAGCTAAAACGAAACTAAACACTGAAATAACTGAACACACGATTTTTTTTTTTAAAATATTAAGTACACGTTGAGAACGTGATTGTTGCCTTCTATTGTTATAAGAATAAACCAGAGTTTGTTTATTGTAGGCTTGTTGAGTAAACTCAAGGTCGCTTTCACCCGAATATGTTTAATCCCATAATATTGGGTTCTACTTAACTAAATTTGTGTTATTTGGATGAGCAAACTCATCATCACATGAACTTAGATGTAGTGTTAGGAATAACATATATGATATGTTTTGACAAGAATTGTTACCTAACGAATCTAGAAGTCACGTGAGATGTGATTAATAAAATTGTTATCTACCTAACTTATGTTTAATTGGTTTGTTGAGCAAACTCAAGATCAATTAAATTTGAATGAGATCCTAGCCCATTAGAAAGATTAGCGTAATCTTTCCGAATAGTAGTGAGGGCTATTATTTTGAATAAATTAGTAGGAGTAATCAAATACATGATTAAAGTCCTAATCTTATTTGGTAGTCATGACATATAATTAATTATTTAATTTTTCTTACATTTATTTTATTTTATTTTATTTTTGAGTGGAATTTACCTTGTGTAGTATAGTTGATACTAAGCTAGTAAACTCAATTTCTTAGACATAGGTTATGTTTGAGAAGAGTTCTCAAAAGTCAGAAAAGAAAATTTTATGCCCATTATGCAAATTTGTTACAATCCTTGTTGAGGATTTGGTGTTAAAGTTTTAGAGATATGTCAAAATCATATGAATGACAAAATGTATTGACAATTTGAGTTGACTAATGTCTTATAAACTTTGATGACAACATGTAAGATATATGTCAACACCATGATAACAAGATGCAAGAGGTTGTATAAAGTAGAGTTGAAAGATATAGTACTTTATTGAAATTATTCCACTTAATTTAGCCTACTAAAAGCATAAGCGTGGACTACAATTAAAGGCATTTTCTGTAGAATGATACTAGTTATCATTAGAAGAAAATGATTACATAACTTTTTTTGCCTATAAGAGATATTATAATGATCATATGTATTTCTAGCTCATGCTTATGAGTATTTGATACTGAATTTGGATTCAACATTATTATAATGTTTAAAGCATGATAAGAAATAGATTGTTGAGTCAAAGTAGTTGATCCAAGTTTATGGAAATAGTTTGTATATGCTAGATCAAAGGTGACTTACATTTATCATAAATGACAAGAATATAAAGTTGAATAACTAAGGCTATCCTTTTATGTCACGTTGGTTAAATCAACATAATAAGAATTATAAAGTTACATGCAAGGATATGTGTATCCTTTAGATTATGAATCATATAGAACTTGTGAAACTTGTAAAGTTGAAGAATAACCAAATCAATCTTTGTTGAAATGATGATGATGGTATTGAATTGTTAAATTTATACATGTGATGTATTGGATGGAATAATAATTCATATAAAGATGATACTTATATTATAGTTATATGCATTAAATGAATTAATGATTTAAAAATTTTGAAAATTTCACATTACTTAAATTCCATAAGAGTATGGATTTATGTAAGAAGAAAAAATATAATATGAGACATTCTATGATGCAATATTATTTCTTCTATAGTTATGCCTAATACAATGACTTACCTTCAATAATTCCAATTGAATCAATTAGCAAGATTTCATATTAGATATGAAGCAGTAAGTCTTTCAAAGAGTTAGAATTAATTATTTAAGGATGTGATGCTTAGATGAAGCATGTATTATCCTTTTAGTTATGAGTAATCCAAAAGATTGGATATAACCTTACAGATCTATTGAACAAATTGTTTGTTTCAATGAATACTTATAGGAGAATGGTTCTCGAGATAAGTAATGGGAGTAAGTCAAATTTGAAAAGTTCAAATCTCATAACAGTACATCCAATTGGAACTAGTGCAAAGCTATAAGATGTTCAAAGATTCATTTTCGTGATGAATTCAAAGAATTTGTTTTGGAGATGCTTGTGAATTTATCATGTCTACAAGAAGGTTAGTGGGAGTATGGTTGTCCCATTCAGTGGGAGTATGTGGAGACATATTGCTCATAAAGAACAACAATTCTAATTTTCAATTGTTGAAAACATAATTGTCTAAGAACAACTCCTATTGGATATGAAAAGGTAATAACTTAATTCTAGGATTGGAAGTTGCTTCCATATTCTAACCCAATCACACAGATAATGTACTAAAGATGTTTAATATTTGAGATATCAAATACTTATGAAGTATTGATGACATCCATTATTCTATGTATGAATTAATATTTGGGTTCAAAAAGATAAGGATATAACTTTAGAAGCAAATCCCAATTAAGGTTCATTTACTTATAAAAATATCATTTAAGATTGGAAAAGTTCTAATGTAGCAATGGTTGCTAATTAAGTCATAATACATTTTTTCATTTAGTGGAAATGATTATTTGGATCAATAAGTTCTTTGATGAACTTGATATAGTTCCTTGCATTATTCAAGATTGTAATGTACTGTGGAACATTATAGTCATTTGGCATGCAAAAGGAGCTAAGGTCTCATCAAAGATCCAAAAAAAATATTTAGGCAAATTTTCTTAATTATGATGATAATTGAGATGGAAGTTGTAATATTTAAATAAGTGCTGACTATAAAGAATCTTGAAGAATTCTGTTATTAAGTCACTGTCCCAACAGTAGAATAATCATTATATGGTGATATGGTATGAGATACTTAAACAATTGGCTTAGTGCAAGTGGGAGATTGTTAGTTTATGCCCTATAGCCAATTGCTTTGGTTGTAGTTTAGTGACAATTATTAATAAAGGCATTCCTTATCTTTATTTATTAATTACATTTGATGTTTTAATACTAAAGATAAAATCTTTCGAATAATTAATATGTAATTGATATTATGATGAGAACATAATTGTGAGATCCAGTTTACATTTACATACTATTTCTAAATGTTCCTAGTTGTAGTTTCATCAAGATGGGATATTGTTGAAATGGTAAAATTAGCACACATTATGTTTCATTCTTATGAAGAAAGTAATTGATCTTATAAATTAAAATATGGAGATACTTAAACTAATGTGTGGGTGATTATTAGAAAATAAGTCACTCAACTGATCTGACTATGAGAATCTCAAATGGAATATTACTTATGTTCCTATGAATTTTCTCATCATGATGATTGTATAATTGATCTTTAGACTTGGGATTACCAAGGTATCTTATGTGAGAATTACTATGTTTTGATATTACTTATAAATTGTCCTAGGATAATTCAGTTGGTTGTACTTGAATGTAATATAAACCATATAGAGATAGTTGAGTAAATCAATAAAAGACTCATTAATTTAAAGTAATTAGAGAGAATGTTTCACTATTCTTGATTATTAGTAATTTATGAAATTCTCTGGCCAGAGTGAATTAACATTTGAAAAGGCATTTTCAAATATCAATTATAAATCAATTACTAATTAACAAAAACGAACATGAATGGGCTAAAAGAGTAGACATTATATTCATACTCTGTCTAATTGGAATATTGGACGACGAAAGGATTAAATTATACATCATAACCATGCATAGATAGGTTAAGTCAAACCACTTTGACATTCCTAATATTTGGGTGATCATGATATGTTGCTAGATGTTAATCTTGACCTATGATTATAAATTATTTAATTAGAAAATTAAAGATAAATTAAAAGGAGTTTTAATTTATCTAATTCTAATTCTAATTCTATTCTAATTCTAATTATGAATTATAATTATAATTTATGATCATTGTGAATATATTAGGAACCTAAAAGGTCGCACATTAAATAGCAACTTATGAAGGAAAAAAATCAATTTAATTAAGTTGGACTTAATTATAAAGTTTGAGAAACTTTAGGAATCAAATTTAATCTATTTGATTTTATTAAAATTAAGTTAACTATAATTAGAATATAACTTTAATTATAATTGAGGAATTTAATTTTAATAAAATTACAAAACCACCCAAATGATTTTTCTATTAATAGGAAGAAAAGAAAAATGAGCTAGCACTCTTAAATTCTTTATCTCAAAGTGTTGAGAAGTTGTTCCGTAGATACTATCAAAAGCTAGATAAGTGAACAGCTTGTAGTTGACAATTTAGAAAAAGTTTTCTAAGGATTTCAACAAGAACGTGAATAAGGTACAATTTCTTATGATTCATATTCGTATTTTATTTAAGTTAATCAATTATTGGGATTCGGTTGGAATTCGTAAAATTTTACTTTTCCGTTGTGCTCGTGATTCGATCACGGTTAAATTCTAATACAGAACTCCATAAGAAGATTATGGAAATTCACCCTCAACGGTAACACGTTAATAGTCCCTCTGATCTAGTGTCATCCTTCCTAGGCTTCCATTGTTGCACATATAACGACTGGTCACCAATATGCCAAGAGACCTACTCAACTATTTCAGACAATTTAGTATCCGTCTGAAACTAAAATAAAATCGATCCATTCTCTCTAAGCATCACCTTTTCCAAACCTTTAATTTTGTCCCTTCTAGCCTTAACCCAACCAAGTACAACAGGAAACGCTGGTCTCTTGGACTAGGAAAACCCAACCAATGTTGCAAACCACGCTTTTGCTCCAGCTTGAAGAAGCTCGACTGGGGGGAATATCACTCCATTCTAAACAACATTATGAAAGTATTACAGGTATCTTTGTGGTACAAGGTTTGAATCAGCTTTCGTCAAACTCCTGTTCATAGACGGAGTCATATGGGGTTCAATGGTGCACTGAGCTCCCCAAAATTTAAAAAAATTAAATATTTTTTATTTTTAATAGATATATATACACTTTATAAAAAAAATAGATATATACACACATAAGGATGGAGTTATTTAGAGTTCAGTAATATAATGAGCCCCTCAAGATTTAAAAAAATTAAACATTTGGACCCTCTAATCTTAAATTTTTGACTCCGTCACTGCTCCTGTTGGTACGGGAGGAACTGAGTTCGAAGCTCCTGTCGTGCCCTATTGTTTATCACCACTGTTGCTAGCCAATAACTAATGTGAGAGGCATCGAAAATCCAAACCGTAAGTTTTGATATTTATCACGACACTTGTAAGTATGTAATTTCCCTGAAACAGCATCTAACAAAGATTGTAAAAGTGTTTTAAAAAATAACCAAAATCTTCTTATATAATTAATTTTTGTCTCTCATCATTGTTGAATTTGCAATACTCTTTTATTCTTCTCTTCTTTATCAAAATGTACAAAAATAAGTTTGTTTATACAAATTTTGAATGGATTAAATTGGAGAGGAAGATAATTAAAATTGAACTGCACTAATAAACATTTAGTAAATAGACAAGGTCATTTAACTAATTTTGTATTAAAAATATCACTAAACTTGTCATATTTTGTAGTAGTCAAAAAGATCACCAGCTCGCAGAAGTGTATTCCTTTTTAGATGTCAATATTACTCAATAGATATTTCGGAAATTTGCAAGTAATTAATGAATATTTTAAATTTTTATATAATGAGATTTAAGGGTACATTTGTTTCTATATTTATTTTATAAATAAATTTTATTTTGTAAACTTTACATTAAAATTAAATATTGTATATAAACATTGAAATGTTAAGAAATCATTTAAATTTTAAGAGTTGTTTTATCAGAATTTAATAAAAGTTGAAAATTTTGGAAAATGAAAATTAAAGATCTAAAGTCAAAAGGCAGAAAACGTATCCCCACCGTTGGATCATAAATGGACATCAGCGATGTCGGCGCCGGATGATATGTGATAAGACTCGAGAAGATATATTAAAAGAAAAAAGAGAACTTACTCTGCGCTCAAGAGCGCAGATTTTTTGTCTAATATTATATTATTTTATTATGTTTAATAAATTTCAGTTATTTATTTATGTGAGGCTCACATAAGATTAGTGTAAGTTCCGTAAAATAAATGACTGAGATTTCATGAAACATAAAGTATTATTGGATAGAGGATTTGGACTTAACTGACCACCAGACCGCTCTTCTTTTCAGTTACGAACAACAATAACACAATGTTAGAACAGCTCACCGAGGATCAGATCGCCGAGTTCAAGGAGGCTTTCTCTCTTCGACAAGGATGGCGACGGTTCTTCTTTTGCTTCCCTTTTTATTTTTGGCTATTTATGTAGATGCTTTGTTTTATTATGTGCTTCCTTTTAAATATTTCTTGTCTTTGTGGATTGTGGTTGTTGTTGTGTATTGTTAGGTTGCATCGCAACAAAGGAGTTGGGGACAGTGATGAGATCTCTGGGTCAAAACCTAACATAAGCAGAGTTGAGAGATATGATTAGCGAAGTTGACGCTGATCAAAATGGCACTCTTGATTTCCCCGAGTTCTTGAATTTGATGGCTAAAAAGATGAAGGTCAACATTCTTTGCAACATTCTCCCTTGACATTTCTGTTGGTTTTTTAGGTGTATGCTATGTTTTCTGTTTCTGGATTAAAAGAAAGCAAGAGAAAAAAAAAGAAAGAATTATATTTTTTTTATTTCTATTATTTGGATAAAAATAAGTAAAGGGAAAGGGAGAGAATGGAAAGAAATAGGAGAAAAATTTGGACCAATTATATTTCTCACCAAATTGGTAGGAAAAAAAGGGAAATTGAGACAAAATAATCCTAATAAAGTAAATTATCATTGTATCCCTATTAAATATAACAAGTAAAGATAAACAAGTTTTATAAACAAGGACATAAAGGTCTAAAAAAATTCTCTTCCATTCAATTCCCTCATTTAATAAATTAGGAAAACAAACAAGAGAAAGAAAATCACATTTCTCGTCCATTCTTTTCTCCTCAATATTTCCTTTCCTTTTCTTTGTACAAATAAGGATCCAAACAAAGACTCAAAGTCTTTATCAAGATTTACGTGAAGTTTTCAGTTTGTTATTGTCAAGCGTTTTATTTCAATTATTTCATAACATTTTGATATTTTCCGGTGTGAAGGATACTGACTCTGAGGAAGAATTTAAAGAAGCTTTCAAAGTGTTTGATAAAGATCAGAATGGTTATATTTCTGCTGCCGAGGTAAATTTCTTTGTCCCATCTCTTAATATCTTGGCGGTTTGTTATATGTCTTTAATGTAATGCTTTCGTTACAGTTTTATCTTTGTTGAATTTAAGCGTAATACAGTACTATAATCATAATTTTTATGCCCTTTTCATTTTCTATTTTTTAATTTACATATTTCTATTCTAACATGATGTATCTTTATTTAAGTTTTGAATTACAGATGGTGTTTTCTCTTTTTGTTAACCGTATATTTTATATCAACCTTTATGCTTTATGCTTAATGGTTTGTGCCTAAACTTGCAGCTGCGACATGTTATGACGAATCTGGGGGAGAAACTAACGGATGAAGAAGTAGATGAGATGATAGGAGAAGCTGATTTTTATGGCGATGGTCAGGTGAATTATGAGGAATTTGTGAAGATGATGCTGGCTAAGTGATATGATACTTCTCCCATTTGTGCCCATTACTATTTGGTAATGAGGATAGGATTTCTAGTGGAATTTTCTATTTGAAGGATACTCAATCACTTCACAGACAATGAATGAATGCTTGTAAACAATACAAAACTTTTGTAAATGTATTATTGTAAATCTCAAATGTCACAAAAATCTACAACAACCAACATTCTAAGTATTTATATCCATACTAACTCTAAAATATTGTTAAGTACATAAACTAGCCATTGTAATGGTTAGTAACAAGGTTATTGGTCGACCAATTTGGCATATTGGTAACCAATATGCCATATTTGCAATATAAGTTGATCAATGTATAAACTAATATCACATACAAACTTATAATACATAAGTTTTCAAAATTCTTGACATACTGATTGATTATACCTTAAAATTGGTTGACCAATGTCTTTAGAATCATTATATTAGTTGACCACACTTACAAATTGGTTGATCAATGTGTCTAAAAATATATTTTAAAGCTTTTAAGTTCATTTAAAGATCAAACCCCATTTCGTTAACCAAAACTTGATAAAAAAATATTTTAAAAATTTTGCAAAGAGTATTTTAAAGATCAAGATAGTTTTCTTTAGAATCAAAATCTTAATTCCTTAAGATAAGATAAAAGATTTATGTATTGAGTTTAAAATATGTTCTTCTTATGCATGAAGAGCCCCTAAAACATTAAAATGACTAAGTAGGAAATATAAGAAATAAATTTATAGAGTAGTTGTGCCTTGATATTTCTTAGTTTTAGTCTTGGTCTTAGTCTTCTTCCTAAGTTGAATGTATTTGTTCTCTATAAATTGTTTCTTAACTTCATTTCATATTACTTTCTTTTAAGACATCAAATGAAAAATCATCAGTAACTATGCTTTTTCTCATAAAAACATAGATTGCAACCTTATAATTTATCACCTGTACTAGAAACTCTAGTTTAAGCAAACAAATCCATATAAAGTAATTATAAAATTACAATAGAAGCTACTAACTTTTTGCTCTTAAATGAATTCTTAGATTATTTTTCCATTTCAGAAGCTCCAAACACATTGCATTTTTAAAATTTGACCCTTAAAAATCCACTCACAAGTTACTTAGAATTAAAGTTGGCGATAAGGTCCATATTTGTATGTCCAAGCCTCCTATACCAAATTCATTCATATTCATTAATAGACATTAAGAACTTCATATTTTGGTTAAAGAAATCATCAATTTCAATTGTATATATATTTCCTTCTCTCTTTCTCAAAAAGTTTATTGTTAAATACACTAGATACAATACAATATATGATCTTCTCTCTAAACATACTTTGCAGTCTTTGTCACATAGTTGGCTCATACTTAAAGTTATGCTTCAATCGGTTGACTAAAAGCACATTATCTATAATAATGTGATCTTCCTTACCAACTTTACTAATGCTAGTTTTCTTATCCTTAGTATTGTCTGCAAATGTGGCAAATCAAAATTAGGAATCATTTCCAATAATGTGCCTTAAGCATCCATCATCCACATACTATTTTCTCTTCTTTTTCTGGAGACTTTATCATCATCTTTATCCATGAAGTCCATGTTGAGCTACTGCTCCTAAGTTCTCGCTTTTAGAATTACTCATGTCATCATAAGTGGAGGCTTTAAGTGTCTTCTTTTTACTTTTGCCCCTCTTCTCCTTCATCTTGTTTTCTTATATTTAACATTTTCTTTGAGAAGAGAATATTAAGACTTCATGTCTCTAGGTTTCCATCATTCAAAATAAATAATATTATTTGATTTGCATTTTGAATCTACCTTACCACCCTTGAAGTCATTTCTTTTGGAGAAATATTTTCTATTGATTAGGACAATGTCTTCCTCATTTCTTTCACTAGTTGATGCCTCTTCTTCTTTGATTCCTCTTTTATGGTCTCTAAATCTAAGTTATTCCTCCTTATATCCATTGTCTCTTTTTGCTGAGTCTGCTTGAGCCTCATTATATAAATGATTGGTAATCCAACAAGTTCCTCCAATGATGACATATTTAAGTGTTTTTTTTGGATTACTGTCACCATGTTTCCCAAGAATTTAAAAGAGACAAGCAATTTTCTCACCATTTCAATATTAGTATATGTCTTGCCTTAGCCTTAGATAGCATTTATAATATTATTAAATCTATTGTACGAGCTAGATATGCTTTCATCATGCGTCAATTGAAATAATTCATATTGATGTATTCCATGCTTACTTTACTCTCCTTTTCTAGATTTATTCCTTCACGTTTAACTTCTAAAGTACGCTAATTTCATTATTCGTTTCACATAAAAATTTTATTGGATTTTTTATTTTGTAATACACAAAATAAAATGTGAATAGCCTTATTATTCAAGAAAATTAGTATCTTGTTTTAAGGATCCCATTATTATTTTTAGTTTGAGAACTTTTCCATCATTTGTAACTTTAGTAAGAATGAATAGACCACTAGAAATAATTTCTCACAAGTCAATGTTTTTGGCCATAAAGAAGAATTTCATTCTAGTTTTCTAATATAATAATCTTTTTCATCAAAAAAAGGGTCCTTACTAATATTTTGGTTATCTTAGCTAGAAGAAGATGTATATGCACTTGGATATGCCATGAAGATCTTTTCTCAAATTTTGTTTGAAATTACAATAAAGGAGACCTGCTTTGATACTAGTTGTGGTGGTCCTTAATAACACCCAAGAAGGAGTGAATTGGGTGTTACTGACTTTAATGAAAACTTTTTGCAACTCAATAATAACCCTTAATAGACTTTAAATTGTAAATACAATGACATTTTAATCAAATTCATTCATTCAATCAATCAAGAACAAAGTAAAGAGCTTAGGGAAGATAAGTTGTAAACTAATTTTACAGAGATTCAACAAGCAAACCTTTCTTATATCTACTCCCCAAATCTCTCTTGAGATTTTACTAATCTCCTCTTTGAACTAGGTGAAACCTTCTTACGACAATCTTTAATTGAAAAAGATAAAAACCTTATACAGTCTTCATTAAAGGGTGAAGAGAAACCCTAATTCTTCTTGGTAAACCCAAAACATAAGAAACCAACCCTAATTGATGTTTACAACTTAAATAAACCTTGCTTGTTTACTTTAATGTTTACAAACTCTCAATCACTTAATTACAACCAATAATGAATGCCAGTAAATGCTCAAGAACTCTTATAAATATGTTATTGTAACCCTCAAATGTCATAAACATCTCCAACAACGAAAATCTTAAGTAGTTATACCCATACTAGTTCCAAAATGTAGTTAGACATGTAAACTAACCATTGAAATAGCTAGTAATAATGATATTGATTAACTAATCTAACATATTGGTCTACTAGCTTGTTATATTAACTGCCAATGTATCGGTTAGTATCACATACAAGCTTCGTACACATTATTTAAAAACCACCGTATTTTAATATTAGTTGACCATACGTACACATTAGTTGATCAATGTATCCGAAAACATATTTAAAAGTATTTTCAAAGGTCAAACCCTACATCTTTGACTAAAACTTAATATAAAAATATTTCAAGATTTTTTTGAAGAGTATTTTAAAGATCAAGTGGGTTTTCTTTGAAATCAAAAACTTGATTCTTCTTGGTAAAAGAAAATATTTATGCATTAAGTTAAAATATGTTTATGCATGAAGAGCACTTAAAGCATTAAAATGACCAATTAGAAGATACAAGAAATATTGAAAATAAATTGTGGACTAGTTATGCTTTGATCTTCTTTAGTTTTGCTCTTCTTTTTGACTTGAATGTATTTGGTATCCATAAATAATTTTTTGACTTTATTTCAAACAGCTTTCTTTTACGACATCAAAAAATAAATTATTAGTAATAATTATGTATTATTATTTTTTTTTTCATCAAAACATAAATTGTAACTTCTCTTGGTTTAAGATTGGTTTTCTCATAACTTATAGATTTAAGAGAAACTATATAAAAAAGAAATTAAGATTTATAACAAAGCACAATTTATAATTCATGTTTTATTATAATTATACATTAATTATATTATAAAATTAAAGAGTTTTTATCTTTTAAAAAATCATAAAATTTTGATTTCTTCATGTGATAAGATTGCGTCTTGATTTCCTTACAAATAAATGGTGTTGTATCATTATAAATATGTTTTTTTAATGTTCTGATATTTTTTGGAATTGCGTCAAAAAATTGAGGATCTGCCTTGTCTTTGAAAAGGGAAGATGTTAAGCACTTAAGCCAATATACGTTGAGCATATCTCAGATGTATTTAAAAGACAAGTTTTTAGATTTTAGTTAATATGGTCTATTGAATTTTTAATTTTCTTATTTTAGAATATGCAGGAGTTGATTATGCAAATGGACAATTATCTTTGTCACGAGGGTTAGGTTGAGTAACTAGGGTTATGTACACTATGCCCACGCCAACTTGGACCATCAGTTGTTGAGGCATCACCACCCAGAGCCCAAGTTCTGATAGGACCATTACATCCACCTCATAATTATGTGTTTCAAGACATCCAATATTTTGATAGTTTATACATATTTTGTACTTTATAAGCCTCTATAAAAAACATAGAGTATATATATGCACTTTTTGTGAGTGTTCGTGTCAAACATGTGTCTAACACAGACATACGCGTATCCGACATGAACACGTGTCCGACACGTAAACATGGCTTCATTTTGCCGTGTCCGTACTTCTTATGATCAACTTGTTCGTCAGTCCCGCATGAATGCTTTCCTTCTCTTTCTCAGTCCCCATTCTTTCAAAACCAGAATTCGATGAAGCCAACAACCAACAACTACTGCTACTAACTCAAAACAAATGTAATTCTCTCTTTGAGACCCTAAATCAGCATTCCTTCAAATTAATCAAAAGCCCATTTCCAATCCTAATCTTGTTCTTCATTAATTGGTAAGGATACGATGGAGGAATACAATTTCACTCTTTCAAAGCCTTCCTCCTCTTTCTCTAAACCCTCTTCCACTTTCAACACTCGCTTTTTGAGAATACTTCAGTGAATGATGACAAAACCAAGAAATGAAGCAATAGCAGTAGACCATACCCAGGTAGGTTTACCAGAAAAGATCCCCACTTGAAGAAGTTAGAGTGGTTTGCAACCTAAAAAAGCTCAATAATGAGTACAATTACCAGCTTAAGTTGACTACCCACAGCTTCAATTTCTAAGAGGCGATGGAAAAAAAAGTTGGACATGGATCTACTGCTTTCTGGACGGTGGAGAAAGCCATTGAAACAAACATCAATATACAACAAGGAAAAGATTCATCTTAGTTGTCTCCATTTTTGACCATTTCTCAAAGACGAAGGAGCAAGGACAGAGCGCTGAAGATAGAGTGAGGCTGAAAAAGAACAAAAGACAGTGAAAATAAGGAAACTAATTTTGGAGTAATTTTACGTGTCCTCTGCATGCTCTTAAAATTTCAAGCCCAAAGCACAAGGTTTTACTTAATTTCGGATCCAAAATTTGCAATCATACATATACAGTCTGAATATTGAATTGTTTGTAGAAGTCTAAAGCTTCTTCCCTCTTTGTACGAAATTATCATGTAAATTTAAATATAATGACTTGGAGAAGTGCTCCGGCGTCAGATTGTCTCAATTCATGTCGATAGTGTTGGCTCGATTGTCATTTGATGGTAGCCATCCTCTGGAAACTGAGGCAGAGATCAAAGAAGATGGAAAATTGCATGTCATAGTATGAAAACCCAATGCCTCGACATCAAATGTTTTCTCAAGAAGGTCTCAAGCACTGTCCTCATCTCCAATGCCATGCAGAAATTTAGTCTTTACAGTCCTCAAGAAATCCAACTCCAAAAGGATCTAGCTTTAACCACGCTGACTTCTAGCCAATGATGGCTGCTGGTAGAAACTCAAACTTTGGCGCTTCTGATGTCTATGGTCTATCCGCGTCCAGAGGGCCAACACAAAGGCCGTCTAATTATGAAGAAGAAAGTGAAACAGTAACAAGCCAAGGTTTCATTACCATAATCAAGGTGGTGCAACTCATTATCCAGCAACAAACCCGGGAATGTTTTCACCGACGGGTTCCAAGGGTACTGTTACTGTTAATGCCAGTGTTAAGAAGCCTAATGGCCAAGCTCAACTGAAGCCTGAGGATGGTAAAGGTTATTGTTTTGTCATTTTTTTTCAGTTGGCTTCCATTTGTTTTCATATTAAAATTCTTTGTTTCTCTAATGGATTAAGAGATTTTAAATGATTCATTGTCGTTTGTCTGTTTAATTGGTGTAACTTGGTCTCCAGTTTCTTTCAGGTACAGTACATAACAATTCCAGTCACTGTCTATTAACAGATTCTTTCGTTGTCAAGACTAGCTATTTTCCAAAAAAAAAAAAAAAGTCTATAAAATCTGTTTAGGTATCTAGGTTGTTTTGGTCATTTTCTAACTTCTGGGACATTGATTATTCTATGATGTTTTTCTTGCAAGTGGCATGTAGAAATGGTTGCCATTATAGCAAAGTCCAATTCCATTCTGTCGGATGCAGGGTTGGCATGGCCATGTTCAGTCTTCGTCAACAGCAGAGACGCACAAACGCAAACAATACCTTTGAATCCCTCTATTCATTAGAAAATCTCTATGTTTTGATAAAACAAATATATGAGGAGTGAACTGTGTACAAAACAAAAAATCGCAAGTTACTTTTAATTCGTAAAAAGATAGGAGTCTGTTCAAAAAACAATAAGAGTCTGCCAGACTATAGTAGTTTGTTAAATGATACGAGTCTATTAGGCAATTGGAGTCTTTTGTAAAATAAAACTTTGCTTAAACAAAAGAAGTATATTGAGGGATGAATCCTGTTAAAACAATTTAAAAACAAAAGACACCCTGTTAAAACTAAAAAGACTCTTTTGCAAGTTGAAAATAGAAGGAGCCTCTTATTAAAAAGAACACACATGCACTGTAATGCGGAAATATAAAAGGTAAGATGAGAGAGAGAAGAAAGACGTATTCCATTTATACTGGTTTGACTTACAACTTAAACCTACGTTCGGTCCCAAAGTATCCAACTTGAGTATTTCACTATAAGAATTCAAGTTTTAAATTTGTCGGGCCCCTCCAAGCTCATGAGTACATATTTTTCAAGGTTTTTCAACCTTTCACACTCAAAGTGTATAACAAGCTTCTAAAAGCTAACAGAAAAATAAATCAAAAGTAAGTTCTCAAATAATAATTTCTCTTTTGATAGAGTGATTTCATTTTCTAAGGCACAATAAGAATGGTATGAGTCTTATCAATGCTACTCAAATGTTTCGAAAGTTTGAGTATATTCGTTTTTTTTCACAAATGTTGTTGCTCTTCTTTAAATAGGCATTTCCTTCAATTAGCCGTTGCTTCAATTACATCCTTAATCAACTGGATTGATTTGAATCTAAATAATTTTGACGTTCATCTTTTTCAAAAATCTTCCAGTAATCACGAAGCTAATATATGACCTTTATAATTTGTAAGATTCTTTCAGATAAACATTTCTAATAAGGTAAGTTCATGAAGAAGGTTCCTGCAAGAAAGAAAGTGTATTTTTTATGATTTTATTTTCTTTTGAGAATTAAACTGTTAATTGTACAAGGAAATGAATCTAATTTAAAATTTAAAATATTATACATTTATTATCAAAATCGTTAATCATAAAACCTTGAGCTAATATGTTTCACCTTTTAGAAATAACAAGACTAATATAACTTCTTATCTAAAAGTGCATTATGGCAAAGTTTTTTTTTCCTGTCCTGTGCAAAAACCATGAACATTTTAGATGCACAGGGTGGTATAGTGGATGAAGTATCTATGAGCTTCAATGTATGGGTGATGAAGAGGAGGTGTCTACTTCTGGTTTCCATGTTTGGCCTCATTGGAACGGTGATCTCGGTGAATGTCTCCTTTGTATCCTTAGGCGATGTTGGAGAGTAATTTGAAAGTTGATCTAGATATATGAATATTTAAAGACTAGATACATAGATGTTTAAGTTCATTGTTAGGAGTTTAATTATGTTCATTTATTAGTTACATAATTAAATATTGGTCCATGTATGGTTTTGAGTTCATGTACGGTTTATTTATTTGGGTATTAATGGGTTCATGTACTTAGATATGAAGAGTCATTTTTTTACCTAAAATTCCTCTTTGTACTTGAACTAAAATGATTAAAGTGAAATACAACCTTTTCTTCTAAACAATTCTCTCCTCTCTAAACCTCCTCACTTTTTAACAAAGTGGTATCAAAGTCAAGTTCTTTGAGAAAGGGAAAACAATGGTGGAGTATACTCATTTCAATTCCCTCGCCTCACCAAAGAAAATTATGAAACATGGCATCTCCGCATGAAAGTCGTGCTTGGCTCATAAGATGCTTGGGAGATTGTAGAGAAAGGTTTTATGGAACTCAAAATGAAGCTGATTTGTCTCAAAATGAGAAGGACGCTTTAGCAAAGGTCAAGAAGAAGGATCAACAAGCCTTCACTCTCGTCCATCAATGTCTAGATGATTTAATGTTTGAGAAGGTGGCCGATGCAACCACTTCAAAGGAAGCATGGGAGATTTTGCAAAGTTCCTTTCAAGGATTTGATAAGGTAAAAAAGATTCAACTCCAATCATTGCGAGGTGATTTTGAATCTTTGCACATGAAGGAATCCGAATCAATCTCATATTATTGATCACGAGTGAAGGCCATTGTGAATTAAATGAAGAGATATGAAGCTCAAGTTGAAGATGTTCTAGTAGTAGAGAAGATTCTTCATTCGTTGAACCTAAAGTTTGATTATGTGGTTTGTGTCATTGAGGAGTCTAAAGATCTAGACTCTTTGGCATTGAACAACTAGAGGGATCTTTACAAGCTCACGAAGATAAGATCAAGAAGAGGCAAGAAGAAACTTTGCAGTAAGAACTTAAAGCAAGGGTTGCGTTAGAAGATGATGATGGAGAAAGCAATCAAAGAGGAAGAGGACGAGGACACGATCGAGGACATGGTCGTGGTCGAGGACGAATTTATGGAGGAATAAATAAAGGAGATTATAACAACACCAACAATGATGGAAACAATCAATCATATAAAGGCCAACGAAAATCAAGAGGAAGGGGAAGAGGATGATACAATTTTCAACAAATTGAGAGGCGGTATGATAAGTCTAAATGTTGAATGCTACAATTGTTATAAATTTGGACATTTTTCTAGAGAATGTTATGCTACGCCTAGTCAAGTTAAGGAGCAAGTCAATATTGTTGATATCAAGCAAAGAGATGAAGAGCCCACTTTATTGCTAGCACTCAAAGATACTACAAGTAAGGATGAAAGTACATGATTCTTAGATAATGGAGCACGCAATCACAAGTATGGAGATAAATGCAAATTTGTGGAACTTGATGAAAAGGTAGAAGGCAACGTTTCTTTTGGAGATTCGTCAAAGATTTAAATTTATGGAAAAGGTACCATTCTAATTTCTTTAAGAGATGGAAGCCATAGATTTATTAATGATGTCTATTATATGCCTAAATCGAAAAGTAATATTTAAAGTTTGGGGCAACTGTTGGAACCCCTCCCCGGTGAGTCGCGGGCCCGATGTCCTGCGTGACATCTGGGCGCGCAACCCACGAGGGAGGGATTCCTCACCACGAAAGAAACCTCAAATCGAACTTAATTTAACGTCATCCAAACAAAACTTGATAAATTTACCCTAATTATCCTCCAATAAAATTGATCTGCTTAGGGCCCACAATTAAATCCGATTCCTAAGCTAATACGAAATTCCATGTCTCTAGGTCAAATAAAACAGAAAACGTCTCATTTGGGTTTTTATAGATCACAAAAACGAAATTACGTACAAAACCGTCACACATCGTCCATAAAGTCCAACTAAAACCCGACACTCTCATTTACCAAAAAGGGATAGAAAATTTTAAGAGTTAATTAATGCTTTGAAAATCGTACAATTCGGAGGTCAAATGGAGAAGTGACAAAGAAAATGAGAAAAAGGGTATTATATGTTATTTAAGACCAATTTTACACATTTATAACTTTTCACCCCGAAATTCGAATTTCATAAATTTAGTGTCTATCAAAACATAAACGGAAACTCTATAACTTTCTAGAAGGATTTAAAAACAAATTCATCCATTAAGAAGGTCATAAGTTGATTCAAAGTTTCAG
>JANZXV010000007.1:9472993-9487939 GCA_027576455.1 Erythroxylum roigii
TGATCCAAAATGAAGATAACGTGAAGCTATGTCGAGCTAATGATATTAAACAAGCCCTACCTAGGAGGCAACCCATGAATTAGGATTGTTTATTTTAAATTTCATGTTATTTTTATTTTCATATTTCAGATTTCATATTTTGTATTTATTTTATTTTATTTAATATTTTATTTTATTTTATTGTTTTTATCCCTTTTTTTTCTATTTTGCAAGAATGTTAGTTTAATATTAAATGGATCAGAATAAGAAAATTGTCTTACTCACAAAAGTACCACTAAATCTTCTCACTTATAATATATACTTATATTGTATACATTAGGGACAATGTACAACTTTAAGTGTAGGGAAGGGGTTAATGAAATTTTTTTTATTTCTTTATGCTTATTATAATCTTGGTTGTAAAATTTTATGAACTAATATCTTGACTTAATTGAAATTTGTCCATGAATACTTTGTTTTGTTGTTGAATATTGATTTGAATTAGTATGCAATAAGATGATAGTTAGAATAAAATTGCTTTTATAAGTCATATTTTTAGTATTCATTGATATAATCAAATTAAATGCAAATTGCATACTATTTACAAATATATACCTATTGTTTTTGAACTTTTGAACCTAAGAGCAAATTTTCAAAAATTTTTAAGTTCTTTTCATTTTCCATGTGTGTTATTGTGCATAGTTAAACAATTCTAGAAATTTCTTTTATTATGCATATTGAGACCATATTTGTTAAACTAGAACCATTGAAGTTATAAAGGCATTTAGATTCAAAATTTTGTTTTAGCCTATTTCTTTGATAATTACATTACCTTAAATTTGTCTTTAGGAATAACCAAGTTGAGTCTTAGCCTTTTTCAAATATTTAAACCCAATTATTAACCTTTATCATATTTTTCTTTATACCCATTTCATTGTTTTGAATCCTAAAGGTTATTTACATTATTTGTTTGTTTGAAACTAAAAATCTTGAAAGGCCCATTATTTCTTTAATTATGGTACTAAATACTCAAAATTGTTTTGTAAAAAAAAGGCATATAAAAAGAAAAAAAGAAAAGTATAGGGTACCAATCGAGTTGGAATAAGAGGACCAGTGTACACTTGTAAACAAGTTTCTTGTAAATTCTCATTAATAAATTTCCTTCTGTTCAGCCTTTTTTATTATCCCAATCATATCGTACCTAAACCCCATTACAACCTGTGTTAAGAACTTTCAATTTTTGTTTCTAGTTTATAATAAGTGGTGGAGATGTGATAATATTGCAAGCATATGGTAAGAGTACTACTATGAAATAATTAGAGAGTTTTGATACTTTTCACCCTAAACACTTGAGTGCATTGAGTGAAATCTTGGTAAGGGTGTAAAGGTTGATTTTTTTTATTTCAATGCGAGTATTGACGTGATTACTATTAATATTTGACCGAGGAAGTTAATTTTAGGATAATTTGACCCTAATTGTATGTTAATTTGATTAAATATGACATGATAATTTATAGTATGAATGAACATGTTAAGATTAGTGATGGATAGATGTTATAAAATTTATAATTTTGATCATGGTTTGCTTTAGGAACAGTAAAAGCTTAAGTATAAGGATGCATGATAGATGCATTTTTGATCATATCTATACACCCATATTTGATTTATTTTGCTTGATATTTTTTACTTTTATTGTATATTTAGTAGTTGATTCAGTCTAAGTGCATTTATAGGTTATAATTGCCTTCATAGACTAAAAGGAGAAAATTTTGAATGAAAATGCGACATAAAATGAAGTTTTAAAGCAAGTAAGGGATACATGGCCATGTATATGGCCATGTACATCTCTTAGGCTGTGCAAAATAGCAAAATTTTGGGATTTTAGAGTATATACGGTCTAGTACACACCCTGGTATTAGATTGTGTATCTCCCAGAAATCCTAAAAATTACTATAAAAAGACATGAGAGGAGACAAATGTGGGAAATAGAATTTTAAAGCCATACAGAGGCGATTGAAGATATAAAGACATTCAGAAGAGGCGATATTGATCCAGAGACGAGGAAGACTTGAAAAAATCATCGACAGATCCAATAAAATACATCATTAAACCTTTACACTGTAAGAACATTCTATAGGAGATAAAGGGAGATTTAGAATTATAAACTTTTTGTTTTCTATTCCTTTTTCTTTATGTTTATGTTTGATTTTATTTTCTATTATATGTAACTAAACATATTTAGTGTCTAGGAGAAATGGAACCTAGTTTGTGCTATAACATGCTTTGATTCTTTTATTTAATGCAATTGTTTAGATTAATCTATTGTGATTCAATTATGTGTTTCATCTATGTTCTAACAGATCTGAAATAGTAGTACATCAGATTTCATAACATAGAGATTGAGAAATCCTATGTATGAATAGATCTACTGTAATTGAAAGGATTTTATTGTAAACCTAGAGATAGGTTAACATAAATCTTCCGGATTATGCTTAAATTTAATAGCATAATTCATGAATCGGTAAAGCAATCTTAGTACCTTTAACCTGAATAATATCGGTTGATAATTCTAAGAATAGTTATTAGTAGTCTCAAGTGAGTTATTAGTATACGATAGAAATTGCCATCGTCTAATAGTCAATCAAACAATTGCATAATAAAAGGTCATTTGTTTAAGGTTTTTAAGGGGATTCAACCTGGACACTAATTCTTGATATTGATTATTTCTAAATGATTTCTTTATTCTCTGCTTAAAAAATTTTCCTATTTATTTAAATTGTTTAGTTTTTATTTTTATTTAAAACCAAAAAAAAATTTGTATACTAGATAATATGATAATGGTAATTACTAGTATTCATTGTCTTTGTGGGATTAGACTCGTTCTTGTCTATACTAGCTACAATGACATCGTGCACTTGCAAATAAATTAAGTGGAGAACCAAATTAAGTGGAGAACCCTCGAAAGAACCTTAGAAGCCTTAAGAAGTATTTAAGGCAAAGAAAAACAACAAAAAGGAGGTTACACATCATAATTAAAAAGATCAAAGTGGAGGCATCAAGGGCAACTCTAGATTTTCAAAATTTCCAGATCAAAACATAAAATAGTTTTTCTTTCTTTTCTCTTCATATATTTCATTTTCTTGGATGTTGATTTGGATTATTAGGATGTTGAACATGTTTATGGGTTTCTAAATCCATATTAAGGATTTTTTAAATCTCTTTTGTTAAACCTTAATCTTCTCAAATTCAACGGATATATCAATGCTTTGTGATATTTGCTATGCTTATACTTGATAACAAATCAAGAGATTGAATCAAGTCACATGTGTTAAGATGTGCAACGATAGTTATTAACTTAATAGAACATCAAATATTATATTAATAAAAAACTAAAGAGAGATCTTAATTGTGACTTAATTACCCATAGGATTGCTTCAAATCCAATTGAATAGTGAGGAGTATTTTTGTGAATGGAGAAGTTGTATTTATATTATTATCAATTTTAATTGGGATTACTTGATTAGATCTCAAGAGAAGGTAACTAAAACCTTACAATATCTAGGAACAAGTATAATTGATACAAAAAGATAAAAGGAAGACGAAACAAGGATAAAATAATTCCTAAGTTTTAATCATTGATTAATATTACCAATTGTTTAGTGTTATTAGTTTATTTTAATTTTTGTTAATTTGTTTGAATTCATTTCATTCAATCTTTGATTACCTTATACAAAACAATTTAAGTTGTTAGGTGACTAATTAATCCTCATGGAAATAACTTGTAGATAAATTAACATTGGTATAGAAATAAACCAATGACAGGCACGATCATGATAGTGTTTTCCAACACATAAAATTTTGTATTCTTGACATTTTGAGGAAATATTTTGAACCAAATTAAATTTAGAAAACCTAGAAAGAACCCCACAAGCTTTAAGAAGTACTTAAGGCAAAGAAAAACACCAAAAAGGAAGCTGCTCATCATAATTAAAGAGATCAAAGTGGAGGCATCAAAACACTCCAGATTTTCCAGATTTCTAGGTTAAGACAAAAACTCCATTTCTTTCTTATGTTGATTTGATTTATTAAGATGTTGAACATGATTATGGGTTTCTAAATCCATATTAGGGATTGTTTTTTTTTATCTATTTTGTTAAAGCCTATTATTTTCGAATTCAATAGATATATCAATGCTTTGTGATGTTTGTTATGCTTATACTTGATAATAAAACATGAGATTGAATCAATTCACATGTGTTAAGGAGTGCAATAAGAGTTGGTAACTTAATAGACCAGCAAATATCATATTAATAAACAACCGAAGAGAGATCTTAATTGTGAATTAATTATCCTTAAGATTGCTTCAAATCTAATTAAATAGTTAAAGAGTAGTTTTGTGAATCAAAAGATTGCAATTATATTATTATGGATTCTAATTGGGATTGCTTGATTAGATCTCGAGCGAGGGTAATTAAAACCTTCAAATATCTAGGATCAAGCATAATTGAATCAACAAGACAAAGGGAAGACAAAATAAGGATAGAATATTTCCTAAGTTTTCATCATTGATTAATTTTATTCTTATTGCTAGTTTCAATTACCAATTGTTTAATGCTATTAATTTATTTTAATTTATGTTAATTTTTTTGAATTCATTTCATTCATTCTTTGATTACCTTGGACAAAGCGAATTCGAGTTGTTAGACTAATTAATCCTCATGAAAATGATACCTTTTATATTATGAGATACAATTTATATAATTGTAGTATGAAAGTTATTATATAAAATTGTCAACAAGATATTTCTATGACAAGAAGTCTATTATAGGTTATTCTTTATGTCAGCTAGAAGAGTTGTGTCATTGAAGAGCTCTAAGAAATTATTGTGGCAACTTCAACCATAAAGCTAAGATTCTAAATTGTGTTTGAAGTAGAAGTGTATGCTAAGTGGTTGAAGAACTTCACTGGAGGGCTTAAAATAGTTTATTCAATTTCTATGCCTATTAGAATTTATTGTGAGAACTCATATTTTGTATTCTTTTCAAAATTATAGAGAACAATGGAGGTGTCAAGTATGTTGAGCTTAAGAACTTTAAGCTTTGATGATTGGATGATAATAGTGATCTAGAATACGAAGAACAATGGTGGAACCAAGTATGTTGAACTTTTAATGATGGTGATGTAGTTTATGAGTATATTGTCACCATATACATATTATTTGACCCACTCACAAAAAGGTTTAACATTTGGGTAATGTAAGTATTATCTTGTTCTATGATATTTTGATGTAGCGGGAGTTAGTGACCCTTATATTGTATTTTTATATCATATGATATAGATAAATTTGTGAATTTTATACATATTTATTACACTGTAATGTTTGAATTATATGCAAGTTGTTATCTTTAAAAAAAAAAAAGAATAATGTTATTAATAATAGACATTGAAAGGAGTACAAAATGAGTTGAGATGTGAGGGGATTACCCTATTACAATCCATGTTGTTATCATATTCTATATATGCACATTTGATTCTTTTATGTAGAGACATGTTATGACTTCTTCGTAGAAGTGAATGATATATTTCATAATGGATCTTTATGGTCAATGATTATTTACAGAGCTAACCATTTTTTGGCGATTGATTTTTATATGAAGTTGATCCAATTTAGGGATTATTAGTCATTTTTTGTATATCGAAGTTATAGTTTTAGATGGAACTAAAATTGTTATGCATGATTATAATTTTTATGGGCCACACTATACTAATTCTATACCAAAGAGTTAAGTAGACAAGTTGTTTAGAGTTGTACGTTGATCATGACATATTAACTATGACGGTATAGTATGGATAGCTTATTAAATTGAGTTTTGTATGCTGATTTTTTTTAAAAAAATGCAGTCAAACTTATTAATTTTATTATTTGATCCATTTTTGGTTTTGAAAGAGAATATTATATTCTAATTAATTTTGTTCAAATTAATAGTATTTTTATATGAATTATAACAAATTACTCCTTTATTATACAATTAAACCAAATAAAGATTTGTAGACCCATGCAAGTATTTGTTATCCTATTTTTTGTTTGGTTATAAAGTGATTTGATGAAATGAACAAGCCTAAGCCTTTCTTCTGATTTCTTAATTATGTACAAGTGAAATTAAATTAACATCTTTAGCAATCTAATTTAAAATAAAATGAGAGATAAAAAAGAATTAAGTTATCTTTTTATAATCTCAGGTTTTATAATACGTGAGATTCCTTATACTTATGTTATTTATGTATGGATTCATTTAAAATGTGTTAAATGTTGTTAAATGATCCTGGAATTTGTACAAAAGCTTCTACTAAATTACAGAAGTTTAATGTTCCCGAAGACCCTCGACGCTTACTTGGCTCAACTTGGCCTGGCTTTGAAGACCGTATCACGTGCAAAGCTGCCGTATGCAAGAATATTTACTGCCAATTTAAGTAATCATTGCCCTCAAATAATTTTTTAATTTTTCTATGGCCAACCATTTCAGATAAAACTTGAGCGATTCGTACGTCTGTCCGTCTCTTGCTCCTTAGAACTGACTTGCAAGGTTGCCAATTTACATCAATGACCTTGGTGGCTATTGAAGCTGGCTCAGTAACCAATTAATGGTTATCACTGACAAGCAACGCTAGTCAAGGAAGCATAATTATTGACTACAACATAGCGTAAGCTCCAAGAGTAAAGGTCGACAAGTAGATTTTTGCCATTTGTTTTGGGGTTTTGGATTAACACTAACAGTCTTGAAAGATGAAGAAAGAGTAAGCGACCCACACCCAGGTTTGAACTTTTAACAAGGAAGCCAATTTTTTAGTTGCAAGCCTCAAATAAATGTCATTCTGTGTTCTCTTTGTAAATGGAAAGATGCTGTGCTGCTTTTGCTCTGCGAAATCTGCCAACCACATACACCCTCTCTCTCTCCCCTTCTGTGGGTGGCTCTGAATCTTATGCAGAAATTAAAAAAGATCACGAATAGCATCAACGAGTGAAGTTTGTTTGTGCCTGCGTTGGGGACCTTGAGAGGGACGAATGAGTCTGTTATTAGACCTTACAACTGCGGCACTGAAAAACATGGCGCTTTACCTTCGTATTTATACCACTACATCGTACCTTTCTCCCTCATCTCTTCCGTTTACCTAATAGTATTTGAAAGTCTAGGTCATAAATTTCGTCAGTATTCTTCTTTAATGCTGGCGAGAGAGGTCACGGTCACCTTCATTTTCCCTCCCCTCGGTTTTCCCAACATATCCACATAGTCCAAACACAAAATCCAAAACTGCCAACGTCTAGAGAAAGAAAGACGCGAGTGTTTCTGTACGTATTCAATGAAATAGTCTCAGTGCAGGAAAACCTAATGATTCACACCCTTTATTCAGAGGATTTATTGTAAAGAAATAAGATTTCTACAAGGTCGTAGTTACAAGGACCATTCATGGAAATTTATATTGCTATATTATCAAAGTCATGATTCTGATAGCTTCCTAAAAAAATATACCGCGTAATCACAGTAGTCTGATGAAAAACACAGCTCAGAACCCATCTAAACCAACTTGAGCTAACCACAATTCTTAACAAACAATCGAAGATAGAGAAAAGAAGCTGTCAAATTGGAACAGTGGGATCTAGGGAATGGCGTTAAAACTTGGACATATTTGCTAGATAATTTCCATTATCGTTGTCTTCTTCACCTTCTGTAAAAGCTGACGACAGGTAACTCAACGCTAGAGAGTTTTCTTCAGGAGGTGTTCTTGCTTGGAATTGTTGTTTGCAAGCGTGGCAGGTGATTTCCAGAATAGTAGAGTGTATTCGTTTTATTGCATGTTCCTTGAGAACTTGTGCCTTGTCTAACTCAACTTGAGCTTGTTGCCTAATCCTCTTGGCATTGGCAAATTCTTGTTCAGCCAATTCAATCTGCCTTTTTGCTTGCTGTCTTGCCTCTTCAGCATAAGCTTTCTCTTCCTTGGCCAATATTAACAGTTCTCGTGCTTGCTCGATAATCCTTGGTTCGGCCAAGTTTTTCTCACTTTTATAGTCACTCTCCCTTGGGGAGATTTTTCCTGCAGCTTCTTGGTTTGTAGAAATTATGTTCGAATCATGTCTGTGGCTGAAGTCGATCGACGACCACCCAATTGAGAGATGTAGCTGAGCTTGATGCTCGCCGCCATCTCTCTTGGCCGCATATGAGGCCTCAAGAGGTTTTGAGGTGGTTGAGAGTTGAAGGTCCAAATTGTACGGTGCAGTTCTTGAGGAGTTTTTGTTATCAGGAGCGGGTGTAGTATATGTCAAGAACATGGCATCAGCAGTTGGCCTTGAAATTATGAGAGGAGGCCACGGATTGTTGCTGATATTGGTTTCACTTGAAGGGCTTGGACTGGAAGCAGTTCTCGATAAGCATGCAGGCTGGAGCAAACGTGACTCAGATCGGAGACGCCCCATATTGCAAGCATCTTGGTGTTCGATGAAGCTCTCGACTCTACAGAAAAACCAAAGTATATATTGAATACAAGAAAACTGTTGAATCAGATGTCGCGCGCAACTAAGTAGCATGAAGCAAGAAGATCAACGTAAGGGTTGATCTTGGTGGACTCTTTATGGATTAGAATGATAGGAAGAAACAAAGAAATGAGGACATTACGTCATAAGCTCATTGTAGAAAAAAAAAAGTGAAGCATTTAAATTTCAGATTAACTAAAGCTTTGTAATCCAATTGGATTGAGTAGAAACAGATGGACTATATAATAATGAAACTATCGAGTATCCACAGGAAGAAAAAAAATAAAAGAAAGAAGGTGTTTTGGAAATATATTGAAACGGACAACAAGAAACAAATTTTGGGAATCGTGTGCAACAACTGTCAATAAACAGTTCTCTTAAACCTCCATGGGTCAAATGCTAAAAGATATTTTATTCTTCTTCTAACTTTTTGTAACACGAGTTGTAGGGAGGGAATCAAGAACCAGGAAAAAAAAAGGCTTTAAGTTATCAAAACATATATAACCTTTCGGAATGAAACGAAATGTGAAAATAAGATGAAAATTTGTTGAACTGCAGCACAACCTCAGACATCCACTTAGAGTTCAATATAGATAGATCTGTATATCTATGAACAAAAGGGTGATCGATGGATAAAATTTAAGAAGGCAGAAAAGAAAGGAAGGAGTTTAACAGGACAGAGGAAGAACCTTGAGAAAACACGGCCACAATCGCAGGAATGGCCCCTCGTGCCACAGGTTTTGAGATGAGCTTTATAATCGGATTGAACAGCATAGCCTTTAGAGCATTTCTCGCAGACCCATTGTTTGTGATTACTGTGTTTCCTTCTGAAGTGCTTCTTTATCCCTACAAGATCGCCGAGAGCGTGACAAGGGTCATGATGCAAGCAAGTAGGCTCTGGGCACACGAACACACGCTTCCTCACCACAGGAGTCTCTCGCTTCAGTAGCTTCCATGGAACTTTGTGCCGTCGCCGGTGCATCTGCAAGTTCTGATCTCTCTGAAACCCTTGGTTGCAGATCTCACACACGTACTGATCTGATTCAAGCAGGGTTTTCGGTGATAGAGACACAACTTCCGCATCTGGATCTGCCATAAAACAATTACGCCAACAGAAACATGATTATGTAGGGCTAGCTAAAGGTAATTTATGTAAGTGGTCACGTAAACGCATACCTGGAGTACCTGCGGGCCTTCTCTTCCTCTTATTCTTGTTGTTACTCCCATTCGCTAACCAAGAAAATAGCTCAGAAGAAGAAGAAGGAGCTGAAGAAAAGTTATTGGCTAACATGGGTTTTGATACCATGGCTTTTGCTCGCTTGATTATATATATACTCTCCTCTATATATTAGTCTACAATGAAAAAAAAACCGCCTATAGTATGTAAATAGCTCTACGCGTTGCTTGTAATTTGCCGCTTTCTCTCTTTCTTTCACAATCTGGGAAGTTGAAACTTGCTGGGGTCGGGTCTTGGAAAAGATAGGTAGGGGAAAAGCTGGGTATAGAAGACAGGATGATGAAATAGAGAAGAAAAAGGTCTTCTCTTTTCTCTCCTTTCGTCTATATCAGCTTTCTTTAGGCTTTAAAAAGATAAGCTTTTTCTATCGGCAGCTTTATCTTTCTTGTAAGTCTCTTCTTCTTCTTCTTCAAGTATTTATTTGTGGACTCAGCTTTAAAAACTTCTTCAAAAGTAGGGCAGAGAACAGAGAGAGACCACACAGAACCAATCACTTCGATCGAAACTTGATACCGCGATCAGAAAATATAGGCCAGATAAGAAAAAAAACATATCTACGTAGAAAAAAGGCTCGTAATTTAACTGTCTCCGTAAAAACCAAAAAGAAAAATAAAATAGAGAATAAGCCTTTGCATGCATAACCACAAGCCATGTGCCTAAACATACGTAGCCCCTCCTTTTTACACCCATTAACTAGTTCTACATATTAATTGACTTCTTTTTCGTTTTTAACCGATAATCTGATGTGGATTAATATAATCGTTTTTATAGGTGACTTTGTCTCCCATCTATATTTCAATAAGATGTTTATGTATCAGGGGAAAGATTTATATGTATACAGTACAACAATTCAATAGAATTCGTGGCGTTTTTTGAAAAAACATCGCGAATTGTTTAGATCTTTTCGTGACGTTATTCGTAACGTTTTTTGAAAAAACATCGCGAATTGTTTAGAGTTTTTGTGACGTTTTTAAAAACGTCACGAAAAGATCTTATTTTTCGCGACGTTTTATAAGACCGCGACGATTTTTTAGAGAAAACGTCTCAGAAGGTAAATAATTGTTGAGTTGTTCCAAGAGCAAAATGACGTCGTTTTGCTCTTGTTAAAACCTACCCAACTATCTCCTCCCTCCCTCCCACCTGATGTCGCCTTTTCCCTCTCTCTTGAGCCACTTTCTACCATTGTTTTGTCCATTTCCTTACTCTTTCAACTCTGATTATGAATCCTACTTAGTACTAATATGAAATCGTGCTCTTTTATCCTTAATATACCTGATTTTTTAAGACAAGCTGTTAGTAAACTTTCAAGATCTTGTATGTATATAGAAAGTAATATATCTTTGGAAGTTAATCTAGTTCCAGTTATTGTTTCACATGATTCAAAATCCTTTTAGCTGAAAAGGATTTTGTGTATGTCATTTTAGAAATGCATTCACATTATGCAATTTCTTGTATAATGTGAAAGATTTTTGCAATTTCTTAAGAAAGATTTTTGAAATCACTGTATAGAAAATACCATGACTACATGATAGAAAATATGTTGTTAGATCATAGATAAGTTTGGAAATCATTTTAGTTTATATTTAGAAAATGTAAAACAAAGAATATAACAAAATAATGTGAGGCTCAAAAAGTCAAGTCTTTTTATGATCGCCTCCATAAGAAATTCCCTTGAGTTTGCAATATAAATCTCAAGTACTTATCCTTTTACTTACTATCATTTAGAGAGGTTTTCACAAGAGATTTTCCTAGTGGACAAAGAATAATACAATCATAAAGTTCTTATCACAAATACATATGACTTAAATCTATCTTGTTCTACCATAAAAGACTCTTCATTATAAACCTAACCTAATAGATAAGAGTTGTCTTATAGATAAGAAGACATATATAGATTCTTGTCTTCATTCTTCATTTCATTTATCTTTAATATGTTATTTTAAAACAATGTAGTTTTTGTGACACCTGTTGATATGTAGCTTTTCATTTTTCTAATTAAATATGATGAACATTTTCAATGAGGTTCAAATGACGATGAGGAGTCTTATGAAGTTCCAATAGAAGTCGAGGAATGTTCCTTAGAGTTTTTAGATCGAAATGATATTGCGTTTGATGTTATAAATAATGTTGTATTGAATTCCGAGCAACGTTTGAATGATGATTTGGATGACTTAGAGACAAACAGTAGTGAGAATGAATGTGATATTGTATTCGAAGAGTCCACTGACGACGATGATGAATAAATTATTATTATGCAGTTTTTAGTGCTTAACCTTTTGCGTTTGGTAGAAATCCATTAGTGCTTAACCGTTTGCGTTAGAGGAACATAATCATATAACAAGCTCATTCGGGATGCGTAAAGATGAAGACATCCTGAAAATAATAGGCTTGGTACCTCTACACAGATTGTGGATACAAGCTTCTTACCTTCAAATTCCTTGAGCTAGACATACCTCTCGGTTACTTAAGTTGTTCCCTCCAACTTTGTCAATACACAGTAGCCTATCATCATTAACTTTAAATGACGACCCTATGTTTGCCTTAAGTTTTATAGGCTGTTCCAATCTTAGATCCCAAGAAATGGCAAAATCAATGAGGTTTATCTGAACATCATAGGCTAGCTAATTAGCTCTTATTCTTGTTGATTTTGATCTTACACAATTGCCTTTTCATAAGCTAGCTAATTAGATAGAATTCACTGAGTGAATAGGAGGTGGGAAACAGACGACTACCATGTCAATATATAGATATGGCCATTTTTTGATGAGTTAGATGTTGCGACGACAAACTATTGGTTTCTGTTTTGTTGTCCTTGCATGACAGCATTGTGGACCTAGAATTTGCCATGAAATGTGGATGAGATATTGGCAAGTGCTGCCTTTTCTTGAGACCATATGCCTTTGTCACTTCTGCAACCATCTAAATATGACAGTTGTAGTTTCTTCTACAACCATTTAAATATGATAGTTACAGTTTCCAAATAATAAAGTTTCAAACTTGTGCTACTTTAGACATACTTTTATCATAAGAAACTCTGATGTTGTATGCAAGTTTGTTGATTAACAGAGCTCACTCAGTTGCAACTCAATCTATAAAGGAAAAAAAATTCATAGAAAACTAATGATACAGGAAGACACCAATAATTACAATACTTAGAAGTAATTAAATCATGGTTAAGCTGTCACGGATGTCTCAATTCCAACCTTTCCTGCGTGTATATTGAATTTTGGCTCTTTAATTGCTGTGAATTTGCATATGAAGGAGGGGATAATTGAACTTGCATTCTCCACTTGCTTGGAGGAGTTGAAAGCGGGATAGGAATACAATACACATTCTTTGCTTGCTTTTGGATTTGATTTATGAACAATTTGTTAATATGGGTGTTTGCTTTTGGGTTTGATTTATGAACAATTTGTTAATATGGGTCCTGTAAACTCATAGTGTAGATTTATGAACAATTTGTTATCAAAATACTTGAAATTTACATCTGCCTCATTACAGAATACTTGAAAATGCAATTTGTTATCAAAAGTCTTGGAGATGCAATTTACATTTTCATATCAAAATCGATTTATGAAATTTACATCTGTAAATTTAAATCCACACATTCTCTGCTTTTTTGTTATCAAATGGATAAGTTACAGAAAGTTAGTTTATTCACGTTTCTTCCCTGATAACCAAATTCGCATGCATTCATGCACACATTTACAACAATATAGGATTCTTTAAATATAGTTGGTGAATATTACTTTGAAATCTAATGTCGATGTGAATGCAGGTGATTCATATGGGACCTGGTCTACCCAAGAAGAATAAGAAGGCTGCACCAAGCAGCTTAGTACCGACACAACTGCAATTGTGATACTGTCAACTTCTTAGAAGTATAGCTAATGAGCCATCTGCCCGTACACAACCAAAAAATCACACACCTGCACGTTGGACAATTGGACATTTTTCAAACAGCTGTGTTATCTAGGAGCTTGGCATTAGGGAAGCACCACAAGCTTCAAACAACACACTTGATGATCTTTCTAGTACTTTTAGTGATATCTCGACATATCCCAACAAATATAAAACACCTACACTCACTCGTACTGTCAATACTCAAGCAGAGGATCTTAGCACTAAAGAAGCAGTGAATGGATAGACATTCCAAACTGTGGAGTGAAGATGATAAAAAAGGGGTAAAAGTAAAGGCTCCACAAGTTCATCCTCTTAATGTTAATCATAACATGAAATGTGTGTGGAATAAACAATGTTGAATCCCGTTTCCGGAATCTAACCTCTTAACAGAAAACATCATACTTGAGCGTGGTTCCTTGCTTAACATGATTTCTCATCAGTTTTTTTTTCACTAACACATCTCAACCTCATCCATACACAAATCATAATTCATTAACATCAAAAGAATAGCGTTCTTTACAAAACTGACGCAACATTTCAAATCCCAATATATCAATGCCTCAAATCTCAAATACAAAGGTTACATGAACTAATAATCCTTGAAAAGACTAATCCTCGAATTATCCAAAACTAACTCAAATACCACATCAGCAAAAGGGAGTGATGCCTTGACTCGCTTTCACTCCATCTCTTGCTCAAAACCTGAAGGTGGGAAGGAAAAGGGGGGTGAGCTTAAAGCTCCGTGGGAACAGGTTTATAACGAAGGAACAAGCAAAACTATTTTCAAAAACTCATTGCCATTGCATATTTTCGAAACCATAATAATTTCACATTTGCAAATCATAAAATGTTTATTTTTCAAAGTTCTTGGCGTGCAGACAAAATTCACAGCTTACAAAACATGAATGCATCAACTTGACAATTCACAGATGCAATGCACATCAAATGGCTCGAGAGTTCCGTGGAACAAGACGGATAAACTGAAGTTTATACCGTGAACAAGACGAGTCCGATTTCTCAAGATCTCGTGGCCTCAAGCGGGCAGCCGGGAGAAGGCTATACGTCGACGTGCACGTGACTAACAAGACGTTCCTCTCTTGCCCAAACACAATCAAATGTCAATGCTTAACTCACTTCATACACATTCATATTTTTTTGCTCATCATGCTTTCGCATCCTTTCATTCGTACAAAATGCCATGATAGAATCAAGGCATAACATAGTATGTTTCAATGCATTTCCATCTCTATTTTCAAATTCATAAAAAGTTCATATACCGAATCACAAAATGATTGTTCAA
>JANZXV010000007.1:9606834-9618411 GCA_027576455.1 Erythroxylum roigii
GCTTCGGTAATGGGACTCAACAGTTAGGGTCTCAGAGTAAGTTAAGACTTGGGTTCCGGTATCCGGGTTCCGACATACACTTCCAAAACAATAGTAGAATCCTGTTGAGGTGTTCTTAGTGGATGGAAGTTTGTAGCAACAAATATGCATCTAATTCTATGATTTTGATAACAGGAGGTTTGTAAAATTGTTTTCCTTCTGGGATATCAAGGCCATCAGGTCTAGGTAGTTTTGGAACTGATCTTCCAAGAAGGTGTAGTACATCTTTAATTGAAGATATAAAACTCAAAGGTCTAAAGTGCATGATTAGATGCACAAAAGTTTCTAAGTTGAAACTAATACCTTCAACCCTGATAGTTCTGTACTGTCCTTTTGTCACTCTTCCAACTACCTGAAAAGTTACATCTATGGTGAAGCGTCCACACTGACTTTCTGATGGTTTTGAAATATGATGTGAAGCATAGATTCCTCTAGGTTGAGCTGCATTGCATGCCTCGTCTATGTTCCTCACAACTGATTGTATCTGATCTTCTGTAAGATCATCTATGTTTCCTTCAGGATTCATCTTCTTTTTTTACCTTTGTCTTCATTGCGTACAATGTTTGAAGGTCTTGGTTGTATATTTGGTACAATCTTGATCAATGTTCTGTTTGTGATTGGGTAAATAGTATATCGATCCTTGGTCATCTCTATTGGATATGGTTCTGATTTTTCATCTCACAAAACACTATATAATCTTTTCTCTCCATGATTTAAAAGATGTATTGATCGATTATTGATCAGTATTGGTTCAATTTATACCTTGACTAACCTTTCAAAGGTTCTATAATAATTGAGCTTCTACTTCTAACAGGTACAGATTCTTCAATCAGCTTCAGTCTTAAATCCTCTTTTCTGATAGGTTGAGAAGGATTATAATGTGCTAAAATGTGTTCAACTGACTTTGTCTTTTGTTAAACATCAGCTAAAGTATTCTTTTTCTGACTAGTCTTCAGCTTCTTACTTTCTTATACCAGTCTAGAAGGAGGTTGTTGTTGAGGTTTCTTCCTTTCAAACACTAACTTCCTCTTAATTTATGTTTCTTTAGTTGATTTTGCTGGCTGATCTTGCAAAATTGAGACCAAAGATCTAGTAGCCTATGGTGCTTTCTCTGTCTTTCCAGAATCTTCATCAAGAGTCAAACCTTTCCCTTTCTTCTGTTCTTGTTGACACAAAGTTAATAATCTTGGTGACTTTCTTGATTGTTTGGATTTCTCGGAATGAAGTGTTTCCCCCTTTCTTTTCAACGAAACTTATTTTGCAGACTGTTTCACCTGACTTTCTTCTCTGTGTGAAATCGTCTTAGCTTTTATTGATTCATCTGATGATTTATTCTTCTTTTCTTCTATAGATATTCTTCCTATAGATTGAGGTTTTGTCTTCCTTGCGGGTGTAACATTTTTCACTCAAGTTGCGCCTGACAATATGCTCCCCCTCATCCTTGCTTTTGCCATAGAATCTGTATCCTCCTTTTCTTGAATCTTCAAAACCATTCTACAGACAGTTCACACATTAATGATGCTTTTTATATTCATCTTCATTATGTTTCCTCTATCAAGAAGAATTCCAGAATCTCTAAAGATCCTTATTAGCAGCATACCATACGGTAAGGCATTAGAATCTCTCTTCAACGTCATCATGTAACTTAAAATTAAGTGTGGAAGATCTATAGGTTAATGGTTGAGTAGATGAAACAAACATTGTTCATCTATCGTCCTCACAACATTCTTCGAGCCTGTTCTTGGTAGAACCAATGAAAAAGTAGTGCATGTAGAACCCTAGCCTTCAGAACAAGAGTTGACGCCTTCTTTTCCTTTAGGTCACTACTTCCGTAAAGTTGTAGATTGATATGTGCTTTTTCTACATTGACTTGAGTTATCTCTAACACATGGACATTCACTAACTTTCTCGATTAACTCCAGTGTCACAATAACCGACAATCTATCCACCATTGGTACTAAAGTATCGTCTACTAATTTTGCATTCTTACAAAAATCATATACTTCATTCAAATAGACTGTTTCAAGGACCTGGAAGAAATTTTTCCATCCCACTGCATCAATTTCTAGATCGATGTCCATCTGGTTCTTCTTCAAAGAATCGAAATCAACATGTCTTCCATAAATCATATATTGCTCCATTTGTGATCTGTAGACAATAAAAACTAAACACACAAATGTATTTTCCTCAAAGTAATGATGTTAGTATCTGAGTTTGAGAATGTGAACAGAAAGAACTTGATGTCAAGAACAAAGTAATGAAACGTTTTGTTGAGAGTTTTGCAAAAGTTGATTTTAGAGTATTTCAAGAATATTCTAAAAGCTTTGAGAAGATTTCCCTCTAATACCTTTTCTTGAGAGAAATTACCGTCTGTAACTTACCGTTACTGTTTTCTTGAAAACTTATGACTTTTTATCTTCTTTTACTAAGAAAATCATCTAGGTCATGACGTGTTAGATGATTGATCACTTAACACTACCATATTCAAGTTTCGTCTGATTTCTTTGAATCTTTCTTCATTCAAAGGCTTAGTGAAGATATCTGCCGATTGATGCTTTGTCTCAACAAATTGTAGACTAACGATCTTCCCCTGTACATAGTCTTATAGGAAATGATGTCTAACTTCAATATGCTTTATCATCAAGTGTTGTATTGGATTCTTCGATAGGTTGATAGCACTTATGTTGTCACAGAAAGTTGGGATTCGTTCTTCTTGTATTGAATAATCCTTTAATTGATACTTGATCCATAATGTCTGTGAGCAACAACTTTCAGCTGACATATATTCAGCTTCTGTAGTAGATAGAGCAATTGAACTTTACCTCTTACTTGACCAAGAAACTAGATTATGGCCAAGAAAGTGACAACCTCCACTTGTACTCTTCCTATTGATCCTGTCTCTAGCGTAATCAGCATCATAATAGCCAATTAACCTGAAATCTTTACCTTTTGTCATACATTAAGCAAAGATCAGTAGAGCCTGATAGATATCTCAAAATTCTTTTCACAGTAATATAGTGAGATTTTTTAGGATCTGCTTTAAATCTGGCACACGAACAGACACTAAACAAAATATCAGGTCTGCTTACTGTAAGGTAAAGTAAAGAACCAATGATTCATCTAAAAAGGGTTTGATCAACCTTCTTACCTACTTCATCCTTAGATAAAAGGTTTGAAGGATGCATAGAATTTGACATAGGTTTCACTTTTTCCATTCCATATTTAACCAACAGTTCTTTGATATATTTTTGTTAATAAATAAAAATATTTTCTTCGGTTTGCTTAACTTGTAAACCAAGAAAGAATTTTAATTCACCCATCATGCTCATTTCAAATTCATTTTTCATCAGATTCTCAAAACTCAAACATAGCTTTTAAAATGTTGCACCAAAGATAATATCATCAACATATATTTGTACTATGATGAAATCATTCTTAATAC
Source organism: Erythroxylum roigii (assembly GCA_027576455.1). Taxonomy (NCBI): domain Eukaryota; kingdom Viridiplantae; phylum Streptophyta; class Magnoliopsida; order Malpighiales; family Erythroxylaceae; genus Erythroxylum; species Erythroxylum roigii. The sequence goes on from JANZXV010000007.1 coordinate 9,610,316, forward strand.
ATTTTCTAAATAAAGTCTTATCTGCATGTCCTCTACTAAAATTATTCTCAATCCAAAAGGAACTTAGACGATCATACCAAGCTCGAGGAGCTTGTTTCAAACCATACAAAGCTTTATGAAGTCTATAGACATAATCCGGTTTCTTAGAATCTTCAAAACCAGGAGGTTGCTTTACATAAACCTCTTCATTTATAAAACCATTCAAAAGGCACTTTTCACGTTCATTTGAAATAGTTTTATATTATGACAAATAGCAAATGCAAGAAAATCCTAATAACTTCTAATCTAGCTACAGGAGCAGAAGTTTCATTATAGTCTATTCCTTCTTTTTGATTATAGCCTTGAGCTACTAATCTAGCTTTGTTACAACTTACTCTACCTGACTCGTCTAGTTTATTTTTAAAAACCCATCTGGTTTGTATGATAGACTTTTTGGAGGGTCTGGGAACTAAAGAACAAACTTAATTCCTTGTAAATTGGTTCAGCTCCTCTTGTATGGTTAAGATCCAAGCTTCATCCTGAAGAGCTTCATCAATTTTCTTAGGCCCTATTTCAGAAATAAAAGCTACATTTGCTTCTCTTCTGAATTTAGACCTAGTTCTTACACCTTCTGAAGTTTCTCTTATCATCAGATTTTCTGGGTGAGAAGATTTATATCTCTAGTCCTTTTTCAGACTAAGATTTTCAGGAATATCTTCTAATTTATCTAGAGGAGTATATGATGCTGACACATCTTTATTATCAACCAAGGGTACTGATAGGGTTTCATTATCAGTATCATTTCTTCTATTTGGTTGAGAACTATCATTAAATTTGACATAAATAGATTCTTCAACAGATTTAGAAGTAAGATTATAAACCCTATAAGCTTTAAAAGATAACGAGTATCCTAGAAAAATTCCTGAATTGATCTTAGAATCAAATTTATCCAAAATTTCTTTTGTATTCAATATAGTACACTTGCAACCAAATGGATGAAAGTAAGAGATATTAGGCTTCCTTCCTTTCCATAACTCATATGGAGTTTTATTTAAAAAAGGTCGCATAAGTATTCTATTTTGAATATAACAAGCTGTATTTATAGCTTCTGCCCAGAAATACTTAAGAAGATTCATTTCACAAAGCATGGTTCTTGCCATTTCCTGAATCATCTTGTTCTTTCTTTCTACAACTCCATTCTGTTGTGGAGTTCTAGGAGCAGAGAAATTATGAAAATTTCCATTCTCTTCACAAAATGTTCTGAATTTTTCATTTTCAAATTCACCACCATAATCACTCCTAATTCTAGCAATAGAAATTCCTTTTTCATTTTGTAACTTTTTGGTAAGAACTTTAAAACATTTAAAAGATCTATCCTTATGTGACAAAAATAATATCCAAAAAAATCTAGTGAAGTCATTAACAATTACGAGACTATACTTCTTTCCGCCAAGACTTAGTGTCCTAGTTGGACCAAATAAATCTATATGTGACAACTCTAGAGGTCTAGAAGAAGTTACAATTTTTTAGAAGAAAAAGATGTTTTAACCTGTTTTCCTTTATGACAACTTTCACAAAATAAATCCTTGTTAAAACTTATTTTTGGTAAACCTCTTACTAAATCATGTTTAATCAACTTAGAAATGTATTTAAAACTAACATGACCTAGCTTTTTACGCCAAATCAGTTTTTTTTCATCTGTTGATATAAAACAAGAATTTTGATTGAAGGATACTTCAAAACCAGATTCATATAGTTGTCTAACACTAATCAGATTATGTTTTAAACCATCAACTAGCAGAACATTAGCAATAGATGCAAAAGAATCTTTACCAATTTTACTGATTCCAATTATTTTTCCCTGCAGGTTGTCTCCAAAAGTTATTGATCCTCCCTTCCTATTTTGAAGATCTAGGAACATAGACTTTCTTCCCATCATATGTTACGAGCATCCACTGTCCAAATACAATTGGCACTGGTTGCTTTTTCCAAGGAAGGATATTTGCAGTAGATATTATATTTTTCTTATGTACCTAGATTTTCTTGGGTCCTTTGGGGTTAGTCTTATAATGATTCATGGTATGATAATAAGACGAATGATGAATTTTCTCCCTATACGGAACGGAATTCTTTTTTTACTGAGTATTGCTTTTAGCGAACCCTAAACCACTCTTATCATTAGGGTGTCTGTGTCTTCCTAGCATGTCATTCATCTTTTTCGTACTCTTAGTGAATGTTGATAGATTGGCTGAAAGAATATTGATCCTTTGTCTCAGCTGACTGATTTCCTCGGATCTATCTATAGCAACTTTTTTCTTTATATCGTCTACTTGTTTCTTCAAGCAGACGTTTTCTCTCTCTAACACTTGCGTGTTCTTCAAGTTTTATATAAACTTTTTCTTTAACAATCTATACTGCTTAAGTATTGCATTTGAGTCTTCTAATAGTTTTGAATATGCACCTTGTAGTTCATTAAAGTTAGAGGTTACCTCCTCGTCACTTTTTCTTTCGACTGCCAAGCAGATGTTTGCTTGAACTGATGCTTCTGAATCAGTATAAGATTCGGATGAATCCAAATCTTCCCATGTTGCCATCATGCTCTTATTATTTTCTTTATTTTTCTTTAGTTTTCTTTTCAGTAATGGACATTCGACTTGTAGTGTCCAGGTTTGTTGCATTCGTAGCAAATGACAGATGTTTTCTCATTCTTGCCATCATCTTTGCTATTCTTCTTAAAAGAAAACTCTTTATTTCCTTTTGTTTTCTTCTTCGACATCCGTCTGATCTTCCTCGAGATAAAAAATAATTCATCATCATCTTCGCTTGAATCTTGTTCAGATTCACTGGTGTTGTCATTCTTGATTTCTTCAATCTTTAACGCTTTTGATGATGAATTTCTCTTTTTTTGAATCTTGTGATTCTTTTGTCTAGCTGTTAATGCTATAGATTTATCCCGTCTGGGTTTATCTTCTACATCAAGCTCCACTTCATGTATCTTCAAGGTACCAAGCAATTCATCAAGCTTTAATACACTCAAGTCCTTAGCTTCTTGTACTACAGTGACTTTAGGTCTCCATCTTTTTGGCAGGCTTCGGAGAATCTTCCGAACATGATCTTGATTATCATAGATTCTCCCAAGACCTTTAATTCCATTGATGATAGTTTGAAATCGTCCAAACATCTGATCGATAAACTCATCTTCCTTCATTTTGAACATCTCATACTGGTGTACAAGAAAACTTATCTTGGACTCTTTCACCTGGTTGGTACCTTCGTGTGCTATGGATAGAGTGTCCTACATCTCCTTCGTAGTGTCGCATCCATGAACTTTATCGTATTCACTTCTGCTTAAGGCACAACTCAGAAAGAACTTGGCCTTTGAGTTTAGTTGAAATCTAGCTTTTTGATCAGCTGACCATCTGATACGTGGAATAGCATTCCCTTGATCATCCATTGGTATATATGGTCCATTCTCGATGATGTCCCAAAGATCAATGTGTGTGGATTCTATGAAGAGCTGCATCCTGTTCTTCCAATAATGATAATCTTCACCATTGAATGCAGGAAGTCTTGTGACGGAGGCGCCTTCAGCTATAAAAACATGTGATTCAGCCATAGATCTTTGTCCTCACTTTGTAACGGTGGTTCTTGGAAATCGAGCTCTAATACCAACTGAAGTAAATCACTTGTTATTATAATCTTTACGTACAATATATAAAATGTACAAGAAGGGGGGGTTGAATTGTGTATCCTTTTCTTGAATACAAACCCGTTTGATATTTCTTTGAAAAACTAACTTTTTCAAACTCTTAAATGAATATCACAAGTGTTATATGAAAGTATCTACGTGATTAATCGCAAATAACTTCTATATACTTGTATAAGAACAATAGAAATTAAAGTAGAGAGTTAGAAGATGGACACGGTGATTTTATCCTGGTTCACCCCAAACCTTGGGCTACATCCAGTCCTTAGAATTCTTCTAAGATTTCACTAAACTTCTCCAAAGTTACAAGTATTCTTTCCCTCTCATAGCCTCTTCATGTCTCTTACACAAAGTCTTATTTTCGCTCTCTTAGCCTCTTCAGGCTTTCAGCTTTTTCTTTCTCTCACTAAAAAGATATTGCGAGCTTTGTTATAGTAAAGATTGTTGTCGTGTTTCACACAATGAATGCAGTATTTTTAACTTGAAAGCTAAACGTTGAAGTTCAAAAACTAAGATCTCAAAAACTTGTTCAAAAAAACTTGATCAGTCTTCGACTACGACTTGTATTTATATCCTTCATCTCTAACTACTTCTTGTTTATTGTAGAAACTGTTATTCAGTTGAGTTATGTAACTAATTCCACTGACTAACCGTCCGATGTACTATCGTGTCTACCTCTTCGTATTGTATTTGTTTTTACTCTTCTTCTATGTTTTGCTTCTTCTGTGTTTTTCCGCGCTTCTTCTGTGTTTTGCTTCTTCTGTCTTTTTCCATTTCTTCTGTGTTTTGTATCTTCTGTCTTTTGCTGCTTCTTCTGTCTTCTTGCTTCTTCTGTCTTTTTACTTCTTTTGTCTTTTCCGTGCTTCTTTTGTGTTTTGCTTCTTCTGTGTTTTTCCGCACTTCTTCTGTGTTTTGCTTCTTCTGTCTTGTTAGTTGTTCTATGTTTTGCTGCACGCTTAACATACTTATCAAAACAATTCATTTTTTAATATTATTATTATTTGATTGTCACCGAAATTATTAGACGTGAAGTAATTTTGACTTAATAATAATACTCGTACTCATCTAAATTATATTATAATAATGATAGGTGCACTTGCCTAGTTATCTTTAGTATAGTTTTGTTTGGATACACATTATAATAATCAAGTTTTTGGCTCTTTCTTGTTAGTTATTAATCTCTTTTTCTTTAGCATAAACTGAATTGGGCTGTAGATCTATATAAGATGAACCCTAGAACTATTATTTTGAATTTTTTTCTCGATTTAATGAACGATCTAAATTTTATTGCAAATTATTCATGATTACTTATTATGATTGAATTGATATATGCTATTTGATTCAATTTTAGATTTCATACATATGAATTATTCATGATTACTTATTATTGATGATTACTTATTATGATTGAATTAAGATATGTACAAGAAAAGAAGGAAACTAATAAGGAGAAAAAAAAGTGGAGGAGCTAAAGAAGGTACTAACCAAAAATTTCATATGTAAGTAGGCTTTAGATAGATAAGAAAAAAAAAAGATAAATTTGGTAGGTTTTCAGAGCTTTTCAAACAATTATGTATTAACATACCTTTCAATGGAAATTTTTTGCAATTGTAAAAGTGTGCCAAGTACTTAAAAGATATCATTTCTAACAAGAAAAGGCTTAAGGAACTCTTGATGGTGAGATTAAGTAAGGACTACTCCACTATCCTATAAAACAAGCTACTATAGAAAATTAAGGATCCAAGGATTTTTACTATCCTTGCAATATTGGTAGTTTGTTAATTAAAGGGCATTAGTGAACTTTACATTAGTTTGATGCCTTATAACATGTTTAAGAAGTTAGGGTTTGGTGAACCTAAACCAGCTATGAAGAAAATTCAATTAGAAGATAGGTCAACTAACTATCCTAGGAGCATTATAGAAGATATTTTGGTTAAGATTGACAAGTTCTCATTCCTTATAGATTTTATAGTTATCGATATGAATGATGATATAAAGTTTCCTTTGATCTTTGGACAACCTTTCCTTGTTATTACTAAGCCTATAATAGATGTATGTGGTGAAATTTTAATCATAAGGATATAGAAAAAAGAAGTAACTTTTAAGATATCCAAATCCATGAGATATCCCAACACAAATGATACTAATGATGATACTTATTTTTCTACATATGTTATTAAATTGAAGCTTCTCATGCTATGTAGGAAATATTCTTAAAAGATTTGTTGGAGACTTCTATCTTGCAAGGAGAAGAAGGGAAGGTGGATAACCCCGTTCTAGTGAATAATAAGGCATAATTGGAAGCTAATAAGACCACAAGGAGGATGACAAACTATAAGGAGAATGAGAGATTAAAGAAGAGGAGAATCAAGGCTTCATTTAAGGAGTCGCTAGGTTTAAGGGCTTGAGTATGGAGTTCAGCTAAAAGACTCATAAATAAGAGGTTGTTAGGAGGCAAACCAATGATTTATGTGTTTCTATTTTAGTATGGTATCTTTAGGAAAGCTGTTAGCATTAATTTTTAATATGTTTTTAGTTTTTTTTTATGTTTTTAAGTTAAAAGAAGTTTAAAGTCTTGGATTCAGGTTTGCTTTGATGTTCTTTCACTAATTAGATTATGATACACTCCACCAGTTTATACTTCTCAAACTATATCTAGGGATATCAATTTTGGCCCGACCCGGCCCGTTTTTGGCCGAGGTTGACCGGACCACAGGTCAAAAGTAGTCAGCCTGAGCCGGACTATTACTTCGAAAATGATATCATTTTGTCAAAAATGATGTCGGGCCATGGGCTAGCCACAGGCTAACCTATCCCAACCAGTCGGGTCATGGACCACTTACTCGTGGTAGGCCGGGCTTGGTTAGTAGCGGCTCAACCTGACCCATTGACATTCCCAACTATATCTATATATCCTTTTATTATTAAGGGAGTACCAACTATCCTAATTTTCCGTTTTTCTATTTTTCATTATTTTTGTATGTTGTGTACATTAAGGGCAATGTACAACTCAAGTATAGGGGTGCGAATTAAGTACTTATGTTCATCAAATTTGTTATAATTAGTTTAATAGGAAACAACTTTAGGAAATTTTTTTAACTTTGAAGAATCTTGATCAAGATGATTCATTACAATTTTGGTTGTTATTGTAATTTGATTTTTTTAGGCCTATAGTAATGAGCATTAAAGATTAAGCTAATTTTAATATGCTTCATTAATTTTGAAAATGGATACTTAATTTGCATATAATACTTTTTGTATAATTTAGACTATTTTAATCATTTTTCAAAAAATTAAAATTAAAAAAGCGTGAATAAGTGAGTATTACATAAATTTTCAAATTAAGTGAAAGGGTTAAAGTTCAAGAGTGGTGCTAATATCCATTTGAAATAGTGACCAAATTAAGAAATTGAGAGTATTCATAACAATGTATTTACTCTCATATTAAAAGGTTAGGTAACTTTTCAAATAAACTTCAAAATGCTCTGTTGTTATTTTAAAATTAGGGTTTTCTTTTCTTTCAATACAGGTTACAAAAATAAGTTGAAGGTCTTTCTCACATATGTTTATGTTTTGAGTTAGGTTGAAATTTGAAGATTAAGTTAAAGTGTGAAGTTTTATAGGCTTGAAATGGATGGATTTATAATTTGATATAAGTAGCTAAATGCCTAGAAATTTGATGAACTTTTTAACTGAATCAATAATGGAGAATCTTGATTGATAGTTTATATTTTGTTTATGGTCTTTGTTTTAGCTCCCTAATGATGAAAAATTAATTAGAATAAGTTGGAGAGTTTTTAGCATGAATTTAGATGAACATAAGTTGAACATGGACCTATATTCATAATATGGGTCAAACATGATACCATCTTTAGTCCCTAGCTCATTTGACTTCTTTAACAACTTACCACATAAAAGAATATGACCTAAATATATAACTATGTCCATAGCCTTCAGACCCATAAAAAATTTGAATGCATGATAAAAGAGCCATTAAGCCTATAGGTGTAACACGTTAGGATTTTTTGGAAGTGTGACGAATACAGGTCTAACACAGTTTTGTTTTGGACTTATATTGGACAAAAATCTCTTAATTTGCTTAGTGATAATAAAAAGAGTCTTTAGGGAATGGATTAGATGGTAGTAAATTGTTGGACCCCGATCTTTAAGTGGAATTTAGAAATATTAAATGAAATTGAATGAGTGTTTTGGTATAAGTATTATGTTATAGATGAAATTATGCTTTAAGGAAATTATGAGAAAAGAATTATGAGTTTCGATGTATTTGATAATTGTGGAGATTTGTATGGTTTATGAAAGTTTAAGCGAATGAATTGATTGAAAAGTTAGTAGAAAATCAAGAAATAAAGAGAAAAGTGTGAGAAATTAAAGAATTAAGAAAGTTGACTTT
>JANZXV010000007.1:9721933-9732485 GCA_027576455.1 Erythroxylum roigii
GACTCCGTGAAATCCTGGCACTATAACTTGAGTAAGTTCTTGTTTTCTAGTTTCCAGAAATAGTCTATGCATATTTATCATTCACTATGATTTATAAGCAAATTCATTTATATTTGGGAAACTTACGATCCTATCTCTATCTGGGTTCAATAAATGTTTTCAAAGCAACTTTGTGTGAAAAACAAAGAGAGGATTTATATTTCACTCAATTATTTTAGTTTTTGGGTTTAAATGTTCTTGATGTGGCGTTAAGACCGTTGTATTTGTGAACATGAACAGATGGGAAGGCTGAGATTTTCAAGGCGAGGACCCAAGTGGACAAAGCCAACAAGACGCTGATTTTTACAGCATTGGGGGGTGATGTCCTAAGAAAGTCTAAGACCTGGAAGACTACCTTCCAAGCTGCCCCAAAAAATGAAACAGCTGGCTATGTGAAGATAATTCATGAATATGAGAAAATAAATGAAGATGATCCTGTGCCCCAAGAATACTTTGACTTTGTCGAAGGTTTTGCCAAGGAGGTGGGCGATAACCTCTCCAAGGCATGATTAAAATAGACATGTACTTATCCGGCGCTACTGCTTACTATAAAATAATTTCTCCTTGAAGTTGGAGGTTTGTGTATCTACTATGACCTCTCCAAGGCATGGTTAAAACAGATATGTACTTATCTGGCGCTACTGCTTACTATAAAAAAATTTCTCCGTGAAGTTGGAGATTTGTGTATCTATTATCACGACATGCATGCGTGGTTGCATGGAATTTGTGGTTGAATGGTCATCAAGTACCTCTACCTTTTTATTTCTTCTTCTTAATTTTTATTGCAATATTATCGCGAATTCTAAATACCAATTGCCTTATGAAAGTTTTCTCTAAATCTATAATGTTTTTCAATTAAACAATTTTATGGAAGATTTTTTTTGGTCACTCATGTTCTAAGTCTTGAGATTTCTTATAAATTTTTTGTATGATGGCTATAAAATGTGGAATAAATTTTAATTTTCTATTTTATTGATGATTAAATGATTTGACATTTAAAGAACAAATTTTTTAAAGATAATTATAATAAAAAATGGATAGAAGAGTTAGGGGTTTCAAAGGCTAAAGAGAGAAGCTATTACTCCAGTTTTCTCCTACATGACTTGTATGTAATTAGTCTCAAAACACTTAAGTTTTGGCGATTCACTCAAGATGATTCATTCTCCTCACTCCCTCACTTAATCTTTCCACTATTCTCCACTCTTCAACTCCTGCTTCCCTCTTACTCCTAATACTCACAGTCCTTAAGCTCCTTTCGACTTATCCCTCTGACCAACTTGTTCTAGTAGGAATTCATCTTTGCACGGTTATTAACTACAATCAATATTTTTTTTCTATGTAAGTGCAATGTCAGGTACCTCACCCTGGTGAAGGAGAACTTCCCTCTTGTGTCTGACCCCTTTCCTTTACCTAAAAAATCTATAAATTTATTGATCAGCCCTATACTCAGACACTTTTGAATCCTATTTTCATAGTTATCATGTTGTTTACCTCCTCTTGTCCCCCCTCATCTTGGTCCTTTGGAGCTAAGTCCCTAACTAGAACTCCTTTAGTTGATAGCAATGTCTGGCGGTCTTGAAAGCAAGTACTCGATGATTTCTCACCATTACTTGAGCTCCACAATTGTCCTTTAAGAACTTCATAGTTGAATGCCATAATGGCAACAAAGATTGAAATTCTAATAGAAGGAACAACGAAATGGGAGTCAACTCTCTTGGCGTTCTTTATAGGAAGTTGTATAAGCAAACCTTTATGCATTAATGAAGTAAACGTAAGCTTGAGGTGGGTAAGTTATGCTTGTTTCTGTGTGCTAGTTGACATCACCAAGGAGTTCCCCAAAATGATCCCACTGTTAACGTTAAATAAACTACGCAGATTATGGGATTGTCATCTACAATTTGAGACTTGAGACCTTAAAACCAAATAAAACTTAGAGACCAATATGGAAGAGATTTTGGTAAGGAGAATTCCTAGAAATTAAGCGAGTGGAGAATGGTAATAAAGAAGTAAATCATAAGGCTCCATACATATCAAATGGTGAATTTGAGCGAACAACTAAAATTGAGACCTTAACTGGTAATGAGGCCCCCAAAGATGATGAAATAAATTTGTATGTCTCCAATGAGGAACCTGGTATTTGAAAGACCTTTGATCATAGGAAGGTTCATACACTACACAAAGGGCCAATCCAAACTCAATTTGTAAACGTGGAAACTTGAGTTATCTATGGGAATACAAATCCTAGTGAAATACCTTTAGAGGACTCAATTTAGGAAGGCTTAGGAATCACTTATAAACTTGTTAGAAAGACTGATACAGAGGGAAACATCCAAAGTATGAAGGAGGAAAAAAACTTGTACAACCTCCATTAATTTTTATTCTGGTGTAAAATATTAAAGGGATTAATAGCCTAAATAAGCAACATATAGTAGCTAATTATATTAGAGAGCTGCAACCTTTTTTGATTAGTCTACTAGAAAATAGAATTAAAGAAGACAGTTACAAAAAGCAAAGTTTCTTAAAGATAAATTGGAAGCTTTTCAATAACCACAACTTTTGTAATGATGATAGAATACTTGTGGCTATTGGCAGCAATGAAGTAAAGGCTGCCCTTATCCTATTAGAAAAACAAATGATACATCTACCATGGGGGTCATTTTATCCTTGGAAGCCTTTACAAAAAGAATGGTAAAAGTATAAAGACCAAAATTAAATGTTGGGGAACATACTAGTTATGAAACGATTGCATTTAAGTGTCTTAGGCTAACAAAATTGTCAATTAGTGAAGAAGTTAGAGGTTATCAGGAAGGAACTAATTAATGAACAAAAGAATAAAGTGGATTCTATATATAAAAGTGTATCAAAGGTATGCCTTTGAAAGGCTTAATTAGTGTCAAAAGGATTTGGACAATGATCCCTTAAATAGTTCCCTTAAGGCAGTGGAAATAATAGAGCTAAAGAAGTATTTGAATGTAGATGATAAATACAACTCTTAACTCAAGAAGAAATCTAGAATATAATGTCTTATAGAGGGATATAGGAACTTAAAAATTCTTCTTCTATTGTATCTAAGGTATAAGAAACATAAATAGAATTATCTCTCTTAAAGACTCAGAGGGGGAAAGTAGTAAATGATCAGCAACTTATTGTGTGATTAATTCATTAGAATTTAAAAAACTGTTAGGACCAAGAAGAAGACTAGAAAACATCTCTCTTGACATTCCCAATGTCTTGGAAAGTTCAATGCAGTCACATCGTCATAATGATCTTATTAAAGAAAAAACTCTAGATGAAATAAAAGCTATTATAATCTCATTCCACCCTAAAAAAAAGTCTGGTCCTAATGGCTTTAATGCCAAATTCTTTAAAGACTTATGGAACACCATTGGACCGAAGATCATTGATGCAATGTTGGAATATTTCCACATAGGGGAGATACTTACTCAACTAACCAAGACTTATCTTTCCTTGATTCTAAAGGTTTATAATCACCCATCAATGATTGAATATAGGCCAATATCCTGTTGCATTGTTTAAAAGGTGATTTCAAAGATTTTCACTAATAGGCTAAATAAAACCCTTGGAAATATTATTAGTGTAGGACATGGATATTACATAGAGGGCAAATCCATTAGTGACAACATCCTTCTAGCTTAAGGGATTTTTAGAGGATACAACTCCAACATTTCTTATAAGATCTGCAAGTTGATTTCACTAAGGTTTTTGATTCTGTGAGTTGGGACTTCATCAAATCTTCACTAACAGCTCTAGGATATCCAAGTAAGTTTTGAATTGGATTATAACCTATATAAACTTAGTGTCTTGTACTGTCGTAGTAAGTGGAGAGGCTAGGAAGAATTTCAAAACTATGAAGGGAGTTAAGTACTGTAACCCTACCCATTTGCAATCTTTAGGAAGGTGCTTTTAAGGATTATAACACTTCAGATTAACAAAAACCCCTCCTTTAGATATCGTTATTGATGTGGCAAACTTAAGCTCTAAAAAAATCCTATTTGCTGATGATATTTTTATGATATATGGAGCTGATCAAACTTCTATTACAACCTTAATGGATTCGTAGATACTTTCAGAAACTTTGATGGCCTCAGTTTTAATACAAACAAGAGCTCTTACACCTTCTCAGTTGAATGCCCCCAAGCTTAATTACTAACTCGATGGGATTGAGAATCTTAAAGCCTCCTTTTAAAGTAGGCTCAGTGCAACATCATAAGGAGCTAGATTGTAGGCTTGGCGTAACAAAGCCTTATCATAAAGATGTAGACTTCAACTACCCATTTCTATTCTCTCCAGCTTACACATATATTAGATCTCACATCTACCTATACCTAAGGAGATATGAAAGGTATTGATAAGCTTATCAATAATTTCATATGGAATGGGCATACCTCATCAAAAAGAAATCTATGCATCAATTGGTCCTTAATATTCCAACCCAAGAAACTAGGAAAACTAGCTATTACTCCTAAAAAGAAAATGAGTAAGGCACCACTAATAAAAAGACCATGAAACTATGTATGGATAAAGAAAATAAGTGGGTGCAATGGATTCACAACTACTATTTAAAAATAAAAATTATTTTGATAATCTCAACAAGGGTAGCATATTCCATTGGTCCTTAATATTCCAACCTAAGAAACTAGGAAAACTAGCTATTACTCCTAAAAAGAAAATGAGTAAGGTACTACTAATAAAAAGACCTTGAAACTATGTATGGATTAAAAAAAAAACAAGTGGGTGCAATGGATTCACAACTACTATTTAAAAATAAAAAGTAATTTGGCAATCTCAACAAGGGCAGCATATTCCACGTTTTTCTAACAAATTTTATACTTGAGAGACTCAATCCAACGAACCATTCTATACCAAATTGGAAATAGCAAGTCAATAAGCCTATGGTACGATAATTGGGATCCTATAGTTCAATACTATAAAGCTAGAGAAGTTAGTAGTCTTAGACCATTAATTCCATACAATTCCAATTAAAACTCTAGTACTAAATAACAAATGGTCTTGTCCTTATTCCTTAAGAGGAAGTAACTCTATCTTTGTCAACTGTCCTTCTTACCTCCCTAATCAATCAAGGGATGAAGTCATTTTTGGGAAAGCTAATAAGTGTAATGAATTCTCCACTGCTTAATGTAAAACAATCTTTTCAGAGCTTGTTAATCCTTTTCGTTGATACAAGCTGATATGGGATTCACATATTGTTACCACCACTCATTCATATTATGGCTAACAGCTTGGCAGAAAGCTAAGAATAAAGGACAAAATAAAGTTCCAGTTAAATGATAATAGTTGTGTATGATTCTAAGGGGAATAGAAAAACCTAAACCATCTCTTCTTTGACTATTTACTTAGTAATAGAATTTGGAAGTTCATCCTTAGAATTTTTGATAAAAAAAATTCAATTACTGAATAGATGACTATACTCAACTAGGTCACTGAACTTAAGGTGAAACGCAAAGGAGATTTTAAGCTCTTTAAGATGGATTTTGGCTTAAAAGTGCATTTCAATTGGAAACAAAGAAATGAAAAACTATTTTGTAGCAGTTTTGGTAAATTTAAGGAGATTATCATAAGAATTTTACTCAAGATTAAGGGCTACGAATTTTTTAATGAAATAGAACTAAACCTTTCCTTGTAATAAAAACCTTGTTTAGCCTGCTTTACTATTAGTTCTTATTTTATAACACCATTTAACCATTAGAGAGCTACCATCGTTTGGTCATTTATATCCATCATTTAGTTTTAATACAACTCTTCTAAACTTTAAAACAAAAAAAGAGGATAATAGGCATGTTAATTGTGATTTCTTGCATCAGAGAACACCTACAACTAATTCAAAATTAAATTATGGATGCATTCTTATGAATGGTGCCTCATATAGGTGTTGGGTGTGTTATGTGATTCAAACCTAATTTTGTATGATTTAAGCCTAAAAGGGAAATTATGCATATATATATATAACGTTTGGTGAGTAGTTTAGTTGGCTATTGTCCACAAGAATTGGATGTGTATCATTATATTACTTGAGTTGAAGTAGATATGGCTATAATGGGTTGGGTATCATTTTATTTTATAAGGAAAATTATTCATGCCTAGATATGAATAGGCATAAGGCTTATATATTAGTCGACACTAAATTGTTGCATTTGGCTTATTTATTTTGAAACATTACAGTTGCATAACTTGTTTCCTTAACTTGTACTCTATATATATTTTTAAGTATAAGCACATTTATAGATATTTACGACATATATAATAAAGTGGGTTTAAATTTATATTTATCTTATTACTTTTTCCCAATTATTACGTACTACCTAATTTTTTTGTTTTTTTTAAGGAATTGGATTACACGATAGAAGCATGGGGACATGGGCATTTTTTGAGCATGGTTTTATAGAGACATTACCATGTAGATTGATTTATTTCCTTTTATTTTAAAGATTATTATATTGTAAGTCCTAGCCTTATGGTAAGGCATGAGAGGTTAAGCATTATCATTAGGTGGCAGTCTATTAAGGCCTAATTTATTTTGAAGCATGTGGTATTAAAAGTCCTCATATGAGCTAAGTGAGGAAATTCGTAACAAAATACTAATAGTTATTGATCAAGTGAGGTCCTAACATGTGGTTTTGATGATAATAAATTATATTTCTATTAATGAAATTATTTTTGGTGATATAAGTAACTCAATTTTAACGAAATTAAGAAGTATATCAAGTTTAATAGAAGATAAAATAAGTAAAGGAGTCAATTAAATGAGAAAGCAATTAGATAATGTACAAAATGAGCAAAGTGGAGCATACATTTAATTTAAAGGAGCTTCAAGGCAATTCAAGTCTGGTGGAATTATTAGATTCTTTCTTCTAGTTTAGTCATTTCAACCTGTGACCTTCTAGCTTAGTCATAAATTTAGAGGCAGAGCCTTGGTGCAACTGATAAAACTTGCCCCTTTGTGACCAGAAGGTAATAGGTTTGATTCATAGAAACATCTTTGTAAAAAATACAAGGGGAAGGTTCTGTACATCGATGACCCTCCTCGGACCCTTGCAAAGCTGGGAGCCTTGTGCACTAGGTACATTGAATATTAAAGAGGGGTCAAATATTGAATAATTATTGTATTGTATGCATAATTCATAAGTAACTTCATAATTAATTTGGTTTAATTTTAAAAAATACTTTTGATAAATCAAAACATTTTACAGAACTTTTGAAATAGTTTTAGATCAAATTTTGTCAAAAAAAAGTACATTTTGTTGTTTGAAAGAATTTTCTATGTTTTGGAAAACAAATTTTAGGAGGTTTAGTCTACCTATACTGAAGTTAAATATATCTATCTTAGTGTTTTGAAATCATTTATTTATTATATGCATATATTGTTTGACTAATTTATCATATTGATTGAAAATGATTGTTAAAAGAAATAATTTTTTTGTATCATGAATTCATATACAAACATTGGTTGATAGGTTATTAAGCAATGTAACTGTCATGACTAGTTTGATTCTCTAATAAGTATATTTGGTTATTTTAGTAAACATATACCACATATCAGTTATGAGAAGGACCATTAGCATTAAAAGAAGTCCTAGGAAGCTTTTCACAGAATTTCATCACATTCTTGTGGTGAGAGCATGATACGAGTCCTTAGTACATTGCATGATTACTAGCAGAGTAATACTGCACAAATGCGCAGTAATAATGCCCTGTGAATTTAATTGATTATATTGTTTTATCAAATAGAAAATGTAAAAATATAAAAAGGAAGATAAAAAAATTTGTAATTAAATTATAAAATTTCAAGTAATAACATTATTAGTGAATATTTAAATTACTATTATGTGCCTTTTTATTCCATGTATGGTATCCAATAAGTAATTCATGTAGCTCAGTTTGTCGATCATATGTCTCTTTTATGACCTTTTTTAGATATCCTTTGGGCTTGAAATAGCTCGAATTCATATCTGGCATCAAAATAATCAGATTGGTGTATAAATGTCAAAATAATTTCATAACTTTAATGAGAAGTAAAAATAAGTGGGAGGTTATAGACAAAAGTAACACGAATGGTAATTTACCTTAGCAGTGGAAGAATGCAGTAGAGAATAAGGAGGGAACGTTTAAAAAATGGAGTCTAAAGATAAAGAAACGATTCTGTTAAAATTATAAATATTAATAATTAGGAAAAAAAGTAATAGATAAAAGAATTGCTTACTGACCTGAACGGTTGTTCTTTGATTGTAGAAATAGAAGACGTAACTTTGACTGTTTAGGTTAAACAAGGAGAAGGCAGAAGAAGAAGGTAGAAATTTTTTGATTAAATATAGAGGTGTCAACGGAGTGTCTGGTACGCAAGAAATATAGTTGTGGAAAAAACATTTTATGGAAGCTTGATAGCATGACATTGGAAGCAGAAAATAATCTATCAGAGGACCATTTTCTGCATGCAATATACTTGACCCCTTATATATCTTAGTCAGCTTGCATAAATTGATCTGTTTAACAATGAAAAGGACTTCAGAATGCAAAAACAATACAAAATTCTATCTCAATTGCATAATAACATTGCAAGTAAGTTACCGTTTCCGATCAAAAGGCAAACTCGAATTCGATACGACAGCTGCCGGAGAGAAACTATGACTTAACAACAAAAAGACGAAAAGGAAAAATGAAAAGTTATCACAGTTGCAGAGCAGAGAAGGAAAAAAAGAAAACTTACCAGATGGGAGAAAATGAAACACATGGCATATAAAGACGAAGGAGAAGAGGAACAAACTAGAACACCTGCAGAGAAAGAAAAGATGAAACCGACAACTTAGAACCAAAAAACGAAGAAAGAAAAATTAACCAAAGGCGAAACCATAAGCAGATGTGGGGGAGAAATATCGGGGAAAAGCTGGAGAAAAACTAAGACCAAAAAAAATAAATGAAAGGAAAAAATGTAACAAAAAAAGAAAAAGGAAAACTTGACAAGTTACCAAACTCGAAAGAGAAATACATGCCAGGGAGAAACTACAACACCTGCAGAAGAACAAAAGAATAAACAAAGACTTAACAACAGAAAAAGAAGGTAAAAACGAAGAAGGAAAACTTACCAAAGCAGAAAGAGATACTTTGTTTACACAGTAAAACCTGAACGAAGGAGCACGATGGCTGCAAAATTTTCATTGAGAGAGTAAATGGCTGGTTGGGATGGATTGCGTTGTCGTCCATCCCGACAGCAGTTGCATAGGAAGCCAATGCCAGAGAGGGAAAGGAAGAGAGAGAATTCTTTGGACAAAGGCACGACTGGGATGGATGCGGAGATACACATCATATAACCGAGACGCACGAGAAGAGAGGTAACCATATCACCGTTGGATTAAATGGCCCGTTGGGATGGCTTGATATAACTGCGAAGCACAACATTCAATGAATAGATAACTGGTCGATGGGATGGATCAGAACTTTCAGAGAAGGAGGTGCCTCGAGAACTTTTAGATAGGGGGAGGGGGGAAAGTGACCGTTGGATTAAATGGACGGTTGGGATGGATGAGAAATGAATTTCCTAGACAAAGGTAAAAAATAGTAGCTTACATGTGTATAGAACAACAGAAGTGATGATCGCGATATTAAATAGGTTAAAGAGAAGCGGATCTGGAATGTATCTAATCTTGAAAGTCGAGATACGGCAAGAGTAGTTTACTTGAGAAAGGATTACTGAATTCATAAATAAAATATAATGTCACTTGGAAATGACACCAACTTAATTCATTTTATATTCATGTTAACTGCTTTAAATAAAAAATGACAAGAGATAAAAATAACACGAAGTCCGGAGAGAAAAGTAAGAGGAAGGGAAGCGACAAAGATAAGACGAAGCGTGGAGAGAAAAATAAGACGAAGCCGGAAGAAAAAAGTAAGAGGATGCTTACATTTAGAGCATGGAATAACCGATGGAAATAATGGAAGCAATGGGTTGAAAAGGTGGTTTGTTTGCATGAATGTACTTGGGAAAGAGCTGGTGTTCTTGAATTGACTGAGACGATTGATATAAAGCAAGTGAATGCAAAAAGCAGACGGATGCAGAAGTAGACGGAAGCAAATTTTGAAAAGCAGAAGAAAGAAAACAAACCATATATATTATATAACACGTCAAAAATTATATCTTTATTATATTTCTGGTATCATTTGTATATTGTTTGTTTTTCTATTGTTCAATTTATTTTTTTTTGGCTGACATCAAGTATTTTAATTGTTATACTGTTTGATGGATAGAAGCCCAAATTTCCTTCCAATTGTAGTGTTTTAGACGAATTTTGGAGAATAATTTACAACTTTGATCTATAGTAGTTCTTGCGGAAAGAAGAAGTGTCGTTTTAGCAAAAGAGTTATGTTTTTAAAAAAGTGTTTGAACGAAAAGTTTACCACCATTCGACCTGCTCTTCTATCGTCTTAGAACTTCCTGTTACATTATAATTAATATATTAATTTAAACTAGATTATATGT
>JANZXV010000007.1:9735830-9746140 GCA_027576455.1 Erythroxylum roigii
GGTGGGATGTTACAACTCCCCCCTCCTTATAAAAATTTCGTCCTCGAAATTCTCAGTCAACGGTTCCAGATGACAGTTATCATATGTCCCTACATTTCCCATGCACTTTGTCACTCAATGACTCACTTTTCGCAAGATCACAGCAAACAACCTCAGTCAGTCTTTCAGTCACTTATTTGGCTATCTCATTATCACTCATCACAGTAGATGGACTCAATAAGGCTGTCAGTTGGCTATCTCACTATCTTACCTATCTCACTTGCCATTTTCAGAGTAGACACTACCTTTAGTTCAAATGCTATAACTCAGATCATTATTTCCGAACCTGTCCACTTATCACGTTTTATTAATCCAATACCTGTTTCTCCAGTAACATACAGACTCATTCATGTTCCATTGATACCCCTTTTTGCCAATTATGAGTACACCTTGTCAAGGTGATACTGACACAAAAATCTTTTATCTCGTCTTCAACACTTCACTTTCCTTTGGTACCAGCACAGTGACACTTATGTCCATTTCACTAAAACCGGTGTTAATTCACCTAACTCATTTATCCTTCATATCTCATTGGCTCTCCTCTCCTTTATCAATTCACTGTTCTTTAGTGTTCACGCACTCTATTCGTATATGCATTTTCCTACATTTCATTTGTCCGATCCGATTCCACCTCATCTAACCCATTCAGCTTTCCTCAGTCACTTTCTTTGTCTCACTCATTACTCGTATCTCGATCTTATTAGGCACTTTTCAGTTTAATGCAAAATATATACAATCTCTTCTCGTGATCACCATTGTTATACCTGTAGGCAATCAGAACTATATAACACGGTCATAATCCTATGAAGCCCAAACCACTTAAGCACTTTTCCAATAGGGAATTCAAACATATCATCAGTTGGAAATTCAAACCTATACTCACTTCGTTCTATATCCGTAGTAACTTAATTACACTCTTTGCATTTTCCTACTAGAATGTCTCACTTCGATTGTTCAATTCCTTTGCTCAATCACTTTTATCGGGTACACATGCTTCTTCTTTGAATCACTCAATATCGTTCTTCCGATTGCACTCGAATATTCAAACTCATTATGGGACTCACCACTGTAACTCCTGAACTCTTAAACTTTCTTGCTCAACATTTATCTCTGTCCGCATAACTGAAGTTTTACCCCATTTTCTACTTGACATTTTTCCTTCTTCATTAGCCTAGCGTTGGAAACCCCAATGTCGGCACTTGGTCTGTTTGTCAGAATTGTCTGTTCACTATATGAGACTACATTCTCCTTCTTATATTCATTTGTGTATGCCGTTCAAATTCCATAATTGCTCAAGTTTACAATCTTATAGGAATGTCTTAGCACATCCACGGTCTCCAAGGCTTGAAACAATTTCGATTATAACCCCAATACCATGTATCCAAATCAACTCAATTCATATTATACAGTTCTAACATATTGTCTCAATTTTTTTTTGACATTTCATCACACACTGCCCAATCTCCAAGGGTAGGCTTATCATCAGTATCAGATTCCTCAATTATTCATATAGCTCTTTTTACTTTTCAATACTTTCTAACACATGCCATCTATGATCATAGTCATCAGTTGATACCATTTGTTTACCTCATATCAATCTCTAGACCTTACTCATATTTTGTTATTCCTTTGTCCCTCTAGGACTTTTTGTCTCTACTTATTCTCTCTTCATTCCACTTCTGTTAATGCACATCGACATATGCCACTACCTCTTCATTCTCTGTATTTCCTTACATTCCACTCCATTTGAGTACTTCGCTTCGCAGTTCGGGATTATGTTATTCTTAGATTCAATTCAAGATCTCCCAACAGTTTTGCATCACATATGGAGACCTATTCACTTCACATTGCAATAGAATCACCTCAAATTAAAATTCCACTCACGTCGTTGGATACTTTACATTCCCGTACACACAATGCAGATAACCTCAGTAGTATCTTTCACTTGTTATGCCTAAACCTCCTCTTGAGATATGACTCAGTTTCACTTTTGATTTCGTTCATACTTATTTTCGATTTGTTCCCGTCATGACCATTAGTCTTACTACCATCATTATGTTGTTCACGAAATTCTCATCAGTCAACTAGTTTCCTTTCAACTTTACTCACTATCTCAATAAGAGCACTTTTATGCCATGCAGTCCTTGCACGAAGGTTCTGTGAGACACGAAACACTTTCTTTGACACTTAGACTTTACTATACACATCACCAGAAATCCTTTCATCTTATCCGGAGGCCAATTAGTAACCTATACGATTCAGAATTCCACAAAACTCCTTTCCGTTTATGCCAATCCTCGAATAGAGGACTTATGCCATAATCATTTTTCATTTCCTCTCATACAGGTACGCTCAGTCCTCTTATGTCTTACTGTAACCCATTATGAACCTTACACTTATAGACACTCATAGTAGTACTTATTTAATCATTCACCGATCATTTCCTCTATTATTTCGTGTATATTTCACATAAGTTTCATTCATCATGGTGAATGCACTATAGATACTCCCACAGATAGATCAATCGAAATGCGACAACTCTTTTCATATATCCCGATCCTTATTTCATTCTCCACGTATCATTGAACTGTATGTCTCATCATTTTCTTTCCATATCAGTCACGTGCAAGCTTGACCTTGTCAGATCATATCAGCTTGGCTTATACACTATCAGCTCCTTTTTGCTACTTATCTCTTTATTTTCCATGATAGGGTATTCATGCACATTACTAGTACATTCGAGGATATGTCCCCAAAACACGACAAAATCGTTGATACAATTACACTGTCTCTAGTTACCCATCCATTTACCCTTTCTGTGTCCATATACATATATGCAACCAGTCCAGAATTTTTCGATACACTATCAGTAGACATGTTCAGTCTTTCTTTTCCCCTTACTTTCTTCTTTTACTGATTCCCAAACTCTAAGCACAATAGTCGCATAACCATTTCAGTCTCAAGCTTATGCGCTCATGAGCATAACCGTTTCCCGAGGTCATTTCAGTTTATCTGTACACTTTCGTCTCAACATTACAACTTCTTCTTACCCTTATAGTCACTTTGCTCTTTCAGTTCTAGGTAGCCCATTACGGTACAATATCGATCTCATAATAATCTCGCTATCATCATCTATGATATACATTGACACAATTGTAGTGAATCCCTATCTGCCTGATCGAACCATGTACTTTTTACGCAGTTCCAATTATCCCCATTTTGTCGACACTGTTACCTAAGCTTCTCGACCTATAGGCCGACTTTAATCAATATGCCACTCACGGCCAAAGTTGACCTCTCCAAGTTATACAACTTTTCGTTTTTCTTTGGCCGAGATAACAACACTTTACATCCCCTTATTCATTTTGATATCTTTTCGTTCCTCAATCCGCCCATGCTATCGTAGTCATACTTATACCATATTTGAGGGTTTAAATCCGATATAAATCTCATTATCCATATTTTTTTCTCCCCTTCCTAATTGCCCATAGAGCTCACATTCTGATACAGTCTCATTTGTCTCTCATTTAATCACTTAACAAAAATTTACACGTAGGATTTATCCTCGTGCGACTCAGACTAGGAATCAGTTGCTAAGGTCTGCAATGACACGACTCAAATGAATGCATGCAACCTATGTTCCAAAAAATGCCCAGATATAATATGTACTGCTGGGCTCTGATACCACCAAAATGTAACACCCCACTCCCACGTGACCCGAACCCGATATCGTTGGTGATATCTGAGTCCATGCCCCGCGAGGGTGGCATACTACATCAGTCAGTTAAAACTCAGTATATAATTTTTTTTTCGTTTTAAAACATTCATTCGGAATAAGCAGTAGACAGTAGTACATATTTTCAGTTGTTACAATCATTTACAAGAATTTACAATAGCCATAAAAGTCAAATACAAATCAGTTTACAACGATTGCGGAATACAATTGTGAGACACTAATGCAGACAAGAACTGATCCCGACCTCTATCTCAACTTGCACGCAATAGGTATACTCCCGTGTCAAACGGGGTACTCTTCTAGTCTTGAAAAATAGATGCAAAATTTTGGTGAATTTTTGCGAACTTAGTGAGGAACCATCATCGATGATTTGCCCAATTCATGCATCAAACAAGCATATTCCAGTAATAGCACAGTCAGAAATACAATAATAGTAATACAGTCACAGTAACAATACAGTCACATACAGCCGTAAAGACACTTCAGTTATTCAGTTATTCAGTCCAATATATGTATGCCATGCACATGTGACACTTTCCCATTTTATTACAGTGTGACCGAGCGCGTACAGTAAACAGTATTCAGTGGACGCATAGCGTCTAGGGAGTAGGACTCCCAACGAGCTCGAGGCTCTTTTCAGTGTCAGTATCAGTATCAGTGGCGACTCTGGTCACAACTGTTATTATTAGCCGTGTATGCATTTATGTATGAAATGCACATGTCCCATTTAACAGGCCATATAAAATAGTCTGCCCCAGTAGAGGCAACGAAATGAAGCACAGTATTCACAGTGTTCACCATATATCATAGTAGTCACAGTAACTCACAGTATTCACCATGTATCACAGTAGTCACAGTAACTCACAGTATTCACAGTATTCACCATGTATCACAGTAGTCACAGTAACTCACAGTATTAACAGTATTTAACAGTCAATTCCCAGACAATGTATTGCAGTGTCATTTAGCAAACAATTCACACTTAGCACCTTAAGGGACTTCTATGTCATGATTCTCCATACATCGGGCCCTCCGCCCGGAATCCGTAGTCAGAAGCAATACACAACCCTAAACCCTCCATTATTCTCCACAGTAAACATATAATAAGTGAGGGAACCATCTAGGTTACTCACCTAGATTTTCGAGCTACTACCTGGAAATCTCAGTGACGTCGGTAGACCGACGCTCCAAAAGTGCCTCTATAACAGTTACAGTATCAACACATTATCAATTGGTCATTTAGAAACAGTTCAGAATGCACATGTAACAATGAAAAGGTACACAATGCATGTTCATGATATTCCCGACCTTAATCCAAGATTTGCCATCATAAAAATTTGTTAGAAATCTAATGACACTGACGGTACTCAATTCGGACCTCAATAGGTCCCGAAATAAATAAAACAGTGACTAAAAAGACCATTACCCGGATCCACGTCAATTTCCAGTCCAAAAATTCCCAATTTCTCAGAAAATGAAATTAAATATTCCATGAATCCGATGCCTCAAGAATCATGTCAATCGGACGTCGGACGGAACAGATATGAGCAAAAGAAGCTCAAAATATTAAAAAAAAAGAAAAACCCATGTCGCACTCGCTAGTGGGCGCCGGAAACGGCTCCGTTGCACTTTCCGAGGCGAGTGCCAGTTGAGAACAGCCGCTCGCGATTGCGACAGGCTCGCGATCGCGAGCTACTGCTTTTTTTTTGTCTCCCTTTTCCCATTTTCAAACCGAAATTCAATCAGTCATAACTCTTTCCATACAGATCAAAAAATTACAAGCCATATGTCGTTGGACAGATCATGAAACCCTCTACAAGTTTCATGAAGACCATAAAAACCAATTTCACTCCTAAGGGTGTCAAAAAGTTAGTCAAAGTTTCTGTCCAGTCAATGAGTCCCTAACCAGTGCAGTATTTTTGTAAAATCAATAACTTCCCATTTCTTCAGTCAAAAATTATACAATAAATACCACTGGACAGATCAAAACAATACCTACAACTTTTATGAACAACATATATCCCAATTCAATTTCTAAATAGGTCAAATAATTCAATCAATGATGCTGCCCTTACAGTTGACCTGAACTGAACAGTCATTTTCCAACAAGCCTAACTCCTTGCACAAATGTCAAACAAATGCATACTTTATACCCATGAAAAGATCAAACATAGTAATACACTTCTCATGAAGGGCTTCAAAGCCAATTCCATTTCTAACTAAATCAATTTCTGCCATGAAGGTGGCTGTCCTGTTGACTTGCTAATGACCTACCTTCAGTCCATTCTTTGAAAATTCATAAGTCCCAATTCTGTTATCTAAAAATTGCATGCTATATACCATTTTCAAGATAATTTCTTCCTCTACAACTATTCAGAAGATCACTTAAGCCAATTCCATTCACAGAAATAGCTAAAATGGTTTCCAATCACAATGGTCACAAAACCTACACTTATGGCTAGGTTTCCCCAATTGCACAAAACCAGTCAACATTCACCAAGTCATATCTCCCAATATACATATCGAAAAATTGCAAAATCAGTGGAAATGAAAAGCTAACATTATAGGCTTCAACTTTCATGAAGACCATTTTCATCAATCCCTTCTACATAAATCTAGAAAAATCACCAAAGTTTCAGCCTCTCATTCTCGAGTACTGTTCACACAGTCCCTCACATTCACTTTCAATTCAAAATTCAACACTCTTCTAAGCAAAATTAGACAACACCTATTTCACAAGCAATTGTAGCCAATCAACTAAAGTTTCATTTGGCACAAACCTCACTTCATTTTCATAACCACACAATTAGTTATGATCAAAACAGTGCAATCGGTCCAAACTCCATTTTCCAGCTTTACTTCTCAATTCAATTCCTATCATGCCAATTCCAATTCTACTACTATAAGCCTACCAATTGGACACAAAATCAGTCCCTACATCATCAATAATGTCACTTAGACCAAAAGACAAAATTTGGCAGCACTTAACTCTTCATGTCCATGCAATAATAGTCATCAAAAATCAATCCAAAATCAAGCTCAAACCAATCTAAACCATGTTCATTCACTAACCCTCATTCAACATACACTTATACCTACATAAGCAAGCCATAGGTTTCATGGAATTCATGCATTATAAAGCATATTGGATGAAAAATAACTTCCAATCAATGTATCTAACTATGAATTCATGCATTAAATACATCATCAAAGCATAAACCATACACTTACCTAATCAAGCTCTTAAAGCTTCAATTCTCCACTTAATCTCCTTTCTCTACCAAATCCTCATGCATGGTTTTCATGGCAAGAAGCTAGAGGGTTTAAACTTCTAAGCATGCAAGGAAGAACACGCAAGGGAGGAGAAGAGAGTAGCAACTAAGTGAAACAAGTGAAAAAAAATCAATAAGAAGGAAGGAGAGGGAGAGTTTCGGTTGAATGAAGGACTTAAGGACTACAACTCCTCTTTTTTTTCATTCCTTCACTTTTAAGTCACCGAATGCATAGGATAAGAATAACCAAGGCATTAAATGAAGTAGATAGGTGGCAATCACATACTTGTCCACTTAAGAGAGGAAAAGTCAAAATTGGATAAAAATAATCCAAATACCAATAAATTTTCACTCCATTTTCAAGGGTCCCTATTTCGACCCTAACACAAAATATCCACTAGGACAGTACCAAATGACAGTGCTTTTCACTACTGAAAAATCAACCGGTTCGTCACTTGGCAATTTTTCCGGTCCGGGAATTTTCTCCGGAAAATTCCAGAAAAATTCCTATAATTATCATAAAATGTAAAACACACAATAACTCACTCCAATAAATTTTCCAATCACAATTACCACGTTAATCACAATAAAATGCCGTTTAGGCCCAATTACCGGGAATGTCATGTATGCATGTACAGTTATTTCATGTGCACAATTTCACTGTTCACCAGTACCAGTATGCATAACAATGCCAAAGCAGTCCTAATCACTCTTACCCCTAGCCACATTACTATTTTACCCTTCCTATCGGGGGTGGGATGTTACAACAATAGACTTGTTAGTTATGTCTGATTGTGAGTACTCTTTGATTTTCATCATAAATTCCCTTTCATTGTCTGTATGAGGCATTGATGGCTTAACATTTTTGTTTATTCTTCAATCACATCAAGTTTAGACTTAACCTATTAGACTTTTTCCAAGCCTCAAAATATGTCCTTTTAGCTTGTGTACTAGTCTCAGAAACAGTTGCAAGCTTCTCAGCAACTGATGTCAGCTCCTCATCCATAATAACCAACTGAAATGCTCAGACCAATCATCATAGTTTAGCCTATTGAACTTTATCAGATCATTGCCCATAGCTAACAAATTATTAGAAACTGCAAACGTAAAAACAAACTCACATATTAATGCCCTAAGTACAATTAATAGATTCAGACAATAAAAAACTTCAAATATTTATGTATATATATATATACATACATATTTAAGTTCACCTTTGGGTGATACTTAATGCTAACAACATATATATACACACTTTGATAGACAGTCAATCATACTCAAGCTAGTATGCATATTATCTTTGGATATACTAGGATATTAACGAAGTAGGTCGATAAGTCTCTTTAATGTTATTAATTATAAGCAACGATCCACCTTTAGGTGATCTCCTAGCTTTATAATTAATAATCTCAATTGTTTAGATCATCTATTATGAATTTATTAGCATCATATAACATGAACAATTGAAAGAATGCATAATTAAATGTCTAAATATCTTTTCAAGTAAAGTCACTTTGGTGACTAATAAGCTTATATGCATAAATATTTAATTAAGTATAAATAAATTTTGGAATTTAACTATAATGTTAGGAAATATATGTAAAATCCAAAATTAACCAACTTGAACATGCATATTTGTTTGTTACCATGACCAAAAACGTAATTAGTTGCATGCATATTCATTTAGTGCTAAAGGACTAAAACTTCATTGATTCCATGCTCTAACATGCAAATGTACCCTTTGATTTTTCACATGAAAGCCACGGTGTCCATAGATTTTAACACCAAAATCATTTTACTTTATAACCACAAAATCAAAAGACTTTCTTATGGTGGGCCACATGAAGCGTTGAATTTTCTTTCACTTTTTGTTTTCTAGAAATCATGCAAATTGTAGTAAATAAGTAATGCAAACATAAAATCAAAGCTTTTGATGGTGAGCCCATGAAAACTTTCTTTAAACTTTTGTTTCTCTCGGCTTTGTTCTTTCAAAAGGCTCAACTGGTCAAACCTCTATTAATGCATGTAAGTAATTATTTGATTTTTAAACACCAAATGATGATGTTCACACATTCTTTAGTGTGCATAGAACCAAAAACGTATTCAATCTTTTATTTTAAAAAAGGAATCACGTTTTCCAACTTTTTTTCTTTCAAAACTTAACACTAATCCTTTTGCTTTTTTTTAACCAAAAAAAATCCTTTTGCTTTTCAAAATTTACGCATATTGCAATAAAAAGATTAATGCAAGGTGGGCGCCATAGAAAACCTTTTCTTTAACCCTTTTGTTTCCAGAAAGACTTATGTTTTATAACTTCAAACATAAAGATTTTTGAAGAGGCCCACGCATACATCATGTTTTTCCATAAACTCGAAATCTAAACAATTTATTCCTTATAACTAAAAACATGAGGTCATTCAATGATAACCCCCACAAATATGACATTATGGTCCCACTAGATTCTTTAGGAAACAAGCTTTTCGACGTGCACTTGTTTGAAAATTGTTGTGAAAATTGATTGGATTAGAGTACGCTCGCAGCTAAATAGGACTGAGGGAATAGTAATGAACACATAGGTTTTATGTGAAAAACTCCCAAATTAGGGTTAAAACCACGGGCAAGGATAGAAGACTTTTACTATTGGGAAAACTGGAGAATTATAAGGAGAAACTAGACCTACAAAAATATATAGAATATTTTTGCCTCTCTTTTTCTCTCTCACCTCACTTCTCTCTTTTTCTTTCTCTTCTCTCTGTTCTATTTCTTCCTTCATCTCCTGCCTATAAATAGGTAGGAGATGGGATAGCTGGCCAAAGCAGGCAGCTATCCTTCAACATTGGTAGGCACCGATGGTGCCTATAATTTTCCACTTTGGTAGGTATTCAACAATGGTTGGTTACCTACCATTGTTGAATGCCCACCATTGTTGACAATTCTCCCACTTGAAGATTTGATTGAGAGTCCATCAGATCTTCACACTATTCTTTCTACCTTGCCGCTTCTTGTTTCTTACGTCTCTGTTAGGCTACACAAGGATCGACACCACATAAACTTGTCACCATTGATTGCTTTGGACATAAAATCTGCCAGGTTATCCATTGTATGAAATTTCTATATGTCCACCGTTCCTTCTTCCACTTTCTCACGAACGAATTGATATTGAACTTGGATGTGTTTTGTCTTTGAATGAAATGCTGGATTCTTGGCAAGATGCAAAGCACTCTGATTGTCACAATACAAAGTAATATTCTCTTCTTTATTCC
>JANZXV010000007.1:9760516-9779071 GCA_027576455.1 Erythroxylum roigii
CCAATTTTAAAGCCTAAAAAGGTAGAGGGTTGTGCATCACATAAAAATGAGGAAGATAGACACATTTTTTGGTGGATTTTTATGGAGAATCAAGTGATTTCAAGAGATCTCAAAGTTTCCACACCAAGTTCTAGCTTTGTTCTTCAAATCATAAGCCTTTTATTCTCTCCTCTCATTTGTTTTTGCTTAGTCATTGTATGGAGAAGATGTATGGACTTGTTATGAGGATGTTGTTGATAATTGTAATGGATTTATAAGTAGATTGTAGGGTTGTTCTTACCATAACTATATAAGAACACAAATTGGTTTAATGTATGGTTTTGCTTTAATGCTTATGATGTGTAAAATTTATATGCTTTGCTTATATTGATAAATGGAGTTAGGAAATTAATTTGGATGTGCCATGAGAGTGGGCAGCCTTGAGAACACTTCACACATCAAAGTAACATGAGAGATCTTATATGTTTTAATGGTTGTCTAACAAGTTACTTCATACCCATTTAACCATTACATCAAGTGTATAGGTTAAGAGATTACATACTGAAAATTAATCATTATTTTGGTCTTAACTGGTTTGAGTATTGATAAAGAAAGGGCCAATAGATTAGAATTCCTAGGACTAAGCATGATTAAATTATCAAAGTGAGGGATTACATGGTATGGAGAGAATGACTCAAACCTTTATAATTTGATTCTTTAATCCAAATTGTGTTTTTATTTTTGTGACGTTATGAAGTGTGTTTGCCAGCCTTTAAATTGTGAATTTTTGGAATTTCAATCTCTCATTATTTAGATTATTCAAACAGAAGTAAATTTGAATTACAAGGTGACTAGCCAATTCTCGATGGAATGATACCTTGCTATACTATTTTATACAAGTCGTATACTTGTTGTATAACAACTTCAATTAATTTTAAAACTTTAAGCTAAAAACAAAGTTGCTATCAAATTTTTGGCATTGTTTATAAGGATTGCGACTAGCATCAAGTGTGATTGAAATTTTTTTGATTTCATCTTCTTTTTATTTTTATTTGATACTCTTTTTTGGTGTGTAACAGGTGTATGCACACAAGAAGTTTCTGAAGTGCGAGCAGATTAATATTGTGCCAATATAAGTTCTAAAAAATACCTAGGCTATCTTACTCACAAGTATATGAGGTAGTTGTAGTTGATTACCGAGGGACGTCTCTCAAGGAGTTAAAATTGGTTCACTCAAATTAATCTTGAATAAAAATAAAAACAGATGCAATCATAAACATTTTATCTCGATTTGTTGAGTAAAGGCTTAAATAAAATCACACAATTAGACTAAAAAGTAAAATAATTTAACTGGAATCAAATGATTTGATCAACGGGTATAGAAAGCTCTTAAAAATTTAACTTCAATAATTTAATCTGCTAAACATGATTAAGATGAATTGATTAGATAATTATCTTGCTAAAATTACCAATTGGGTTCTAAATTAGTTCAAATAATAAACTAAATCTAAATTTTGTATTTGACAAGTTTATTACCCAAATTAATTATGGAAACCCACTAATAATTACCCATTTAAGTTAAGATATTTCTAATTATTAACCCAAACATCTATAGTTTCTCGTTCCAATATTAAACTTCTTCTCTCGATACTTCATTTAATACCTAAGTGATGCAAAGGTTGGCCACTCTATTACATCCAATAAGCTTAGAAACTATAGCAAATAATAAGACAACAAAATAATAACTCAATCATGCATAGTCAACTAAACTAGATTCATTAATTCTTAAAAAAAAGAATCATCTCATCATGGAATAAACAAGGTTCATCATCTTCATATACTTCAATCCCATCTTTATCAATAACAGAGAAGTATTAAACAAATAAACAAAGTGAATAACCAAAATGAACTATCCAAGTGCTAACAAAGTATTAAGTTCAGATTCAATAATGCAATACATGTAAAACAGAATGAGCTAACGAGAGTGTTCAGATGAGAGAGTTGGCACTAGTCTCCTGTCACTCTCAAACTCTCTGCATCAACTCTCACCTTCTGCTTTTGGTTAATCCGAACCCCGACTTGTTGGAGTTATGTAAATATAGTGCCCTAGAAAGCAAGTGTATTTATATATAACTTAATCTTCTTACAATTACTTTCATAATGAAAATATTTATTACTAATAAAACGAAAGAGTTTGGTTTTATTTGTATGAGCATTATATATATAGTCATAAGGTACCAAGATTCTTTTGTAAGTAATATACATATACATGGAGATGTATGGGAAACATGGATATTATTAAAATCTAAATTAGTTTATTTACAGTTGAATAATCAAGTTGGTCACTTGATTATGGTTTAGACTGTATTGTTGCGATTTATCTCCGTGTAAGTAAAAGAGTTTACTTCAAGGGAATGATGAGTTACATATCATGATAGTAGTTAACTATTGATAATTGCACTAATAAATGAATCTGGAATAAAGTATATTTTTAAAGAATAAACTAGGTCGTTACTTTAATCTTAAAACATACACCTTAGCATTCTTTTACTACAAACCATAATCTTGATGAGTGGTGAACTCATAAGTGTTTCATTATAATTCTTGATATGATTAGAATGGATTTTTACAGAGTGTCAATCTAGTGTTTGCATGTTGTAATTATTAACTGAAACATGTATCAAGGAACATTCACTCAAATAAAGAATTTATAGTGATATCATCACTTCTAGATATTTTACGGAGTTTGGTGATTAAACTGGCCCCAGTATTTTGATGGACTAGCTACCAATCAAATCTTAATACCAAGATGAGATCTTCTGTATTAATCACCATATAGAATAAAACGGGAGATCTAGAAGGAAAAACTAACATAAGGGCAAAATGATAATTTTACCTTTATTGTGTGGATGGCTATAATATGGTTCATAATAAAGTCTACAATTGGACATCGAAAACATGTATTCTCATAATATTTAGTAATTCAAGAGTTCAACCAATTTTCTTCAGTGGAATAACATTTGGTTAATAAGCTGGAATTAATTCTAATGAGATTAAATTAATTCCTGGCTTATTGGAGCTTGAATTATATAAGTCTAACTAGATTCCCCATTTGGCTTCTAGGAAGGTTATCAAGCAAAGTAAGAGATATAAATAGAGTTTTTAAAGCCCATGATTGAATGTTGGGCTTACTTTAATTAGAAGTCCAAATGAACATTTAATATTGCGGTTGACTTTGGTTTGATTTGATTAATTAGATTAATTAAATTGGAACAAAGTTATTAAAGAAAGAAGGAGGGAATATTTCGGTTTTTTGTACCTAAATGTGCAGGTGCACATTTAGCATTGAATTGCCAAATTAAAGATGGTTTTTATCATGCTTTTATCATCATTTAAATGGAGTAATGATCTTATCCTTAAATGGTTTAATTGTTGTCTTTTAATGATGGCATGTAATGTAACCTTTTAGCATTCATTTGATTAAAGAAAGGAAGAGGTGCATTTGATGGACTCTCTCTTCCTTCTTTCATCCATAATTGAAAATGAGAAGGTCTCATTTAGGTTATTGGCCTTTTCATATAGCTATCTTAAACAAATGAGAAGAGTCTCATTTATTGGTTTCTTTATGATTGATTAAAGAATGAAGTGATGCATTAGATGCAAATCACTTCTTTCTTTTATGATAACCAAAATGGACAAGGGAGAGTAAGTAGTGTTCTTATATTTTTGACTCACTCTCTCCTCTCATACAAGGATTACCGAAACTTGAATGAGAAGAGTCTCATTTTTGGTTTTTTTCTTCTCCTTTCCCACCTAAGGATCTTGTTAACCAAGTTGTCCAAGAAGAACAAGTGGTAGATCAAATTGGTTGAGGCTACAACAACAAGGAGATGATATATTGAAAAAGGAAAGGATACAAAAGAGTCAAAGCCATAGTAAGGATTCTGAGAGGATACAAAAGCGGAGTTAAAGTTGTAGCAACGAGTTGGTTTATTTCTACCACCTTGTTCTTATGTAAATTATTTTCCTTATACCGTATCATGTATGGCTAAAAATGTTGATTTGGTTATGTTATTTTTGCTACGTTTTGATTTTGAAAAAGTTGTGAAGTCTACCGTTTTAGCCAAATCTTGCATGCTTTTGTTTTCGATCCAACAATTGGTATCAGAGTCATTTTATTATGCATGATTTCGATTCCTATATGTGATGCATAGGTTGGCAATTAAATTTTGTGTGATGCATATTTTTATGTGGTAGAAATATATATATGTATATTTTTCTCTTTTGGTTGTCCATAGAATATAGTTTTATCTTGTAAGTTTTCTTCATTTGGTTTGTAACAAGGAGGGTGGCCTATCATCGTCATGTTTACTCCTTAGTTTCATTTTTCTGTTTTCATTGAGTTTGTAATGCACAAAATCCTATAATATTAAATATGGAGTAACCATGGATTGATGAGAAGATTAGGTATGGTTTCGGTGTATCCTTTGATGTATTAGCAAAGTTTCAGTTTTATGAAAACCAAAGTGCTGGAATAATGTTTCAACAAATTTTCGGTTTTGTTAAAACCAAGGTGCTGGAACGAAAGAACTCTACAACTATTATAGAGAGGGTAGGCAAGGAGTGCTAGCTCCCTTAGAACTTAAGCCTATTTATTATAGGTTCTAGAAATTTTAGTAATTTTTAATTAAAATTGACATAATTGAATTTTAATTAAAATTATAAATAATTATAATTAAATACCAATTATGCCTTAATAAAATCTAATATCTCATATTGATCCTTATTTATTAAATACCTTATATTTAATCATAAAGTTTCTCAAACTTTATTAAGTCCAACTTGATATATTAAATCACTTTTTCTCTTTTCAACTTGTTCTTTATGTATGACGTATTAGGTTCTCAAATATGTTGTCAATGGAGGCAAATTATAACCCTAAATCATATTTAGGATTAGATAAACTAAACTCCTTTAATTTATCTTTAACTCTCTAATTAAATATTTTATATCTATAGATCAAGATTGACATTTAACAACACGTCATGATCACCTAAATGTTTATGAATATTGAAATGGTTTTAACTAACCTTTCCGTACATAATTTTTTCATACAATTCAATGCTTTCAACATATAATTTTACAATTAAATATAGAACATGAAATTAACGTCTACTATGTTTTGAGTCCAATCATGTTAGTTCTCCATTATTAGCTATTAATTCAATTTATGACATTTGTAAACTATTTAAAAAATATCATTCCAACTTATTTTAGGGTGATAAATCATACATTGGTCATTCAAGTACTTCCATATAGTTCATGCTACATCTAATGACTAGCGACTGAGCTATCTTTGCCTAAAACATTTTATAAGTCGTATCAAAACATAGCAACCCCTATACAAGATAACTTTGGAGAGCTTAAGGCAAAGGATCACTTATACAATGATCATATTGAGAATTTTAATAAACATGTGAGTAATGTTTCAAATGGATTTCTCATATGGGGTCAATATTAGTAAATTTATTATGTAACAAGCACTCACACATTTGTTTTAAAATCCATATACTTTAGTCAATGAGATCGACTACTTCTTTCATAAGGAAAACACAACGTATATTAGTCATTTTATGCTCTATTAATGTCTAGTTTCAAAAGAACAATGACTATGAACAATTTAGGTGTAATACATGAATGTAATATAAATATTATAATTATGTTCTCATCATAATTTCATTAGCAATGTATATTTACTACATAGACTTTATCATATACATTTGATTATGTATAAGATAAAGAATGTATTTCAATTATTTTATCACTAAACTACAACTAACCAATTAGCTGGGTATAAACCAATAATCTCCCACTTACACTAAGTTAATTATCTAAGTATCTTATACCATATCTCCATATAATGATCATGCTATTGCTGGGACAGTTGTTTTGTGAGAGAATTCTATAAGATTATCTATAATGAGCACTTGTTTAAATATTACAATTTTAATCTTAATTACGACAAAATACATACTTGGATTTTTGATAAGACTAGAGTCTCTAAACCAACATGTCTACCCTGTGATACATTCATTACTAATGTTGTTATAAACAAAAAATCTATTTCTTAAAGAAAAATAATTTAATAGTAATAGTGTTTTAATTTATTTCATAATAAGCACATTTTTTAACTTATTATTATTACACATATAAGTAAATTTTTAGATTTAAAATATCCTTTATCCTAAATTATACAAATGTAATTAAGTCTAAGAAATATTGGTATCATTTGAAATATACAAAATCTTTTATTGATGGATTTGAAAGTAAAAAATCTCTATTTTTAATATATATATGTTTTTGTAAAGTAAATTTAATTATTTTTGTGTTAAAACCTTAATGGATATAACAGGACATTGTGTAAATTGCCGGACAAATTATCATAATTAACAAACAATAACATTATCAATGCTCTCCACAGTGGTTTCAAAATCTTTTCCTTTGTTTTTTTTAATGTTTTTCTAAATTGGAACTTCTGCTTTGATGGTTTAAAGTGGGTGCTACAATAAAAGTTGGATCCAGATTCTTTGAAGTAAAGGCACCATTGGCAAAGTGCATTCCATTTTTGGAATAAAAGTTAAATTCCATTGCTACGAACTACAAGCACCAATGACTTTTATTAGTTTTTGAGTGATGCGGTGGTCCAGCACAACAAAATCAAAGGATACGAATATATATCCCTGGATAACTATGGACCAATAATTTATCCTCTTGAATTTATTGAAGTTATCCTAAATTTTCTATTTAGGGCGTTGAATGTTCAATAAGCAATTATGTCAAAAGAAAATCAAAACGATGATAGATTAACTAGAAGAAGACACTTCTTGCGTTATGAAACAATTATGGCACCATTCACTATTATATTTTTAATAATTTCAAAAATAATGTAAGAAAAGGGATAATTTATTACTTTTAATTATTTTGAAACCATTAATTTTTAAAAGATTTTTATTTCAAACTAATGATATTATAAACAAGATTGAACTTTCATTTTTAGTATTAAAATAATCAGAAGCATAAATGTCAACAATTTTAATCTTATCACACATACTAATAGCTACAATATGGGGTAACCTTAGGGGAGTTCTTTGAGTAGCAAGCCACTGGACAACACTGAAAAAAGTAGTAAATTGATTAGGCCATTGGCAACTCAGTTGAATAGCTCTCTAAACCCGATGAGTCCTCTCACATGTGAAAAATAGATGATCTCGTGTTTCTTCCTAAGTTAAACAGAAGGGACAACTAGTATTGATGTTCAAGTAACTAAGTCAATCAGTTGTATTTAATCTGTTTTATATAGTGAGCCACATAAGAAAGCATGTTCTTGAGGGGGGATTTTTTTGTACCAGATGATTCGGTGCCATCCTACTTTAGGTTTCCTCACCGGTAACAAGTCCCTTATGAGTATATTTGATAGGAGGTGTGTTGGACCCCAATTTTTTTAAATTATTCATTTCTTTATTTATTATTTATTTTTAGGATTTAGTCCATTAATTTAACAAGCATGAGTAGAAATTAGAATTATTGAATAGAAATGTTAGAATTAAGTTAGGGTATTAGACTTAATGAACTAAAGGAGTAATTAGGCATTTCATTAATTGAGGAAGGGTAAAATAGGAAAGACAAGACAAAAGTGGTCTTGAATAAGAAAGAGAGGGGAGAAAATTGTGAGAAGAAGAAGGAAAGAAGAAGAAAATCATGGAAGCTAGGGAATGAAGAAGAAAATAACATGGAGAAGGAGAAGGAAGAAGAAGGATGAGGATTCAACTAAGATTTAGGTGAGTTTCATCTTTTCTTCTTGCTTTGGTAGAAAGGAATTAGGGAAATGGGTTTGTGTTGGGAGTAAAGAGGGAAAGAAGAGAGAGAAGAAACCCATTTGATTTTTAATGGATTTCTAAACTAGGTTTTAGTTTTTCTAGCCTAGATAAACTATAGGTAGGTTAAGTTTAAGCTCAAATTTATTATTTTTGATTATTGAAGTTTCATGAATTTTCTATTTGAACATTGGCTTGAATGGAAATTGGTTTGTTTGAAGGAAACCAAGAAAATCATATGCAAAAGCAAGAGGAAAGGCAAACTTGAGTTTGGATTTCCAAGTAATTTAGGTGGGCAATATGTTTATAGTCATTGTGATAGATGGGCCAATTTTCTTGCTTGTGTATGTTTGTTAAATTGTTTGACGCAAATTGTTATGATTGTTGAAGAATGCTCTACGATTTGTTACAATGTTATGTCTTGAAAGATATTATGACATTTGGTATAATCAAAATAGGAAAAAGCATAAGAGGCACGAAGGTATGAATATGTGATGGAACGAATTGTGCATAAAAATTTTCTTGTGTTTGGGCAAGAGAGATGCCATTTCATTTGTCACGTGCACTTTGACTTAAAGCCTTTTCCTAGCTACCCGCTTATGGCATATGAGCTCCTAAGACACGGGCTCATTTAGTTCATGGTGTAAACTTTGGTTTCTCCATTTTGATCCATGGGACTCTTAAGCCATTATGTTTCTGCATTTCATCTTTGATTTGTCAAGTATGATACATAATTGAGTGTTATGCTTTGATGGTTAAATATACATGATGTGTTTTATGTGATGACATTCCTTAACTATGAGTCTTTGAGCTAGTATTGTTGATGATCTAATGGCTATATTAAAATCAGATATGTTAAATTAGGTATAGTAAAAGAAAAGTTGACAACACTTGCTCAAACATAGGGTTAAATTCATTTTCTCCATAAACTTATATAAAAATTTAAAATTTATTTTTTTAACCCAATATAAATGCTATATTTTAGGATATCAAATTCAAAAGTGTCGAAGCTTTTAATTTTTTTAATTTAGTATCTAACCCCTTATCAATTTCAATCAAGTGACTAATCTTTCAAAGTTTGTACAACCCAATTCAAAATATTGTCTCTGTTATTTTTTAATTTAATGTGACATATCCACTAAATGTAAGATGAGATTCCATTCGTTATTAACATTATAAAACTAATGGAGACAATACTTTAAAATAAGTTGTACAAGTCTTGAAAGGATTTTTAACAAACTAAAAATTTTAAAAGTTTAAAAATTGAATTAAGAAACCTAAGAAGATTAAACACTTTTAAATTTATTATCTCTTATATTTAAGGAGATGCATGTTTTCATCCTTTTACATTACATAACTTTATATTGTTAGAATACATTTTATTCAAGCTCATTGTGGCTTGGGTCATATTTTGGCATATTTCTTTATAATCTTTTAAAAATTAAAGAAAATGTATTAAAGAATAAAGCTTATGAGGGAGTTAAAACTTGTATTATGAACTTAGGAATGGTTCCTTAAGAGGTTACATCAAAGGTAATAGATAAATAGCTTAGATGTCTTAATAGAAAGACCATCTACCGAAACTATGCTCACAAACTTTTGTAAACTCAATTGAGCAAATGTAGAGTGGTCATAATGTTGGGTCCCGAACTTTTTGTAGAACATAAGAACAATTGAATAAGAAATTTTGGTGATTAGTCACGAGTAAAGAAAAAATGAATGAAAATTTTAAACCAAGAAATGATAGACAAGAGTAAAGTGGAGTTAAGAAATGTGGATAGATACATGATTTTCTATGATGTTTTGGTGTATAAGAGATTTTGAAATAAAAAGGATTAAGGTGAAAGTTAGTAGTAAAATGAAAGAAATATTTGTGTAGTAAATTGATGACGAATAGGTATATATGTGTATGTTCTGTCATTGGAGTTCATGATTACTCAAGGATTATAATTTCCTTGTGGAGGACATTGATTTGAAATGAAGTTGAGAATGAAGAGTAAATACAGTAGAAAAAGGTGATCTTGGTATGAGTTGTGTCAAGGAAAGAGTTTGAAACAAAATTGGTGGATGATCTGGAAAATGTTCACCGAGTATGCTTTAGTCTTTTAGCTATAACATTTTCTCTATTTGTCCAAACGAGATGATTCTTAATTTGGGTTAAAATAGAGATATATGGCTACATTTCTTATGAAGACATCGAATTTAAATTCTGTCTCTAAGAGTCTCAAAAGTTTGCCATGAAGTTGAAAATTGGGTGCAGTACATTGGTGGATGAATGTAAAATTCATGTTCTAAATTCAAGGGAAATTCTGGATTGATCTAGATAGATTTAGACAAAGTTGTCATCTAGAAAGTTGTAGGACTTTCTGTTATCTTTCCAACAGTATATAGCATGAAATTTTTGGACATCTAAGTAGAACGTTATGGTCTTTATAAGTGTAGATGCTCTGGAAAGTGTAAAAAACTAAGAAGGAAGGAAAACTAAGAAGGAAGAAACTAAGAAGGAAGGAAAAGTAAGAAGGAAGAAACTAAGAAGGAAGCAAAACTAAGAAGGAAGAAAATAAGAAGGAAGCAAAACTAAGAAGGAAGGAAAAGTAAGAAGGAAGGTACTACGAAGGAAGAAAAACTAAGAAGGAAGGAAAAGTAAGAAGGAAGAAACTAAGAAGGAAGCAAAACTAAGAAGGAAGCAAAAGTAAGAAGGAAGAAACTAAGAAGGAAGCAAAACTAAGAAGGAAGGAAAAGTAAGAAGGAAGAAACTAAGAAGGAAGCAAAACTAAAAAGGAAGGAAAACTAAGAAGGAAGAAACTAAAAAGGAAGCAAAAGTAAGAAGGAAGAAACTAAGAAGGAAGCAAAACTAAGAAGGAAGAAAAAGTAAGAAGGAAAACTAAGAAGGAAGGAAAACTAAGAAGGAAGGAAAAGTAAGAAGGAAGAAACTAAGAAGGAAGCAAAAGTATGAAAGAATAAACTAAGAAGGGAGCAAAACTAAAAAGGAAGGAAAACTAAGAAGGAAGAAACTAAGAAGGAAGCAAAACTAAGAAGGAAGGAAACGTAAGAAGGGAGAAACTAAGAAGGAAGCAAAAAGTAAGAAGATACAAAGGTCAAAAGGAAGAAACTAAGAAGGAAGCAAAAAATAAGAAGATACAAAAGTAAGAAGATACAAAGGTTAGAAGGAAGAAAACACAGAAGATAGAATTTTTCTTCGAGGTCGTCATGAAAGTTGTAGCTCTTGAGGTCCTCTTTTGAAACATCCAAAGAACACCTTAATCAGAAATTTCTAGAGAAAGCTATGGCTATTTCTCCGAAATAGGTTCGGTATGATTGAGGACAAAAACATGTTTGATTCTTTTGGCCGTAACTTCTTCTCTAGACACTCAAATGACTTGATTCTTGAACCATTGGATTCTTAAGACATTGCTCTACATCTCTACCAAAAATCATAGCCCTATCAAATGAATTGAGAAAGATTGAGTGAAAAAGGTGGGAAAGGTACAGTGAGTGTGCTCTTAAGTATAATGAACTGGTGTTATTCTACTGAACATAGTTCAGTATTTTGATGAAATCTCGATCTGTAGAGCTCCAAATGAGATGATTTCTGACTTGTTGTAAATAAGAGACATAGAGTTACAATTTATCTGAATAAAAGTGAATTGTAAGTCAGTCTCTAAGACTTTCAAGTTCAGGAACTTGTAGTCTAAGACTTTAAACAGTCTGAAATGTTTGGATTACAACTTTCAGATTTCTGAACCAAATTGAATAATTTTTGAGACAATAGAAACTTAAGACAATGGGGAACATTTTTCTAGAAGGAAAGTGTTATGCCAAAATGTTCAAGGGTGTTTTGGCAAGACACTTAAGTTTAAAAGAACATAAGCCTATAAGGAAGGATATAATGGACTTATTGGATCATTAAGGGCATAATTGGAAGAAAAAGTGTTCTCTTGCCTATAAATAAAGGAGAAAACGTGAAGGAGAAGATTCTAGAAAAGCAAAATGCATAGATGAGAAAAGAGATAAGAGAGAGAAAACATGAAAAAAAAGAATGAAAGAGAGAAATAAGAGAAAATAAGCTAGGGTTTTAATTTCCTTAGCCTTCAAGAGAGATTTTGAAGTTGTTCAAGAAGAGAAAAAGCTCAAAGAAGAGAAGAGCTTTCTTTTGAACTAAAGATCCCTCCATTTGGTGAAGAACGAAGGTAAGATCATTTTAAATCTCTTGGATTTTTGGAAGAATTTTAGTTCATGGAGTTTAGAAAATGTTTGGGTTTAAGTATTTTGGAACCAATTTTAGTGATTGTGCTTTGAGAGATTTTCAATTGAAAACCCTATTGAGTGGGTTTTATATTATTGCTTAAAGGGATCAAGAGAGACAAGAGGAACAAGAGAAGAAGCATTTTGAGCAAGTCAAGTCTTTGAGTAAGGAAATCAAGGTGGGTGCATGTTTATAATAGAGTAAATAAGCCACTATTGTTTTCTTTATATCAAAGAAGTTTTCTGATTTCATTTGCATCTTAAGTGTTGCATTATTGTTTATGAATAATTTGTGAAATCTACTATATGTTTATTACATGATTTGAGTGATGATTTTTCAAAAGGAAAAGACCATGAAAGTGATATTTTAGAAAAAGATGCATGTTTCTGAAAGCATATTTTGAAGAATGGTTTTCAAGATATACATCAAGTATATAAAAATGCAAGTTTTCAAGAAAAGGTGGTTTTTTGGGCAACAAGTTGACAAGTTAAGAAATATGTGTTATGTGGGGTTGTGGTGATCCCCTAAGTTAAGTCAAGTGCACTTTGACAAAATGCTTCTCCCATCTACCCGCTAGTGGCATGTAACTCCTTCATAGACTCCCATAAGTTCACGACTACGCAAGACCATTATGTGGAAATGCATAGTACATTTTATTTTACATCCACCCTAACCATTCTGATGTGCTTATGTGCTCATGATATGTTTGATCAAGTTTGATGCATTCACGTTTTGTAACTTATGGATTTTGGCTGAAATCCTAAGACACATGTAATTATGAACGCAATGCAAGTTTTCTAAAACAAATAAAAATGTTTTCAAGGTTTTTGCTTATTCTTTTGTTATAAACTGTTACCCACGAGCTTTCAAGCTCACCCCCTTTGGTCCCATCTTCAGGTGATAGCTAAGAGATCAAGTGATCAAGAGCCTAAGGGAATTGCTCCATTTGCTATTTTTGTATTCTTGTAATAAGCCAATGGTATGGTTTTTGATATGTAAATAAAGTCTGCCAAACTCTATCGCTTTAGTGAAGTAATGATAGATTGAAGTAGTTGCGATTGTGTATATTTTATTGACTCCCTTGCTAAAAGGTTTAAGTTAGAGGAATAAGTTTGTTTTGATGTTTGACTGTTGTGGGATGATGTCTATTAAGGGTTTATGGAAATAACCCTACAAGGTAATATGCACGTTGAAGCTAAGTTTGATGATATGAGCAAGTGTTGGACTCCAACAGATGTGGTATCAGAACAAGAGTTGGATTTCGGAAACAAGCGGGGTCCAACATGAGTGGTATCAGAGCAAGAGTTGGGTTCTGGATACAAGCGGTGCCTAACATTTGTGGTATCAGAGTAAGAAGATAAATCTATGATGGTTAAAGAGATTACAAGGAACAACGCTCAAGTATTATGGTATTCTAAGGAGTTGGATTCCGGATTCAAGTGGAACCCAACACATAATGTCAACTTCATATTAGCTTATACATCTAAATTTCCACTTGATCAACTTCTTTTCTAATAGTGGAAACTAGTTGTGTTCCTTCCTTGAATACACTTACTTCTTTAGCACCATCGACTAGCCATGCTCAATGCTCAAGCCACCATCTCTTATCCATGCTAACAAACAAAAGCTTATTATTAGAGTTGGGAAAAATGATTTCTCTGGTCCAAGAAAAAAAGTTGTGGAAGAAGCTCCTTATGTCTAGACTTTTTTATTTTGATAGAGATCCTAATATTCCTTTCTCTCTAAGGGGAAAATATACACTAGTTGAGAGTAATCTTTTAGAGGATGAGGTCCCTTTCCTTTCAGCAATTTCATTTTAAAAGTTCAATTAATAATCTGTGACATTAGTCTTATAAAAAACCATCAGTAAAAGATAGGTAAAAAATCACTTATTTATCAAAGGAAATATCAACTTATCTTACTCTCTTCCCACATTTGAATACTTTAGATGGTTTCTCCTTCATCACGACAGTGAATGAAGTAGTTATGATACATCGTTCAATCCAATTGATGAATTTAAGGGGAAAACTAAAAGCCTTCAAAGATTGTAACATGATCCCGACTAATTAAGTCAAATGCCTTGTGAAAATAATTTTTTTTAGCAAAATCCTTCATTTGGTGTCTTTTGAACAACTATTAGCAAAAATGTTGTCACCTATATTCCTTCCTTTAATATAGGCTCCTTGACAAATATAGCTAGTAGAGTTTAACACAAACTTTAGTTGGATGGCTAAGATTTTGGAAACAATTTTGTAAATTGTATGGTAGGATATTGGAATAAAATCTTTAAGATAATTAAGGTTAAGCTTTATGAGGGGTAGAGAAATGTGAGTTTTATTGAATTTCTTGAGAAGTTTACTAGAGTTAAAGATCTCCAATTCTATACTGATAGTTTGATGTCTAACTAGGCTACAGGCTTTCTTAAAGAAGAAAGTAGTCAAACCATCAAGACTAGGGGTTTTGCTAAAGATGATGCTCTTTAGATAACACTCTATATCACTAGAGTTGATGGACCTAATGAGATTTAGTAATAGACTAAGGCATGAAAAAGGAGAGTTGCTATAAAGAAGAGTAGGTCTTATTAGAGAGACCTATAGCCTCTTTTTAAAGATCTTGTGGTATTAGATTCTCTTACCCTTATCTTTGACCAAGTCCATGATTTTGTTAATCTTTCTTCTAGTAAAGATGAATTTGGAGAAGTAACAACAATTTTTT
This sequence comes from Erythroxylum roigii, assembly GCA_027576455.1. Lineage (NCBI taxonomy): Eukaryota > Viridiplantae > Streptophyta > Magnoliopsida > Malpighiales > Erythroxylaceae > Erythroxylum > Erythroxylum roigii. The sequence continues at coordinate 9,775,331 of JANZXV010000007.1, forward strand.
CCCTCATTACGTAACTAATGAATTCTTGATTTCTGTTTTAGCAATGAGTTGTAAGCTTTAAGCGCTCTAGTATAGTGGTTATGGCAACTTTCTTAGTTTCAAGCTTACAGTTGCTCTTAGGATCCAACTGGGATTCAACCGGAGGGTTATTAGGAATGCTTGTAATTTCCCTAATGTAAAGACTTGATACTAGGTCTTTCTATAGCTAGAAGATAATTTTAAAAAATAGTAGTTTGAGTGACAAAATTAAGTGAGTTATGGTTAAGAGCACAATACTGAGAGTTTTTGAGGGTGCTAAAGCTAGAACAACCTTAACGAAGGCCCTTAGGGGGGAATGAAGTGTAAATAGGCGGAGTGCCATCAAAAAGTGAAAGAGGGAAATAAAGGTAGTTAAAATTTGAAAACTAGTTATTGAAAGTTATAAGGGAATAATATGGAAAAATTATAAAAGGTAAGAAAGATCAAATTAGAAAAAAAAAAAAGAGGGGCTTAGAGAATGTAAGGAAATAGAAGTGATGAGGGGTATGATTAAGAAAGGAGGCAAGTAGATAGAAAAGAAGAGGGTATGAGCTTAGAAAGTTGGAAAAAGGGGAAAGAGGTTAGAAAATGAAAAGAGGAAGAAAACCAGACAAGATAGAAGGAAAGAAGTAGGTTAAAGTAGAGATGGAAAGAGGGGAAAAGGAAAAAAATAAAAAAAGGACAAGGATCAAGAAACATAATCAGGTGGAAGGTAGTAAGTAGTTGCTTGATAAAAGAGACAAAGTAGTAAGAGAAGAGACCATCTCACACTAGCCATAAATTGAAGCTAGAGGAAGGAAGCCAATCATGAGAGAAGTAAAGAAGTATGTTAAAATAGAGAAGGAAAGATGGTCAAAAGAGAAAAAAAAAAAAGGTGACAAGACAAGGATCAAGAAACATAATCATGCGGAAGGTAATGAGTAGTTGTTGCTTGATAGAAGAGACAAAGTAGTGAGAGAAGAAACCTTCTCACACTAGCTATAACTTGAAGCTATATTTTGGGAAAACATTCCCCTGTTTTGTATGATTGAGAACCCTCCTGTATTGAGTGACGTATTATATTTAAATGATAAATAAGATCTCATGATTAGTAATTAAAGTATCATATTTTAATAAAATTATAATTTATATAGAATTATCTAATGATTTTTAAAATCTTAGCAACATATAAGAAATTCAATTATGAATATTTTTTTTTGTAAACTTATGAAATATTTACTATTTATTTGATGGTTGTTAAAGATTGGGATTACAAAATATCTTATATGAAAGAAATAGCGTATTACATGGTGCATCACCAATATAAGTGGAACTTATTTACTAGAGGATCCTTTCACATATTAGTTTACTTGTCCTACCTAGGAATCATCATTAAAACTTAAGTACTGAAAAGAGAAGTAGATGGAGGCTTTGACATAGGACCATTATCTACTTATGATGTATTGGTGGTACATCCCAAGTAAGATTGAGACATATGGATATATTAAGACAATGATTTTGTACTTTATTAGTAATATAAGTTATTTACTTTTAAAAATTTTCACATATTTCCTTAATACCAAAACTTTCTATACGAAACTAATACTTTTTACAATTTTATCTAATTTGAAACTGTTATTGGATGTTGTTGCAAAATAAGGAAAAGAAAAAATAACGCACCAATATCATGTTTACAAATATTTTTGGCTAACTCTCTCATCAATGGTCAATTTGGGATGAAAGAACTATAGGATATTTCAAGACATATGCCTTTCGAAGGAACAATTCAGAAATAAACCTATGCAACACGTAAGGCTTCAAATCAACATTCATCACCATATATTGCTGGACAAGCAGTACCTCCTTTCCTTTTGGAATATCTAGTTTCTATTCACTACTTTTAAAGCTCCACTTGTAATCCTTGATAATCATTAATCCTTTGTGACATTTAGCATTGTATTTTATATGTACAACTAGTTTATGCTTAATACATTAAAAAAATTTAAAGAAATTATTAGTTAACCTTTGACAGAGAAATACCTAAAAAACAATTTAATATAAAAAAGAAAAACATAGTTTTTTATGATATTTTTGAATGATGAAGTTGTATGAATGATATTGATGGTATAAATAACCAAGACTATATAAAAAGAACTATTTTGAAATTTTATAAAAATTATTTATTACTTTTGTAATTTTAAAAATTATTTAAAATGGTACTCAGTACTAACAAGATACTAATACTATATTGTGTTACAACTAAATCTAATACAAAGTCTAGTATGGTATTCGCAACATTGACAAAATCAATACTTTAAAATTTTAACTTAATTTTTACTATATTGTTATCACGTCACAAATATCAATTCTAACTCAAAAGTTGTGTATTGGGAAGAAAACTAAATATTAATTTAAATTTTAAAAAATATTTTAAGGACATCTTTCAAAATAAAACTCACATCTTTTTCAAGCTATTAAACGTCTTTTATACCCCATAACCATGCTATTAAGGTCTCATTTATATTCATCAACTTAAACCTTTTCTTTATTGACATAGGATATGTTTCAACCTATAAGTCAACTATATATTTCAATGTATAAGTCAACTATGTTCCTAGATTTGGGAATCCTTTTAAATCCAAATTGCTTAAGAGAGCTTAAAATCAGTACCTACAGGATATCAACAACATCCTAATTATTACAATTCTAGAAATTACTTTGAAGATCAATTAGAAGTATATTTATCTAATGTGATCTTCATTAACCATTTCATTCTTGTTTCCCATATTAAGACAAACATTGTGGAGTTTTTTCAACAGCTTCATCCCTGACATTTTCCTATACTAGTTCAATAACAAATATTGGTCTACTAGCACTGAATCTCCATGGCTCTCAATTACACATAAGATGGCTATATAATATTAACTTACAAATAAGTGACTGTTTATCATTGTTGTTAGAAAGTAGTATCAACTAATAGTGATCAACTTTACATTTTCCATGAATGATAGTGCTTCATTTTTTACATGTTTCAATTACTTTGAAACTGTGTGACATCTTAAAAGATTACTTCTTAAGGAAAGTACCTTTACATAGAATCCAATATGTTAGCGAAATCAAGCTAGAATATGATCTCCCGTGCAGAGGAATAGTTATGAAACTTTTTTTTTACTTCTCAAAATCTAAGATCATTTAAATTCTATAAAATACTTAATATAGAAAATCATAATTATGCATTAATCGTAATTCATACCTTTTTTTGAAGCTTAGTCCTTTTCTTATCGTATCCCTCGAACCGTTTTCAAAATTGGATCATTGCGTCCACCACAGTCGCGCAGGTGTTCAACCACTAACCATGGCCACAAAAAGAGTTGAAAGAACTCTATAACTATTTTAGGGAGGGTTAGGCAAGGAGTGCTAGCTCTTTTAGAACTTAAGCCTATTTATTATAGGTTTTAGAAATCTTAATAATTTTCAATTAGAATTAAATTGAAATTGGAATAATTAAATTTTAATTAAAATTTTAATTAATTATAATTAAATACCAATTATGCCTTAATAAGATCTAATATCTCATATTGATCCTTATTTATTACATATATTATATTTAATCATAAAGTTTCTCAAACTTTATTAAATCGAACTTGATTATATCACTTTTTCTCTTTTCAGCCTGTTCTTTATGTATAACGTATTAGGTTCCCAAATGTGTTGTCAATGGAGGTAAATTATAACCCTAAATCA
>JANZXV010000007.1:9818450-9829576 GCA_027576455.1 Erythroxylum roigii
TAAATCTCTTTGTACAGTCTGAAATGAATAAGACAGAGCGACAGACTCTCATCTTTTCATACTACTATTTTCCTTTACTCTTTTATATGTATGCTTTAATATGCTTATGTTATATGAGTTAAAGTGCTACTAGGTGAAAAGATCATTCAAATTTTATTTATTTTAGTATTCACGTTAAGAGATTGCGTGTGAATTTCCGACACGACACTTGGTAGATTTATTTGGGCAGAATTGTAACCAAACCCATTTATAAGCGCATTATTTGAGCCCATTGTATCATCTTTCAACTTTCTCGTCAAATGTCAGACAACATCACCGGCGAACCAACGGCAAATCAATTGTTTAAAAGCCGGTTCTGCAGAGCGATACGTCCTCTCATGCTCTTGCTAAATTTGGTCGATCACGGTCACCAGCGCCTTACGATTTTAACAAGCACTTGACTAACTTCTTGAACTAAAGGATTAATTAGGCGATTAAAATGGAAGTAAAGTGAGTAAAAATTTAGGACTAGGCATCTCCTCTCGTACATCATCGAGTTGTGTTGCTTATTTTACTGTGAGCTTAGCTGTTACATGCTCCTGTAATATTTGGAATTGTTATATGGAGTTAATATGAACGATGAGCTCACCAACTCTTCCGAAAATTAATAATTAATAATTAATAATGCTTCGATCATGCATTTTTAAGCTTCTAAATTATAATATTTTTTTATTATTTTCATAACTCGATCTAACCTAATACCATTTGCAATCAATTTTTTCTAGTGTGAGTGTTTATTATTTAATAACATTATTTTTTAATAAGGGATAAATGTGTCATTTAAAATAATTAAATTCAATTCTAATATTACCGATTTTGTTCCAAACAGTGTAAATTAAATTCAATTTAATCTCATTAATGTAATTAAATTCAATTCGAAGGTTTTAAACAAGCTGTAAAGCCATCTCCAAATTGACCAATAAAATAAATAAAAAAACAAATCACTTTCCCATAAATGTCTGGCAACAACAATGTACTTTAATTCAAATCCAATCACATATTCAACCTCAAGCCTAAGAAAAATTGAACCGTAAAAGTTGACAGAAATGCTCTACTAATCGATGGTCGCTTATAATAAACAATATACATCTAATTAGTGAATAAGGCAGGAAAGGTCAGACCACAAATCGCTGATGTTTCATGTTCGCATAGTTCAGTACTGAAGCGTTAACAGCGTGGACTCTACGAACAGTAGAAGTGCATAAAATGTGATAGGAAGTAGGAACTCTTTTCTATAGGGAAATGGAGCTCGAACTGTTAGCTCGCTTGCAATCACATGTGCATACACTTCTAGATTCCTTCACCACCCGCTGGGATCTCCTTATGTGAAGCTTGATATTCATCAATTTACCAGCCATCTGTTTGTTACAAAAGGAACAAAAACAAACAGATTCAAATTCGAATTTAGCACTAATGCAAAAGAACTTAGTATATAAATGAAATAAAGGAGGAAAAATCAGTCAACCACAAGCATTAATTTGGTGGGATGAAGATTAGGAATTGAGATAATAATAAAGATAAGAGATTAAATTTAAATTATGTTAGGATTCCTTATTAGATAAGAAGTAGTAATAAGTTAAATATGTTATTCTAATTCACATATGTCATCCTAGTTGGTTAGGATTTATAAATTTTTTATTAGAATAGGATTTAAATTTATTAAGAAGCCTTTCAATTCGTAATAGAATAAGGCTTTCAAGAACTATATATCAATAACAAATTTAAATTTTCAACTAGAAGGTGTCATGCTTCTTCTATGAGGGATTCTTAGACCTTAGGAGTGATTCATAATTTCTTACGTTTCATTCTTTGTGCTTACTACAAAATTTCAGCAACAAAAATCCTAACTTCTTGCATATTAAATCCTGAAATCCTAAGCCTAAAATTTCAGAAAAATGCTAACCATACAAAATCCAAAATTTCAGAATTTCTAGCCAAAATCCAACCTTAAAACCTGATATTCCAGCAGCCTAATATCAATCATAATTCATAATTTTGTAATATTTAGCTACTAGGTCATAATTCTTCTATTTGTCCTACATCAAACACCTAAAAGGAAATCCATCCTCAATCAACACTTACTAAGTTTTATGTCCAAGTAGGAAGAGGCAAGTGGACTGATGCTGTAAGCCAACACACACTAGGAAATGGTATAAACAATTTACAAGTTTTTGCTTTTGGGTACTAAAACGGATGGAAGAACAAGTATTCCTAATTTAAACAGTAAGATATGGTCCATTATCTAAGAACAGATATTGGAACTGATATAATTGTCATATTATGGTCTAGGAGAAAAGAAAAGACAAGCAGAAATATTGATGAAGCGCATTAGACTTCCATGTTGCTAAAACAAATGCACTAGTGTCAACCAATGGACTATCTGGTAATAGTAACATGAGCTCCAACTGAATATATCTGAAATATCACATACAACACAAAGGCTGATTGATAATGGGGGTCCTCCTTATCACCATCCCCAAAGAACTGCTAAAGGAAACCGCAATCAAAGTACCATCATCAGCATGCACTCAATAATACCATTTTGGATCATATGATCACAGACACTCGTGGTAAAGGGGAACAAATTTAATTTAGAAAAGCAAGTGAACAAAACACTGTTTACCACGAAACCACTGGTGGAAGATTTGCAACCAAAGAAAACATTAGCTTCAGAATTTCCAACCGGGCAGAAAGAGGAACAGATTAGAGAATGGTGAGGAAAGAGAGAGCGCAGAGGTGGGCTTCCTCCAAATGATAGGAGCCAAGAAATTTATTCAACAACTAGAAAATTTATCACATTCAATAACATGATAAATGCATCAACTGGTTATAGCAACAGACATTATCTAAATAAGTTATGCAACATGCTTCGGTTTGAGCATATATACAATGCAAGTGTATACAGTAAGTATAGACAGGAGCAAAACTTTTGGGAAATGAACAAACCATTCTCCAGACCAAATCTTCTGGTCCCAATGGCTGCGCTGGACTGGAATACAGAAAATGCCTTGTATACTGAAAGTGAAAAACAAGTTAAAAGAATCAGTTGTCTGACATAAATTAGAAATTCAGTACAATAAAATAACATAAACAGGAAAGGTGACTCAATGACAGATTAAAAACACCAATCACCGTAAATACTAATGAACCATGGAAAAGAACCAGTATGAGAGAAACTCTTCAGTTTCATTTCTTAAAATGGGGGGTGTGTCTAAATATTGAACGGTCCTTGGTCCAAAAGGCACATAATTACAAAAAGGAAATTCCTCAAATGAGAATAGAAATATGAGCAGGTATGAGAATTTCTCACGTTGATCAAAGTAGTTGTCTATTAGAACATTAAGAGACACATCTTAAACCTGAAGAATGATACAAACAATTATGAGGCGGAAGAATTTTGTAAGTGCATTTTATTCATGGAATTGAAACTGCAATTCCAATTTCAAATCTAACTGACTTGTGATTTCAGTTCCAGGTATTGGAATTGTTATAAATTTATTGTAATTCAGTAAATATTAAGTTGAATGAAATTAGTTCAATGCCACCACAAAAGTTGGAATTCTGTCAAAAGTTACTTGTTACTTGAAATTAGGTGAGGAAATGGAATTCCAAATTTGTCCAATTTTCTAGAACAAACAAACAAAAAAATAGAATTGACAAACCTTTGCGAGGCTCTTCTGCATTTCCCTGATTTGAGAAGGGCTAATACTTTCCAAAAATTTCAATAGCCAACCTGGTTGAACAGCATCATTGGAAGAAACAAAAATAGCTATCTGCATTGAGAGGCAATGTAGGCCTCAGCAATTGATCAAGACAGACCTTTTAAGGTAAACCATGAACTATTAAATCCACCATATTAGACATACAATTGCAACTTTCTTTCTAAGATAAATCAGCTTGGACTCCATATGAGCACTAAAGTTATTTAATTTCTTGCTCCAAAAGACAAAGTGTAGGGACATGTTAGATGGAACTAACATCATGTGCTTAGGAAATTCAACATAGGGCAAGTGCTGTCAGATATTCTTACCCATGTTCGGGAATGATTCAATATTCATATGATTATTATTATTTTTCAAGATACCAAGTGTAGTGTCCACGTGATTGACTGAAAATCAACAGATAAGCAAAAAATATACACGAAGCCCTACCACATATCATCAATCTTTCTATCTGGCATGAGACACAACTTAAGTTGGCCACAATCATATCAACATAGTATCATTTCCTACAATGATAGCATGGCCTTTTTCAAGTTTCAATTGATATTTCAGATCAAAAAGTTCTCTGTTTTCCTCCAAAAAATTGATGAGATTAAAATGATGAGAACTTGAGCAATTTAATCCTGGTTATTACCTAAAGCAACAAGATCTCAAGAGCTCCTAACTCACAGATCATAGTAGCATTTAAATATGCTTTCCATAATATAAGACCTGAATCCTAGAATATGATCTAATTGGTCATAAAGATTAATTTTATTGTAAAGCAGAGGCCGAAAAATAAGATCCTACATTTCTGTAAAGTTGCATTTGTCAGATGAAACTTCAGTGTTGTCATGTTTCACAAAACACAGCTGAGTGCCTAAATTTCTCATTTAGAAGAATTGCCAAAGATATGCTTTGTGTAACCAGCATCTACATAACATGTGAACAAGTTCAGATGTATTCTACAACAAAACTATTTAGATATGATAACTACATCTGTCCAATCACTTAAGAGTTACAAAAGATCCATAAGGCAAAAGGTGTTTACTGCATGATCTTTAACTGTACAAATACCTTTTTATAATTGATTATCCCTTCAAATGGAAGCTCCAACTCATCACTCACTATAACTGGAATGCACCCACTAACAATAGCATCAAATAATCTAGCAGATGATGGAGTGTCACCCGCTGGACTTAGGCAAAAGATAGACCTGATGACAGAGTAAGCAAATCCACTATTTAATTGAAAATGATAAAGAAATTGCATTAGGCAAAAGAGAAAAGATAGAAAATGTTCACCTTCTCATGCCAATCTGAGCTGCCGCTTTCCCTCCTTCTCCAGCTGTTCCCTCTTCCATAACCACACCCTTGGCACCAATTAGCTCTGCCACAAGTCTAGAACGAATCTTCCCACCCTGTTACATATTGTAATAGAAGAGATTACAAAGTATGTGCGTCAATGTATAATCCCATAAGTAGCAATTTACAAGCTAGCTGAATCAACATACAAAATAACCAAACTTCCAACATAGATAACCAATGACAAGTAATTCCCACTTAGAAGAAATTACTCTTCTACCAATAAATGACGATTTTAAGAGTAGCTTAAAATGGGTCCTCTAGCTAAAAAAGAAAGCAAAATAAAAGAAACGAAAAGTAAATATGAGATTTCAATACATACATGATCCTCAAAGAAAAAGGATAAACAACAACAATGGCAATGTTCATTTGTATCAGTTAAGGGGTACAATGGTTGACAAAAAATTTAATGCTAATCATAATCATTCAGTTACGAGTCTACATATACCCTACGAGCTGCCTTATTTCACAACTATCACCATTTTTATAGTTTCTTTCGGTAAAAAATCCACAACTAAATTGATGTAACAACTACATACAGAACTCTCTTCCAATGATAATCATTGGGAAATCTTAAGCAAGCACAAGCCCCAAAGTTGATGAAAGAAAATTCTATGAAATCAAGACAATTGTAAATCTTATACTTGTTTAAAAACCTTACCTTGAGCTCAGGCTCTAATAAACCAAGGATGATCATATGCCTAGTATGTGGCTCAATAAGGCTTGTTTTGAACTCATTCACTTAAAAAATCAAATGAATTCGAGCTGTAATTTTATTTGTGTTTAAAAAATGAACAAAACTTAAACATGGTAAGATTACGGATCATTTATGTTCATGAACATTCACTTAATGGCTCAGTTATACTCTTGAGAATGTTCGCTGGGATACTCGTATATCTTTATAGTACTATATATTAGAGTTAATTTTATTTGTTGATCGAAGTCAGCTCGAGCCCATGTTGAATCAAGTTTGAACATCCTTTACCTTCTAAACGAATCAGGTGTGAACATGTTGAAGAATGGTTTGACTCGGCTTGTTTATAGCACTACCTTAAAGGGGAAAGCCAAGTAAACACTACAAAAGACCCAAACTAATAAGCAGCAAATAGATAATAGAAAACTAAAGGCCATTGACTACACGCAGTTGCGTTATGTTTTCATCCAGATTCCAACCTCATAAAACATCCTCTGTAAATCTGAGAATTTCGGATAAATATTCAAACTAGAAACCAAAAACCTAAAAAGTAGACCAAAGAGCTTACAGCATTTCTTTTAAGTCTCCCGCGGAAGAAAAGAAGAATTTTTCTCTTTGATTCACTTTTCAACAAGCATTTGGCATCACATACATCAACATTGGGAACATAAGGAAGAATGAGATCTTTCTCCAGAAAAACTTGTCCTGGCTTGTACCTAAAAAACAGTAGAGGTTAGCACCAACAGTGGAAAATAAATTAAGAGACCTCCAAGAAACTCTCCATCTTAGTCAAGTATTCACCAATTCCCTGTGGAGTCCATATCAGGTAGCAACCAGATTGCATTTTTCATGAATCTACGGACAGATTTGAAAGACCAAGGATGATGAACAGGAAGTATATGATCTCTTCCTCCAGATCGTTTCCAAGCTGGCTGATCTGTCACCCAATTCAGGACTTCCTATACCATTGGCAACGAAACATCAAATCTCGATATTGCAGCACAAAAATCAAATTTTCATTACAAGATAGAAATCTCTAAATTAAAGTCCCGGAAAGTTAAAAGAATAAGGAAGTGCACTCACACCCTATAAAGAGCCTTGCATTGCTGCTTCTCCAGCAAGAAAAAGCTGATAGTTGTGAAGAAAGGGATATAGAATAAATCGGCCACCTCCTGTCGCTCAACTCGCACTACACTTTTGATAAACCTTTCCGATTCTGGCGCTATCAAATCCGCCCAAAGCCAGTAATCTATTGAATGCTGCAAGATATAACACATAAATAATTGATAACACAAAAAATTAGAGAAGCAAATTACCTTACCTGTTCGATCAAGCGATGCACAGGGCTTCCGTTGGAGGTGAGATTATCAGTATCTCTATAAGTATTCATAAACAACCATAGTAAATCGTAAGTGAATTTTCTCGGCATCTCGTACACATAAACCCGAATTGGCAACTCCAGAGGGTAGTACGGAGATCCCTGAACTCTCTCGCTCTCTCCAGCAAACATTTTATCATCCAATTTCCTGACATCCTCTTCGGTCACTTCAGCAGCACTCACAGTGTCGTCGGTGACCGGAGGTGAACTGTGTGCGAGGAAGCGCTCGAGAGAAGCAACGAAGGAAGTCTCAAGGCGGAGCGTGAGTCGGCCGGGGTTGTCGTAAGTGGAGGAAGTGGAGGAGGAGGAGATTGAGAAGAGGAGGAAGAGGAGGGGAAGAGTGACAAGAAAGAGAATGAAGAGCAGAACTGGGGATCTGAATCTCGTGGAAGATGGCAATAGCTTTGATTGTGGTTTGTTTGCCATCTCTTCTGTCCTTTGGCGATTGTTAGCAATCGTGAAAGCAATCACATCCAAAAGTGCAGATAAGTGAATGGCGGAAGTACTCATTTATACGGGAGTAAGTAGTATTATACCTGTTGTTACGAATATTGTACCAGGCTCGATACTAGACTCGATATTGGATTGAGCTCTGGAACGAAATTGTACCAATATCAGTTGGTACCGGCTACCATTTTAGGATATTTTTTAAATTTATAAAATAGTCTCTAAATTTTTTAAAAATTGCAAAATAGTCTATATTGATATATTATACAGATGTACTATATACTTTACTAGTTTACTGTTTACATTAACCATGCTTTCAAAAATCTTAATAATAAATAATAATGACAATTATTTGAAATAACAATAATTTTTAAATATTTTACCTATAAATAATAACCACAATTAATATAAACAAGGACAATTATCATCATTCCATTTCTATTTATTATATTCCCAACAATTTTCAATCCTAACAATTACAAAACAATCATAATTCCATTTCCATTCAATCCATTCCCAAAAATTTCCAATCCTAACAATTACAAAACATAAATAATTCCATTTCCATTCAATCTATTCCCAACAATTTCCAATCCTAACAATTACAAAACATAAATAATTCCATATCCATTCATTAACTACAATCAAATTATTATTAATTTCTAATTCCATAATTTTATACTTCCAATTTCAAATTCCAAAATGCAAAATGCCAAAATCCAATCGCAATCCTAATCCCAAATTTATTTTACAATCCAATTCCAAAATCCAATTCTAATTACAATTCTAAATTTATTTTCCAATCAAATTCAAAAATTCAATTCCAATTCCAATTCCAAATCCAAAATGCAAAATGCCAAAATCCAATTTTAATCCCAAATTTAATTTACAATCCAATTCCAATTCCAATTCCAATTCCAATTCCAAAATCCAAATCCAAATTCAATTCCAATTCCAAATCCAAAATGCAAAATGTCAAAATTAAATTCCAATCCCATATTTAATTTACAATTCAATTCCAAAGTCTAATTCCAATTCCAATTCCAATTCCAAATTTAATTTCCAATTCAATTCAAAAATTCAATTCCAATTCCAAATTTTATTCCAATTCCAAGTACCACAAAACCCAATTTATTTTATTTCCAATCCACTTTCAATTTCCAATTTCCAATTTCCAATTCCAAAATGCTAAAATCCAATTCTAAAATTCAATTGCAAACTTCCAATTTTGGTTCACACTTCACAGTTAACTCACAAATCACACCAATCCCAAATCATCAACATTTTCATCAACCGAAATCCTCCACAACTCCGCAACTCCAACATTTTCATCAACCAATACCCAATCTAAACCAAACTAAACCAAACATTTTCATCAACACAAATAGTCTAATACACGGCAAATCCAAACCATTCCCAATCTACAACAAAAATAAAATTTTCATTTATCAGTCAAAAACACACACCCAAAAAAATTTCAACACTTCGGGTCACTGGGTCACTGGGTCTTCAAGTCACTGGGTCTTCACTTGGGTCGTTGTCGGATGGGTCGGCGGTGTTGCGACTATCAGGGAAGCTGGTCATGCCGGTGACGAGGAGGGAAGGCGGCGACAAACCACCGAGGACGACGAGGAGGACTGGAGAACTAACCACCGGTGGAAGACGAAGGAGGACGACTGGAGACCACGTCGACAGCGAGGAGGGGACAGCGAGGAGACGACGAGATGAGATTCGAGGAGGGAGGATCGAAGGAGCAGCGGCGGGGAGAAGAAGGAGAAACCGAAGAAGAGAGAAGAAGACCGAAGCAGAAGGTCGAGGGGGGTGCGGGTAGATTTTTTAGGTTTAACTTATCTTTTTTGCAATTTGGTCCCTGGAGAAGTCAAAATTTTCCGAAATGGTCCGAAAGGTACCGGAATTGTTGGTATCGACCAGTACCGACCGAAATTTTCACCCGAATTTTTAACAGCCGTACCGGCCCGTACGGCACGGTACTCACAACACTGGTTATACCATACATTATGCCAAAAACAGGTAAATTTAACCCTTTTTTTTTGGAAAATCAAAAAATTAGTTTCATTAATATATTAGAAGTAGTAGTAAGTTAATATGTTATTTTATTTTACATATGTTATCCTAGTTGTTTAGGACTTAAAGAATTTTTATTAGAATATGATTTAAATTTGTTAGGACCTACTAGAAATTGGGTTCTAAAAACTCTATAAATATGTGTGTATTCAACTCTTCGTAAATAAAAAGCAATCTAAAATTTTCCTACAAACTTGAATTTTCAACTAAAAGGTGTGATGCTTTCTTCTTAAAGTGATTATTAGACCATAAAAGTGACTCCAAGTTTCTTATCTTCCATTCTTTGTGTTCTCTACAAAATTTCAACAACCAAAATCCTAACTTCTAGCATATTAAACCCTAAAATCTTAAGCCTAAATTTCCATCAATCAAATCTTAAAATTCTTACAATACAAAATCTAAAATTTCGGCATTATTAGACAAAATCCAACCTTGAAACTTGGTATTCCAACAACCAAGTATCAGCCATATTTCCAGTGGTTCTCAAATTTGAGGATGGTTTAATAATATTATTATTATTATATTTCATTCTTCTTTTTTAAAATAAAAATAAAAACAAATTTGATCATTTGTTATTTATAATTTAATAATTGATAATAATTAAATATTAAATAAAACTTTGAGATAAATTAATAAAATTAACTAATGATGCTTTGATATAATATGAAATTAACTAATAATTCTTCAATATAATAAGAATTTGAGATTTTTTATCTGTTGTATTGTTATAATTAACATTTTTAATATAAAGAGCATTGTTTGTCTAAAATGTCAAATTCGTATTCATTAATTAATAAACTTAATAGTATTGTCGTACTGAATATAATAGTTTTTACTTTATTTAAACTATTCACGTGTGTGTGTGTGTGTGTGTGTGTATATATATATATATTAAAATGTCATTTCATTACATAGATACTATATTATACTTGGTTGAGTAGGTCGTGCTAGGCCCAAGCCCAAACTCAGAATGGCTCATGGGCCGACCGGCCCGTTCCTCGACATTGATCTAATCCCTACAGGTATTTACTATATAAACTCAGTACCTCACCAAGAAAGGGGGACGACTTCAAAACTCTGATTTTCTCTTAATTCCTAGTCGCCAAAACTCTCAAAAAAACTAACTTTAGCGTTGGAGGGGTCTGCCGGCAATCAACCCCCGGCGTGCCTTATTTGTTTTGCAGATATTCAACAGCCAAAGTTACACGGAATCATGGATCCGAATAGCAACGTTCAGCCCCAGCAGAATCTGACTGAACCAGTTAGCGCCCACCGCGAGGCCCGACATCGGGGCACCACATTTAGAACCACACAGATAAGTCAGGCGGCAACAGCCAATCCTGATGTAGCCGCCGTCGCGGCACTTGCGTTGCAACGAATAGGCTTGCGATTACCCGCTGCCCTTCCGTTGACGCTGC
>JANZXV010000007.1:9854381-9880456 GCA_027576455.1 Erythroxylum roigii
TCCTATCCACCTCACATCTCATTCCACCATTCTATTTTGTGCAGAATTTTTGTTGGTTTTGCACCTACTATATTTGTGTTCTGTTTTGTTCAAAGCTGAGCATAATTTGAATTAGATTTCATATTGATCCTACCTTGTTCTTGGTTTCATTTTCTGCCCAACATCTATCCATTTCGTTGCTCTTTCCATCCTATTCTATGTGGGTTTATTTATTTCAGTTATGTCCAGGTTTAGAAATACAGGGTTTGTACTTCTCCAACTTCATTTCTAGCTCCTAAAATCCTCTAAATCTTAGTTGTGTTTACAAGGTAAGTCTTTGGGAACTTACTTGAAGTTATACAGCTTCCGCTAATAAAGAAGTCTACATCATAAAGCTCCTCAACAAGGCCAATCATTAGACCAGGAACCAACTCCTAGAGAGACTATGGTAAGTGACTTATATGTGCCAATTGCACTACGAAAGGGGGTAAAATCATGTACTAAATATCCTATTTCAGATTATTTGACTTACTCAAAGTTATCTTCAAAGTTTAAAGCTTTCAATACTAAGCTTGATAGTGTAAAAATTCCAAGAAATGTACATGATGCATTCCAAAAACCTAATTGGAAGGAAGCTATACTTAAAGAAATGAAAGCTTTACTAGATAATAAAACATGGGAGACTGTGAATCTACCCGAAGGAAAAAATGTGGTTGGTAGCAAGTGGGTGTTCACTGTGAAGTATAGGGTAGATGGAGAGATTGAAAGGTATAAGGCTAGATTAATGGCTCAAGGCTTTATACAAACCTATGGAATAGATTATGAGGGGACATTTGCTTCAGTTGCGAAGTTGAACACAATTAGAGTCCTATCATTGGCTGCAAATTTAGATTGGAAATTCCATCAGCTAGACATTAAAAATGCCTTCCTAAATGGTACATTAGATGAGGAAATATATATGAGGATACCACCAGGTTTTGAAACCGAAGAAGGAAGGGGAAGAGTTTGCAAACTAAAAAAATCCTTATACGGCCTCAAACATTCTCCATGAGCATGGTTTAAGAGATTTAATGACACTCTTTGCAGGTTTGGATACAAACAGGGACAAGTTGATCACACAATGTTTGTGAAGTGTGGAAAAATGGAAAGAAATCCATCTTGATTGTGTATGTGGACAATATTATAATCACAGGCGATGACACTAGTGAGATCAATGATCTTAAACAAAAATTGAGGCGGGAGTTTAGGGTAAAAGACCTCGGAGCATTAAGACACTTTCTTGGAATGGACATTGCTAGAAGTAAGGAAGGTATTTTCATATCTCAACGAAAATACATTCTAGATTTACTGGAGGAAACAGGAAAGATGGGTTGCAAAACTATGGGAACTCCACTAGAGAGAAACTGGAAATTCAAGAAAAATGAAGATCCTCCTATTAACAAAGGAAGATACCAAAGGTTAGTAGGAAAACTTACCTATTTATCACTAACCAGACCAGATATTTGCTTATTATGTGAGTATTGTTAGCCAATTTATGCACTCTCCAACTCAAAGACATTTAGAGGCAGTCAACCATATTCTGAGATATCTCAAAGGCAGTCCAGGTAGAGGATTAATGTTTCGGAAAAATGAGAAAAGAAGCATAGAAGGTTTTATGGATGCAGATTAAGTTGGTTGTATTGAAGACAATAGGTCAACATCTGGTTATAGTACTAAACTATAGGGAAATCTTGTCACATGGAGAAGCAAGAAACAGTTCGCAGTAGCAAGAAGCAGAGTTTAGGGCAATTGCACAAGGAATTTGTGAAGTTATGTGGTTAGAGAGGTTGATGTAGGACCTATAGATCACCACTTCCTCTCCCACCAAAGTCTTCAGTGATAGTAAATCAACCATCAGTATAGTGAAGAATTCAGTTCAACATGATCGAACAAAACATGTAAGAATTGACAGGAGCTTTATTAAATCTGAAATAGAAGAAGGGGGCATTGGTTTCTGCTATGACCCTACTGCAACACAGGAAGTCGATATCTTCACAAAGATCACGCCGACGCCTAGATTTGAGACAATTCTAAGCAAGTTGGGAATGATAAATATTTATTCCTCAACTTGAGGGGGAGTGTTGGATAATTATTTTAGACAAGTTTAGTTAGCTTAGGAGATTATCTTCTAGGAGATAAGTTTATATTCTAGTAGATAAGATAAGATATACTATAGATTGGATAAATTAGTATATACAAAAAATCTAGTAGTTTAGTAGTATTAGAATCGGTTATACTTGTGTATAAATTACATATAATCAAAGAAATAAAGTGGCTTTCTTCTGTCCTGGAAACAATTCAACCCAAAAGGTAAAGTTGTGTGAGAGCCAAGAATGGATCAAATTCTATTCTAACAAAAAACATCCACAAAAGTAGTGTTTTATAGAGTATGTGATGTCTTATAGATTTCATTATTAAAACTTAGTACTATAACATTTGGCACGGCCAAAGTTTTGGTTTATCTTCCTACAATACTTATTTTGTGCCTAATTGTGTTTGTAGGTCAACATGAATCAGCTTGGAATTGCTCTGGAGGTATGAGAAATTCAGATGCTTTTACTCCAGAGGTACCTGTTTAAGTTAGCTTAGTAACTGTATAAGCAAATTCATTTCTCTGACATGGTTTCTGACTTTTGTCAGTTTTTCTGTAATGTTCTTTGTATGTTTTATTTTCCAGACTTTTGATTGTGAAAACCCTAAAGAGTCTGAATCCCCCCGTTTTCAAGCTATACTACGTGTTACTAGTGCACCAAGAAAGAAGTTTCCTGTTGATATAAAAAGTTTCTCCCATGAACTCAATTCAAAAGGTGTACGACCCTTCCCTTTTTGGAAGCCTCGCAGAGTGAACAACTTAGAGGTAACTTGCATATTACATTACATTCTTCTGATCTTTGGTTGTGTTTCGGGTAGTTACATGTCTTTGTCATCATTTTCTGGTACAGGAAGTCTTGGTTGTTATACGGGCAAAGTTTGACAAAGCAAAAGAAGAAGTGAATTCTGATCTGGCTATTTTCGCAGCAGATCTGGTTGGAGTTCTTGAAAAGAATTCTGATACTCATCCTGAGTGGCAGGAAACCATTGAAGATTTGCTGGTTTTGGCTCGGAGTTGTGCCATGACATCACCTGGAGAGTTTTGGCTTCAGTGTGAGGGAATAGTCCAAGAATTGGATGATAAGCGCCAAGAACATCCCCCTGGAATTTTGAAACAACTCTACACTCGAATGCTTTTCATTCTTACTCGGTGTACCAGGCTGTTGCAATTCCACAAGGAAAGTGGATTACCCGAGGATGAGAATGTGTTTCAGCTTCGTCAATCTAGGCTTCTTCATTCTGTTCTTCATTCTGCAGATAAACGGATTCCTTCGACAATTGGGAGGGATGGAAAAAGTTCTGCTACTGCAAAGGTATTGAAAGCAGATGCTGTAAGGAAATCTTATAGTCAAGAGCAGCGTGGTTTTGATTGGAGCAGAGACCAGGTTATGGAACCAGGAAATTCAGTCTCACTTGAAGATGGCACTTCAAAGAATGTTGAATCTCCTTTACGCCGGGATCGTATCTCTTCTTGGAAGACACTTCCATCTCCTAGTGGAACGCCAGGGAAAATCATGAAGGAAATTGCTTCTTCAAAGGAGCACAGTGACATTAAGGCTGAATCTTTGCAAACTTTGAATAACAGGAGTGATATTTCTGATGTCAATCTGACTTATGGAAGGCCAGCACCAGCAGAGCTTCCTGCTCCCAAACATTCACATGAGCATTCTACAAGGCACCAAAACAGAGCTTCTTGGGGTTTCTGGGGAGATCAACAGAACATTGCTGAGGACAGTTCTATAATATGTCGGATATGTGAGGAGGAAGTTCCAACTTCACATGTTGAAGAGCATTCGAGGATTTGTGCAATTGCTGACCGATGTGATCAGAAAGGTATTAGTTTGAATGAGCGTCTGGCAAGAATATCTGAAACTCTTGAGAAGATGATAGAGTCATGTACACAAAAAGATATCCAAAATGCTGCAGGGAGCCCAGATGTTGCAAAAGTATCAAATTCCAGTGTCACTGAAGATTCAGAGTTGCTTTCACCAAAACTCAGTGATTGGTCGAGAAGAGGCTCTGAGGATATGCTTGACTGTTTCACAGAAACAGATAATTCTGTTTTCATGGATGACCTGAGAGGTTTACCTGTCATGTCATGTAGAACACGTTTTGGTCCAAAATCTGATCAAGGAATGGCAACCTCTTCTGCTGGCAGTGTGACTCCAAGATCTCCATTATTGACTCCGAGGACCAGTCAGATAGACTCACTCTTGGCAGGAAAGGGTGCTTTCTCTGAGAATGAAGATCTCCCACAGGTGCCAGTCTAATATTTTTCATTGTTTTTTTTTTGTGTTTTTCAGGTCAAATGGTAAGGGCCGTTCAGAGTTTACTGATTCGAATTGTATATTCATCTTTCCTATATATGAAGGAACTCTAAGCACTTTGCTTTGGAATGTTCCACTTTCACAACTTTATTATGTATTGTGTCTAGGAAAAGGTCTACTTTAGTAACCGGGACAGCAACATAGTTGTGCACTCTCTTTTTAACCTTAATTTTTTTCTAATATATTTGCATGCTCTTCTACTATGCAATTTATTGTCATAAATATGTTATTCTATGAACCTAGAAGATGCAACTTTAATGCAACTTTAAGTAGCTAACTCTGTTCCCACATGCTTGCGTTGGAGGGAAACAGACTTTGTATCTTGGGACAGATCATTACTGTCTAGAAACTAAAATTCCTGGTCCACTATGTAGATCAATGAACTTGCTGATATCGCAAGATGTTTGGCAAATGCACCTTTAGATGATGATCGTTCTGGCCCATATTTACTATCTTGTCTTGAAGACTTGAGGGTGGTTGTTGAACGGAGAAAGTTTGATGCGCTTACAGTGGAGACTTTTGGAGCGCGCATTGAGAAGCTTATCCGGTAAGTAACGTGTTTATATTGTTTTTCATAGTTTCAGGAAAAGCTTTCAAGGGACATTGCTTATAACATGAAGTTTATGTATTATGTCTCCACTAAAAGAAATTGCTTATAACATAAAGTTTGTATATCAGTTGCACTGAAAGTTACATGATGCTGTTTGGTATAAGTATGCTGAGCTATTCAAAATTGTTTTAGCCATGTGTCTCACATATCTCTGCTTCTGTAGGGAGAAGTACTTTCAGCTTTGTGAGTTAGTAGATGATGAAAAGGTTGATATTAGAAGCACTGTAATAGATGAAGATACCCCGTTGGAAGATGATGTGGTACGGAGTTTGAGAACAAGCCCCATACATTCCTCAAAGGACCGAACCTCCATAGATGACTTTGAGATAATAAAACCAATCAGCCGTGGTGCATTTGGCCGGGTTTTCTTGGCTAAAAAGAGAATAACTGGAGACCTTTTTGCCATAAAGGTATCAAGATTTGGTGCTCTGCTTATCATTCTTTTAAGGGCTTTTGAACATTTTCCTTTGTTTTCCTTTTCTTATTATTGGATCCCTTAAAGAGTTTTGGGCTGGCTGGTCAATATGCCATTTGAATGCATATCAAGATGATATCTTTTTTGAGTTTGTTGTAATTTAATGTAGTTCTGGTAATGGAGCTATGTTATCATGTGTCGAAAAAATACTTCTAGAATAGTGGTTGATTTGTATAGTTTTCTGCTTTGTTATTATTCAACATCAAGATTGGACTTCTTTTGACTGATACTCTATTTAATCATTTTGCTGTGTACTGATACAAAACAATTAAGCTGATTGGCTTGTGAATTTCCAGGAATATATTTACTCTTTAATATCCAACTCAACTCAACTCAATTATTTTGATTTAACTCATCTGCATGTACTGAAAGCTATTTGGGTTTTGTTTATGAATTCCTTGCTCTCCATGTGGTTCTATGAAGACCTTACTTACGTGTAACTTTTAGTGATAACAAGTTCGTATTTCTCAACAGTTTCTGTGGTCATTTGAGGCCTTTCTGCTCCCTTTTCTCCCGTATTACTTTACTTGGATTAACTCTCCCTTTAGTTTTATACTTAGACCTATTCTAACAGAAAAATTGTACCTTAGTCGGTAAACTATATTTATACATTGACAAAAGAGATTAACTTAAAAGGTATGCTCTAGAATCACTACCTAATTCAGGTGTTACCAATTAAATTTCGAATTTTATCTGTCTTTCAAGATTAAAAAGATACTAAGTGGACTAGAAATTATCTGATGGAGTGGTCATAATATGATTGGGAATTCAACATTGGTAAGATGTTGGGCTGGAATGTTGCAAATGCTTGATGCTTTAAGTCTGTTGGTGTAAAATTGTGCCTTTGAGAGGACAAATTTGAAGGGGAACTTGTTGGTAAGACATTATTTGAGGAGCTTTCTATTAAGAATCTGGTTGGAGATTGCAAAAATCTTCTTTGAAGATGGCTAATGTTAAAATGAGAAAGAATTTGAGCTAAGAAATTTGGTCAATATTGTGAGATGTAGTAGATATAATGCTTAGTTTTGTAGGGATCTTTGCCTAGAAAAATTTCTATACTCCTGATCCTGGAATGCCACGTATATTGTCACATCAACATGGTAAATCTAGATAGACAGAGAAGCCTTTTCAATGCTTTATGCATGACAAAATTTTATTGCCTATATAATACTAGAAGTTGTATTGGTGAGGATCTAACTGAAAGGGTGTGGAAATTGTTTTGTTCTAGAGAGACTATTGGGAGAGTTTCTACAATAACTAGAATCTAATTGGTTGTTATACTGTTAAACCAAAACCCTATGCCTCTTTGGAACATTAATCTCATGCTAGAAGAAACTTTTGATTTAGAAGTTAAAGTATGAGATGAGATGTGCTCCCACAGTTTTCAGGTCTGGGCCATTGCTGTTACAAATGTAATGTAACTTTAAATAAAGAGCTTAGATCTGATCTCCTATCTAGGCCACGCCGCAACATACGTGTGGATATCATACATTACCTATAGTCCCCACGACATTAAAGAAGTCCTCAAATATGGAAAATGATGCAAGTTTCAGCTCTGTGGAATCTGAGATGCCAATTTTCAACCTTCAAGTTAGGTCTTCACAGTTTTGTCTTGTCAGTATAGGACCGTTAGCTCATGCAAAACTATCATTGTCCTGAGAAAAGAGGACAGCGTTATTTGTAGCTTGAGCTGAGTTTTGGTCCTAAGATTCAGTCATAAATTATGGAACTATCTATAGGCTTTAGGCTCAACTTGAAGATGCCATCATTTAGTGACGGAGATTTTAATAACATCATTTGGTCTTTGAAGCTAGCATTCCTGATAACTTCCTGTAATTCCGAAGTATACGGTACTGCATTTGCAAGCACTATGAACTTGATTGGTTTTGCAGCCCATGATTGTCTTGTGATTGCTTTGTTTGACCTAGAAGCAAAAGGATTAGGTCTTAATTTTGTTTTTCTTGCTTGTCGACAGGTTCTGAAAAAGGCTGATATGATCCGTAAGAATGCTGTTGAAAGTATACTAGCAGAAAGGGACATTTTAATTTCAGTTCGCAATCCATTTGTGGTGAGCAGGTCTAGCTTTCAAAATTTGTAGCATGCTATGAGAACTTCTTTTTCCATTCTAACTTAAATGTGAACATTGGCAGGTCCGTTTCTTTTATTCGTTTACTTGTCGTGAGAACTTATATCTTGTCATGGAGTATTTGAATGGAGGTGATCTTTATTCATTGTTGAGAAATTTGCGTTGTTTAGATGAAGATGTTGCTCGTGTATACATTGCAGAAGTTGTAAGTTCTTTATTCCCTTGACGGAGATTTTAGTGCCTCATTTTTATTTCTAATTCTGTTTATCTACTCTTAAGGTTCTTGCGTTGGAATATCTACATTCATTGAGGGTGGTTCACCGTGATTTGAAGCCTGATAATTTGTTGATTGCACATGATGGCCATATTAAGGTAATTTCTAGCTTTTTGTGGTATCTTCCAATTGTTTTACGTTGCCCAAAGAAAGTATATTCGCTCTTGGCCTTGGGTTGAAGTAGAAGCAGTCTTTGGCTCTTGGTGAAGAGCCAATTTCTGCTGGCTAATGTTTAGGACATAGTTAAGCATTGATGAAAAGGAATGCTTTGAACTGCGATTTGTATGATGTAAATTCATATGTTGTACCTGATGCTTGGTCTGACCACTTTGTTTTGCTTTAATTTTTATTCCTCATATGTAAGACCTTTGAGCACCATCATTATCATTTACTCTTTTCTTTCCATTCAGACTTTACTTGGTTACTATTTTATGGATTTATATTGCTTTGACTCAAAGATCTTATGAATGTGTGCTTCCTACGAAAGCTTTTGTTGTGAACCTTTCAATGTTTGATCACTTTTTCTTCTTGTATTTGAATTCTATAGTTTCTTTAAGTTCGTGTATTTGGTAGAAGATCAAGAGAAGATTGAATTATAGGTCTGTGCTAATGAGAGACGTGTTATGATTTTAGAGATTTTAAGTTGAGTCAGCCTGCAATAAAGATTGTGGAACTGATAGTTAATGTGGGATTGCATATAAGAATGAGTTATTACATAGGTAAGAAAGCGGATCAGAGAGATTTGAGGTTGCATCATCCATTCTTGTGCTTTGGATCTGGTAATGGAAGGTTTAAGATGCTGCGAAGAGTTACAAAATAGTAGATGTCGTGAAGAAGTTTGCAAGTATTCTGGTTCTGAAATTACATGCCCTTTGCAAAAAGAATTATTCAAGGAGAAGACTTGTTATCTCTTTAAGCTTATTGTCAAAGTTTGGGTTTGATTCCCTTTTGCTCGTCACATAGCCATTGGTAGGTGTTTCCATTCCATATTGGATAAACTAACAGAGTCTCTGATTTTACTTGAACAGTTGACAGACTTTGGCCTTTCCAAGGTTGGTCTCATCAACAGCACTGATTTATCTGGACCAGCAGTTAGTGGGACATCCATGCTTGAGGATGATGAACCATTATCATCTGCTTTGGAGCATCAGGAAGAACGGCGGAAAAAACGTTCTGCTGTGGGTACACCTGATTATTTGGCACCAGAGATACTTTTGGGAACAGGACATGGTTTGTACCATCTTCCTGTTTAAAGCACTATACTCTTATCATACTTATTATCCAGCATTGTGTTGAACTTTTGTGCGCATCCCTGAAGTTGCTAACTTCTGGGAGTCATGCAAGAATCTATTTTACAAAGTAAAGTAAGCTCCAATGTATTATTAACCTTCAATGCACTTGTTACATTTTTAGCATGGTAGGACTGCTTTGATTGGTGGCTGGTTTCAACTTTCAATCCTTGATACTTTCTTTGTGTCTTCTTCTTCTTCTTCCTAGTTTGACAAGATTTTTTATTTTCCCATTGGTGTTTACTTCTCTCTTTCTTTGGAATAACTATGTTGCCCATGAAGATTAAGCTATCTGTGCAAAATTTCTCAGGTGCTACTGCAGATTGGTGGTCTGTGGGTGTCATTTTATTTGAAATGATTGTTGGTATTCCACCCTTTAATGCAGAGCATCCTCAGGTATCTTTTATCTGACCCTACTCAAGTTCAAAAAATTTTGGCTTCTATGGACTCTGCAACTTGGGAATTGTTGACTGTTTGCTTTTTGTGCTTTCCGTATTATTTATGATCATGGCTCTTTTATGTGATTGCTTCAAGGACTCCGTAATTTGAACATTGACCCAGTAGTGCAATGCACATAGTATTTATGAAATTAAAAGTGTATAATTTTTGTTCTAATGCTTTGTCCTTGAGTTCATTTAATCTCATTTGTTGTCTCCTATTACTTTGTCTGCTCCATGTATTGTTGTTGCTAGTGGGAAAATCTTTTAATTGTTTGATTTGAAGTTCTTCGGCTGTGATACCCTTTTCTTGGATTTGTTGTATTTTCCATGGCTTAATATGATGATTGATCAATTTGACTACTCCTAGACATTTGAGAAGAGATGATGAATAAAAGGTAGTTCAAGGAAGAAATTTGGTCAATATTGTCATCACTTTGTCAACAATTAGCATTTTCATTACATGCGATGCATTTGATAACAGCTTTGATAAACATCTTATAATTGTGTATATTAATATGAAATACACACTACTGATTTTATCTGTAACTTCAATGGAAAAGTTACCTTTGCAATCTCTATGAATAAATTATTGGATAAAAATTTCTCTCAAAATGACTTCGATATAAACTTAAATAAATAGAGAAATAATTTTGTTCAGGTTGATATGGTCTAAATCTTATGAGAATTATGGTGAAGGAAGATTAATGCATTCTTGTGTAATCCCTTTTGTAAAATTTTGGAAAATTCAATCTATTAGTGATGATTTTCCTTAACTTTAATTACAGAGAATTCAAGAACTAGGAAAGAAAAAAGTGTAAAAATTTGAGAAATTAGTTATCATTCAGTTTGAATTTGTTAGGCACCCATAACAAGAATATTTATGTTGGAGGCACAACAAACACTAGCAACCTCTAACAGTTAAAGCAACTGCTCCAATAGCAGGTGGCCATGTTGGTGTATTGACAACTGTGTTTATTTAATAAAATGCTATTGTATTATATGAGTATCGAGGCTTCAATATTTTCTTTTGGTAGCCAATCCTAGCAGAGAATCCTTCTCCACAAGGTTAGGAGGAAATTCCATTTCTTTGGTTGTTCATGTGCAAAGCAAAATAGGTAAGCTTCCAAACTCCTGTTAACCACCGCCGTTTGACCATCCGTTTGAGGATGATAGGAAGTGCTCATTCTCAACTTGGTTTGGCTAAGGCGAAATAATTCCTTCCAGAAAGAGCTTAAGAAAATGAGATCCCTATCTGAAATTATCGAACTAGGCAGGCCATGCAAGCGTACAACTTCTTTACAAAAGACTCCAACCACTGTTTTTGCTATAAATGGATGGGAGAGAGGTAAAAATGGCCATACTCAAGCGGTCAACCACTACTAGAATAGTGTCAAGCCCATTAGAATTGGGCAAGCCAACCACGAAATCCATTGAGATATCTTCCCAAATCCTCTCTGGAATAGGCAGAGTCTGCAACAAACCTGCGGGTGTGATGGTTTCATACTTGTTCCGTTGGCAAATCAAACCTTGTTGAACATGAAGTTTGACATCCCTCTTCATGTGAGGCCAATTGAACTGATCCGAGAGCCTCTTTAAAGTCTTCAAATAACCTCCATGACCACTAGTAGGAGTCTCATGTGCCTCGGCTAACAAAGTAGCCCTTAAGTGACAAATAGAAGGAATAACCAACTTGCCTTTATAAAAGAGTTTATTGGTTGACCACTGAAAATTAATAGCCAAGGGAGAATCTCCAAGAATGAAATACTTGAATTGATTTTCGATAAGTACTACATACTGCCCGTAGCTATTTATAGGATAGGATTAACCCATGACTCCCAAAAAACTATTTAACAGACTCTGAGATCCAGGAGTAGCATATCTGGATTTATTAAAAATAATCAGTAACAAATCACTACTCACTAAGCCCCTACTTAATAGGAACACATGAAACAAATGACATAATAAATTGAAAACAAATTCTGCAGATACGAAGATAAAATCAGGTGCTGGTAGATAAGATAAAATCAGATGCTTGACACATGTGACCTCTTCTTCCTCTGATATGTAATTATGGGCTTATCACACCTCCATAAAATCCATGTTAATGTAAGTTCAACATAGTTTAGGAATATACATTGGTTGTAGCAATCCAACATAGTTTCATATTTGTGTTGATAAACATGACATTGCCTAACAAAATTCTGACATCTCTTTGGATTCCCTTTCAGTAGAACAAAGTTTGAAATCTTTTGAAGTTGGTAGATCACTTGAGTGGCTTCCAGCGGGACTTTCATTGAACAATGCTATCAATCTGGACCTCAGTACGATGTAATAATCCATCAGCACTCTTCCTTTCCATCTGAGTACCCCATCTTGCCACTGTTAAGTAGCTGAATATAGTGTGCCACCGCTCCACTTAGTAAGCAGATCATTGACCATTGCATCTTTCTCCCAACTATCTTTGATTTTTGCCAACAAGATAGTTTGCTCATTTGGTAACGTCGATAAGAGTAGCTCGACGCTAGTAATTTTGGTGAGCGCATCAGCCGCTACATTTTATGTTCCTTTCTTATATTGATCTAAAAGTCATAGCCTAGTAGTTTGGGAAGCTAAGCTTGCTGAAATAGTGTGCTAATCCTTTGTTCTAGCAAATATTTAAGGCTTTTGTGATCAATGTTAATGATGAAAGGCCTCCCATTCAAGTAATGGTGCCAATATTTGATGGCTAAGACCGCTGCTAGGAGCTGCATTTCATACACAAATGGAGCATGATTCTTTGGTGCAAGTGGCTTGCTTACATAAGCTGAGGGATGGCCCTCATGCATCAAAATAACTCATTTTTCCTCTCCGTACACATCTTTTTCCACTACAACGGGCTTAATATAGTTGGGCAATGCAAGAACTGGACGTTGTCAGTGCCTTTTTTCAAAAATTGAAATGATGCTTCAACCTCCTCAGTCCACTTAAAAGCATCTTTCCTAAGAAGGTCAGTCAATGGCTTGCTCGTAGTATATTGATGGGTGAATCATTTGTAGTAGCCAGCCAAGTCCAATAATCCTCTCAATTCTCTAACATTCTCAGGTGTAGGCCATTTAGCTACGACTTGATTTTCTTAGGGCCAGTAGCTACTTCATTTGTTGAAATAATATGCCAAATAGTCAATCTGTAAGGTACCAAAAATGCAGTTGTTGTCCTTGGCTAAAAATTGATGTTGCCTATGTTTCAGACTAACTCTGGGATGTTTAAAGTGATCTCCAAATGAATGGCTGTCGACTAAACTGTCATAAAAAAAGACGGTGAACTTCTTTAAGTCTGGTCTAAACACATCATTCATTAGACTTTGAAAACTTGATGTGGCATTTGTTAGCCCAAAGGGGATTACCAAGGTTCAGACATTTGTAATTTATTAGAATACTTGTCAAAGTTCACCGTACTTTTTTTGTCATCCTAGTCTGTTGTAATCGTTAGAAATCTCCCATTGGATCTTCGCAGGCCTCCTCCCAAAACCTCTTGAGTTAATGCCATGATATATTCTCTCTAGCTCGACTCCTCCACAATTAGTTGATGTTTAGTAAATATTTGATGTCACTCAGCCGCAACACCCTCTGTATGAACTGCAACAATCTTTACTTTCATGTTAGGAGGCGTTCAATCTATATTGAAAATTTTCTGCTTCGAAAATCCAATTTTGGACATCATTACTGTCAAATGTGTGAAAATTCACCTTACCAAAACAAGTAGGGGCTGTGTAATGGTAGAATTTTTTCTTGACAACTATGTTGCAACGTGGGATGATTCCTTCCCTCTGTTTGATTCCTTTTTGGAGATTTGAGTTCTTATAGGCGAGTTTCAACTTAGCGTGAGTTATTGTAACATTTCTTTTAACTCACTCATTTTCTTCCTCTTATCTAATATGTGATTCCTGCAACTTAGACTAAGTCTCCTGCATTTCCTTCATTTGATAGCAAAAAGGATCCTCTGATCTCTTGAATTCTTGGCCCCTCATACTCTCTGCCATGATGAATCCTTTAAATAAATAAAATCTTTCACTCAACAATTTTCTACACCAAGACCGCCGCTCTGATATGGAATATAGTGATGATTTTCCTAACTTCAGTGGCAGAGAATTCGAGAACTGAGAAGAAAGAGAACTAAAGACAAATTTTAGAAGTTGGTTATCGTTCAACTTTAATTTGTTAGGCACCCAGATATACATAATCGGTTGAGGCATAACAAACACTAACAACCTCTAATGGCTCAAACAATTGCTCCAATATCAAGTGGCCATGTTGGCACACTAACAATTGTGTTCATTTAATAAAACGCTATATTATTGTATGAGTATTGAGGCTTCAATGTTTTTGTTGGTGGCTAAGTCCCCAGCCAATTTAACATGTATCACAATCCTTTTAAAAACATAAAATGTTATTTAATATTACGACAGTGAAAATTTTTGACATAGTGAAAGATACATTTTAATGGTTAAACAAATATTGTACTCATGAGAATCAAGGTTTCTTGTTTGTTTGTAAGATGTGAATTAATTTGCGAGGAATAACTAAGAATCAAAAG
Source organism: Erythroxylum roigii (assembly GCA_027576455.1). NCBI lineage: Eukaryota > Viridiplantae > Streptophyta > Magnoliopsida > Malpighiales > Erythroxylaceae > Erythroxylum > Erythroxylum roigii. The sequence continues at coordinate 9,868,564 of JANZXV010000007.1, forward strand.
TATGTAATTTCAACCTTTTGGAACACACATCTAGTGTTATTGTCACAGTGAATGCTTGTGGTCAAGGACTATTGTTTATATATTTTTAATGCTATCATTGAATATTTAATTATTAAATATGGTTCATAGTTAATTTTTGATTAATGTAGTTTGAAGTTGATCTATGATAAAATTATATATTTGAATGGCAAAAGCGAGAACTTTGAATTCATAGTCCTCTCTTTGTTGGTTACCACTAAAAGCTTGTAGAATTCAACTCATTTTTAAAGATATAGCGAACATCATAATCAACAAAATTAAGTTAAATCAATAAAAACTCTTTTCTTAATGTGAAACAATGTATTAAAGCAATGAATATTAAATTATAAAGCTCTAATACTAGCAACCAAAAGATTTGCTCTCTCTAGAATCTCTTGTTAGAAATTTATAGGTGTTATTTACCAAAAAAAAATTTATAGGTGTTAAAAGACCCAATTCCCTTGTCCTTTGGACATTGTGACTAACTTGTTTTTTTTCCTTTGATGAAAATTAGTGACTGTCAAATAACATCATTCTCTATGAGTATGTCTTTTTAGTGTAAATTAATACTACTTTGCTGTTTTCTTATTTTTCATTTTTATTTTAGATAATATTTGATAATATCCTCAACCGTAAGATACCTTGGCCCCGTGTGCCTCAAGAAATGAGTGTTGAAGCAAAGGACCTGATTGATAGGTAAGGAATTTGTTAATCATATGTCTGATTATGTTAATAGAATTACTGTGAATGTGTTATATAAATTATCTTTGCTTTTTCTTTGCCCCACTCCCCTCTTGGATTGTTTTTAATCATCTGAGGTATTTTTGTCACAAAATGGATGATAATTAATCAAGAGTTGCTAATAAACTCAACATTCAGATTATTAACGGAAGATCCTCATCAAAGACTTGGCGGCAGAGGAGCATCAGAGGTTTCTTTCTAGTATCTAAAATTTGCTTTGTTCAATTTTAGGCATTTTTTGGGTTATTTTGGTTATAATACAATAACGAAAACGTGAGTTAATGTGATCCAGGTCAAGGAGCATTTGTTCTTCAAAGATATCAACTGGGACACACTTGCCCGGCAAAAGGTATGAATTCCAGTTCCATTATAATTTATGCTGTCATGCGATCCATTAATGCATCCGTTGTAGGTTGACCTACTTTTTCAATGTGTGTTTACTAGGCTGCGTTCATTCCCAGTTCAGAGAGTGCATTTGATACAAGTTACTTTACTAGTCGCTACTCATGGAACACTTCAGATGACCATGCTTATCCAGCTAGTGAATTTGAGGACTCAAGTGATGCTGACAGCTTAAGTGGGAGCAGTAGTTGCCTAAGCAACCGCCATGATGAAGTGGTACTTCATTACAGAATGTTCATTGAATGTGATACAATACATTTCAGCTTGCTTAATTCAACCTTAACTCCCTAACAAATGATATATATATACAGGGAGATGAATTTGGGGGACTTGCTGAGTTTGATTCTGGTTCATCTGTCAATTATTCCTTTAGTAATTTCTCATTCAAGGTACTTCTCTACCTTAGCAATTTAAGTCCATTTATCTCCAAGTCAAATGCTGCAGTTGGGGTTGTGTGTAGAATTTTCCTCCCACGATTCTATTTTCATATTAACTACTTCAAATTTATTTGGTCATTGAATTATTTGGTTCCAAAGGTACTCTTGAGCGTAATGAATAAAGTGACTTTCATTTACCCGAAAAAATGAAGTTCATGATTAAAAAATGCTTATGTTAATGAGTTGCACTTAGGATTGAGTTAGCTGTTTCTCAATGGCCAAAAGTTTGTTGCAGTAGTAAAAATATTGATTATTCCAGATGTGACGTTATTGCTATTTTATTAAATTGGAAAGTTTTATATTTCCTTTGTTGAAAGTATTATGCAAGTGTCTTTCTCTTGGATACATTTCTTTCGCTAGGAAGTGGAAGACAATAGACTTTTGGATTCCTGCAATATGATTCGTGCAAGATGCATTAATAATTGCTAACTTTGCACATCTTACTACTGTTACTATTATGGAATCTACAAGTCATTATCTTCTGGCGCGTGATACTCATTTTTGTCTGTCCTTGTGAATCTAGAACCTCTCACAGCTTGCATCAATCAACTATGATCTTCTCTCAAAGGGTTGGAAGGATGATCCACCAGCAAATCCTCGCTCATAACCCATCCAGACCCGGAATGGAGTCATTTGACATGAAATGGATTTGGTGCTCAAATGATGTTTGTTGTTAATCCTTGTACATGTAATGAGATTTACGTTCTTCCAAAACTTCTTTAGAGTAAGCGAATTTGTTTCTTTTGAAACCATTTTAAGGACTCACTTCATCTTTATGTTAATTTACTTGCAGACGTAGAAGAAAACGTTGAAGATTGAAAATGCTTTGGGATCCTCTGTTGTAATGCTATGTAATGGATCCACACGCACCCTTTTTCAAGCATCTTCTTCTGCTTTTAGTTTTACCATTATGGTTATTCACTTAGTTATCACTAGAGGATTGGAATTTGGAAGCAAACATTCTACTTGAGACGAGGATTCGTTGCATAATTTCTTTAAAAGTTTTGTAATTAATATTCACTTCATATTAATACTGTTTGCTTATATCTTAATTTGTACATTTACTTTCAAGTGCCACATTGATTTGTAGTTTTTTACTCGTGGTTGGTTATCATGAAGAAAGAAAGGACGAGAAACTTAAAGCTTTACTACTACTATTCTACCTGTTTCTATTTTTCATGCACAAACTTTATGTTAAGCCTCCTATTCGTATACGATATGAAAGGAGAGAAGAAATAACCAACAGTTGGCACAACTGTCATGTCTTCAGGCTAAAGGTTCTGTTTTTCTGATAAAATGCTAGTAACATGTACAGCGTATTGAGGCGGCAGGTGGAAAAGTTCTCTTTCCCTCATTCCATATCATTTTGTCGTTGAAATGGACAACACCACTTTTCCTAAAATCCTTGAGCAAAACAAGAAGATCCTCTTAAGTAGCCAATTTCTCTGCTGGCAGATTCTCTCTCAGGAGTGTTGTGTATAACAGAGGCATGTGTGAGTTAGGAAGGGTGTGGATAATTTGTCTGGTTGTGCGTGTGGAAGAGTTGTCGCTTCTCAAATGTGGTTTTTATTTATCCTGTTTTCTATTCCCTTATCAATAAAATCTTAAATAATAACATTCTTTACTTAGGTTTAAATAAAGTAAGTGTTGCATGGGAAAGTTTTCAGATTTTCAGCTAACATTTCAAGCCAAATTAAGTGGCATTCATGGCCTCTTAATTCCCATTATTGCTCCATTTGTGACGGCGGTTAGAGGAGCCCAAAAGTTGGTAGAAACTCACTCATTTTCGTACATAGTATTGTAAGAAAACTAGTGAGAAATATGAAGAGTTCATCTTAGACATTTATTCTCTAAACTATTCTCTCAAGAACATATATCAAAGCTAGCATTTTATGTGTGTTCTAACCATTCTTCCTAAGAGGTTTCAAGCTTTGCTCTTCCTGTAGACATCATTAGAGACATCCTTCTTTGGTCGTTGTGGTTTACAACAACTTGAAGAGATGAAAACAATAAAGAACGAAGGAGTTATTGAAGTATACATCATAAGTTCATTTTTTTTACTACATTTAATGGCAAGTATTTTTTTAGGTTTCGTTTATTTTTTGCTGCGTATTTTCTGATATGTGATTCATGTGATGCATAATTGAAACCTAACATATTTAAATTTTGGCTTCCTTAATTTTTCTGTATATCTCTGTGTGTCACGCAACTGCAATGATTCTTTCTTAAGTAGACAATTTTCTTCGACAAGTCGTTGCTTAATCTTTGATATTTAGACATTAAGAAGAACGTTCTGTCAAGGATTCTAGAGCTGATTATTAGAATTATCATTTCTAAGAAACTAAGTTTATAAAGAAGGCTCCTACAAGAAAGAAAGCAATTATTCCATGATTTTATTTTCTTTTAAGAATTATATCGTTAGCTATATAAGGACATAAATCCTATTTGAATTTAGAAAAATCATACAGCTATCATCAAAATCGTTAATCATAAATATTGAGCTAACAATTTGATCTTAAGAATTGCATGAAAAAACGAAGGTGAAGTAAGATTTGTTCTCTATAAGAATAAACACCTTAGATCTAGAGAGAGAAAGTATCATGTACTATTGTGATAATAAAAAGACTAATCAGGCTTAATGAGCTTAATTAAATTGAATTGTTCATTAAGAGGTGATAGTTATCTAATTAAATATACTTATTTGTCTTAAGAGAAAGTATAGATAATTTAACTTAGTTGCTATTAGAAATAATCAATCTTATCATAATAATTAGCCCTCATAAGTAAAACCTAAAATCCTAACAATTGTTTTTATTGATTTCTCTTCACTAGTTTAATTGTTGTTTTTTTAGTTTAGAAACTTAATTCTTTTTCATCAAATTTTATTTATTATTTTTTTGTTTAATTAGGAATAATAGACATAATATTATAGTTTATAACGGATTGATACTTTGGATTACTCCAGTTTTAATAACTTGCTATAATTGATTATGTACACTTATAGATAAATTCAATCATAGACGTCTCTAGAGATTACATTTGTGAGTAGACCACGACTTAAGTAGAGTGGGTTAACTAAGGTATTACAAATTGACCTATATGATCTCTTTAGTATTAGGGTGGAACTTTTCAAAAGATTTCACTTCATTCAAAGAGGTGTTTAACTTGGTAGAGATACGAATTAACCAACTGGAAAATAATTGGTTGTTGCTCAAGAGAGTATAATTTTAGTATCTAAAAAAATTTGTCGGTCCATATATTATATCCATTTCATATTAATTGAATCATGAAATTAAGGTTTATGTTAGGGGAAAGTACTTATCTAAGTATTGATATACAATTGATTTCTCTATTTGATAAATTATTTTATTTTTATTATGTTAGCTACTCTCATAATTAGTTCTTATTATCTATATTGCTTCTTCAAGGGATCTGGGTAGGTCGGCGATACGAGGCCCAATCTCAGGCTCAGGCATCGACGGTCCATTTATAGGTGGCAACCTCCATGCATACGTAAAGACCTAAACCTAGCGACTATTCCATATATAAGGTACTATTTTGCCATGATATAGAGGTACGAGATTAGAACACTGATATTCTCTGTTTTTAGCCACCAAAATCTTTACCAAAAGATTGACTTGAGCGTCGGAGAGGCCTGCCAGTAAACAACCTCCGGCGTGCCTTTCATTGTTTTGCAGGTATTCTCCAGTCAAAGCCCTTCAGACCATGGATCTAAGTAACGACGTCCAGCCCCAGCAGATTCAGATATAATCATAATCCAACTCTACTTGTTATGATATGGCTTACCAACAATAATTGCACCTGCCTTAATTATGAGTAATAGAGTAGTGATAAGAAAAACCATATAAGAAACTAAAAGATTTCCTTCATCATAAATTTGCGAAATCAAAAAATTTTCTTCCTCCTGTTGTCATAAATATATAATGCAGAGATGGAGCCCATTTGACTTTGATTATTTCCCCTTCCATGTTTGTATAAAGGCTGTAATAGTTCAACTATACGAAGTTTCATCCGAAACATGAACAATGGTACAAAAACTTTGGACTGTTACATTGAAAATCTACCAACTCATCTTAATTAGACATTTCCATTTTTCGATGGGAAGCTAGACATCCTAAGAACCAGCCAATTAAACGTCATAGATATATATTGACGTGCATCACCTCATCTGGTTATGTTTTCACGGATATTGTTGAGTTCGATTCTCGGGATTCTTCTGCTGACTCAATATAATGGAATTTCTATGTCACCTGGTTGTGGCTGTCGTGTAGAATCTAAGGATTGAGCAGCAATTCTCTCATTCGACATGTTAATAAATGCATGAGGTGCCCAACCTGGAATAAGTGACACAAAATTTTTGTTAGCAAATCATGTCTGAAATATGCCACCGGCACTCGGATAATGCAGCAGTTCCAATCGAAGTCGCAAAAATGAAACTACCTTAGAACAGAAATCATTAGTGTCACAGCTAATGGCATAACAGGAACATGTAACGGTGTTTCTAAGAACAAACATACCTTCCTCGAGATGGGGGAAAGGGTAAAACTGCAAGTAACAAAATGCAGCTACAACTGTTCCTGAATGTAATTGGAAGATTAAAAAAGCAGAACCAGTTGCAAAACAGATTATGCTCATATAGAAAATGTCAAACCTAAGAAAGCCCCTGTAAATACATCTGTCCAGTGATGCCAGTAGTCATCGACGCGAGATATTCCAATAAGAGCTGCCACAAGTACTGGAAGAAGTACTATACAGAGTTTAGCAACATGTCCCCTGCGATCAAACGCTCTAATTTTCCCTGCCAAATACCATGCTAGGTAAGTGAGACCTGCAAAGGACCCTGTGCAATTAAGATAGCAGTGAGTTAATAATGATTTGAGACCTAAATTGTGACTGAAATACCTTCTTTACTTACATGAAGTATGCCCACTAGGAAAACTTTTATATCCTTCCTTTATGATCTTTGGATCTCCATGGCAGATAACATCCCCACTAACAGCATCAAAAAGCTGAAGAAAAAATATAAGCTTCAAGGTTAAGAAGACGATGTTGGAAAGACGGAGAGAGAAAAAGATGGAGGCTGTACTGGTTTTCCATCAGGGAAGCATCTCCAGAAGAAGTTGGGTCGTGGTCGACCCACAGCATCTTTAATGGTATCGGTTATGACTCCAGTGATGAGAACAGAAAATAGAAGGCCTGAGGATACTATTTAAGCATAAGCATGAGGCTGAGAGCAAGAGAGAAAGAAGCAGAAACTGTGCGCGACACACACCTAGTATGGCATGGTGTAGATCATAAATATCCTTTCTCCGATAGTAGTTGAAAGAAAAAATAAGCATTGGCAGCAACACGGCGATGAACTGTGACCAATGACCGCCCACACATGAGTCAAAATGAGCAAAAAGTCGGCAAGAAATTTAGAAACTTACTGGAACAGCCCAAAAGGGTATAGAGTCTTGTTTGAAGGGGAACATATAATCTGTCATCATGCCTTGCCCAATGAAGCGATGGAAAGGCTCTATTGCATTCAAAATGCCGACTATGGCCCCAAGAAGTACAAGTATAACCCAATCATGCAGGTGATCTCTTGCCACTTCCTTGGCTCCATGAGATTGTAAACTATTATGGGTTCCCAGCTGAATCTCTGCCATTTTTCCTGCACTACCACTCAATAATTAACACCTGATGCCCATGTCCAGCCATCTTTTCTTATCCTATCAAATCGAAATAACCTGAAGATTTGCTTACATTGCAAGACCCAGAAAACAAAACTTTGTATCTCCTTCCTCCGTTAGACACCTGACAATCAACAGAACATATAACTGTATCCCACAAAATTAAAACCAAATCTTTTCACCAATTGCAGATTTCCTGCATACAACATAAAGACGATTCCCTAATAATGCAAATAGGATGTTTGGAAACGTTGGCTTCGGATCCCTAAACTGTCACAAAACAGGTTATAACAGCGCAGGCACATATTACAAATATAGTATCTGCATTTTCTTTGGCTAAATATGGAATGGTACGTATACGTACTTCATTTTTCTTCACTTGTTTCTGTTATAACAGCATGATTAACGACCATAACATTCCTCCTGGAAGGAATCAGGCACCTTTGTGGCTGGGAGATGTTATGGGCTGCCTCCTTAATCTGAATTATCTGGTATAATTTTTTTTTCAATTTATTTCATTTTTCTGGTAATTATTGGCTTTAATCATGGCCATTAATATTAATTTGTACATTTTAATGAAATAAATAAAGATACTTTTTATATCATAAATAAAAATTTTAATTTCTATAATTTATAAATATTAAATTTTATTTCAAACGTCTATCATATTATATTTTAATTTCTATTTTTTTTGTTGCCCAAGAGATGTTATAGGCGAATCTTAACTATGGGAAGGTACCTTTAAGCTATCCACATCCAGATTAATCCCCGCTCAAGCCGAATAGGTTCTTTGCAGGAGGCAAAGCTCTGACTCCAAGTTATAAACTACTACATACATGAGAAGGGCTCGAACCAACGAAAGTAAAAAAAGCCAAAACCAACTTGCGTGGGCCTTTCTAAATTTTAAAATTACTTCTGCATGCTTATTTTGGATCGAGGAAGTTAAAAATTGTCGGAACTCAACAAACCTTTGACTTTGAGTTTGACTGAAGCGGTGACTGCTCACTAAGCACAAGCTGACAGCCTGACACCAACCACCCTTCGTTGTTCCTCGACTTCTTCAATTCCCTATTGCTTCAGGATTATTTAAGTCTTGTGTGAACTTGGGAATTGTCATCGGATCTGACAGTAAAATAACATAGCTCAGGCTTAGCTGAGCTCTTCTGCTATGGCCACCGCTCCAGCCATCCCTCGTCACCACCTTCTCCCTCCTCCTTCAAACGGACCCGCTTACCTCTCCTCCTCTTTCCTCTACCTCCCTACAAAAGCCAGGCAACTGTCAGTCTCTCTACCGTATAACAAGTCATTTGATGGGTACTAATGTTTGTCTTACTAACATTTACTTTCTTATTGTGTCAGATCTTGCAAAACTCTGTCTTGTTTATCCGTAAACCAATCAAACGATAACCCTACCACCACTGCTACCGCCTTCCAAGAACTGCGAGTGGTTCTGGCAGCTGGTGGCACCGGCGGTCACGTGATCCCTGCTCTAGCAATCGCCGATGACCTCAGAATTTCGAACCCCAATGTACACGTTCTATTTGTGGGGACACCCGACAGCGTTGAAAGTGCTTCAATTCCCTCCGCTGGCTATTCCTTCTCTTCCATTCCTGCGGTGAAGCTTTTCCGGCCAATTTTATGCTTCCAAAATTTCTCAGTTCTGTGTCACCTTGTTCAATCAACCATTCACGCCTTTAAGCTTCTCGCAGATTTCGACCCCCACATTGTGGTGGGCACTGGAGGATATGTTTCATTTCCCACTTGCATTGCAGCTTTACTTAAAGGGATCAGAGTTGTTATCCAAGAGCAAAACTCTGTTCCGGGAATAGCAAATTACCTTCTTTCTTTATTTGCCGAGATAGTTTTTGTGGCATATAATTCGACTATTGAGTGTTTTCCAAGGAAACATAAGTGTGTTGTGAGTGGAAACCCGGTGAGGTTATCGTTGAGGAGGTTCGTGTCCAAAGGGGTTGCAAGGTCAGAGTTTTTTCCGAGATCTGGAGGGAAGAAGGAGGATGCTAAAGTGATTTTGGTGCTTGGAGGGTCGTTAGGGGCTAATGCTATTAATATTGCTCTGTTACACTTGTATGGTCCAATGTTGATGGAGCATAGGAATTTGTTTATCATATGGCAAACTGGGGTAGAGTCATTTAATGAGATGGATAGCCTCGTCAGGAATAATGCCCGTTTGGTATTGACACCGTAAGTTCTTTTTGTTATGTTGTTTGTCTAATGTTGATGGTTCGTTGAGTTTTCTGTCTGATTGTTCAAACATAGACAAATGCAAATGTACTTTGTCAAGAAAAATTGTTGTTTTAGTGAAATGTCGAATGTAACTGGATTTTTATTTGCTTGTGTATACATGGTGCTAATTTGAGGATCCATCTTTGATTGTTTTAAGTAATAAGCTGGCCACTTTCTTATGAGTTATGACAGAAGCTATGTGACTTGTTTCAAATTGCAGCTGTAGTTCAGAGCCATTTGAGCAAAGCAAGCTGCCCTTGCCATTTCGGCTTTGTCCATACATAGATCTTGAGACATTGTGCTTAAATCAAGAGCTGGTTGATTTGGAATGAAATTAGCATTGATTAGCTGGCTTTGGTATTTGTTAAATAATACGCCATCCCTTGGCTATGACAATGGAGCCAACTACAAAGATTGGTAGGATGGCTTTCAATAAATCAAGTTACTCTACATGCCATTAAGCCTTGTGAATGTTTCTGAAGTTTAATAAGCATTTGTTTGCTTATACTAATGACATCTGGTGTGTTAATAAGCTTTACTATTAGAAACTGCTTGCAATTCACATGAGACTGGCTTGAACTTGTTTGTCTTTGTTAATTCTTTTCAGTTTTCTTTCTGTGAAATTGATACTAACTTTTTTTGGCTACTTCCGCTAGATAGGAAATCATTTATCTATGTTGTCAGTGGCATTGATTAAGTTCTGAAATTGTGTAGATTCCTTCATTCCATGGATTTGGCATATGCCGCTGCAGACCTCATTGTTTCGAGGGCAGGTGCAATGACTTGTTCTGAAATCCTGGCTACTGGGAAGCCCGCCATTCTGGTATACTAGTAAATAACTGTTCTTTACATCTCCACTTTTTATTGTTACTAAACTTAGCCAAAAGCAACATGGACTTGGTCTATTGAAACTTAGCAAGAAACAGCCATCTATCTTATCATACCTAGGATGGTTATCATAGATTTTAGAAAGGCAAAGCAGTTAACATGAATTTTTCATCAGCATTTGTTTGATTTTTGTGCATTAAATGAGAATTACAGTTGGAAAGATATTTGGCATCTTATTTGATGTACTGTTGGAATTGATGAGCACATCATGCTCCTCATTTTCATCATGGAGGCTAAGAGTCACTTCAGAAGTTTAGTACCTTTTTGAACCTCATATCTGGTCTTTTCTTCCAGCATCAGTATTCATTAGAGGTTGGAAGCATGTGATTGGCCTCAGAGATCTGAGGCCTCATTCCAATTTTCATAGTCTAAGTGTTTTATGGTTTGAGGGATCTTTTGGTTGTTTTATGAAGTTTTATGAAACTCCCTCCAATAATAGTATAAAATTATGCATAATAATGGGAGAGTGTATCTAATATGCTTGTTAATGGATGGACTACTTGTAACTTATGCCACAACATTGTTGGAAATCATGGGGATATTTGAGTTTCTTGTGTTTCATTGCTTAAGCATCAGACAAGTGTTTGATCAGCACATATTTGGCACTGAATGGTTCCAAAACGGCAGCACTTTTAGGTCCATAAAGCTATATTCTTTTGTTTCGCTGCTGGCACCATTTTGATACGCATTGCATTGCATGACATTACTTCCAATTTGACCTTCAATGCAATGTGATGTCCACTTTTAGACCCTAATATTCCAGCTCCATCTTCCTACAGTTTCTTTCTGTTTCCTAGCTATGTATGCAGATTCAAATGTGTTTCCTAATTATTGCTAGTGTGATGGTAGCGTTAATAAGGAGTTCGCCTATAATGCAGATACCTTCACCTGACGTGACTGAAGGACATCAATTCAGAAATGCCTCCCTTATGGCAGATGTAGCTGGTTCAAGGGTTATAACTGAAGATGAACTCGATTCAACAACACTAGGAGCTAAAATTGAAGAGATTTTAGGTATATCTAATTTATTTTTTATGATATCTGTGATTATTATGTCTGCGATATGTTACTCTGCAGTGATAATGAGTTTATGTTACTCAACTTAAAGAGAACTGTACTAATTTTGCGTCAGGGACATCTAGTACTGCAATCTGGATTTCCTCTTTTGAATGCATTTTCCTTTTCAATTCTGTGATCTTCTAGAGGTAACAGTACAAATTCTATCGTGATGAATCTTTCTGTCTAGGGATTTGTGGATGCAGCAGTTATCAATTACCTTATAGATTTATGAAACCAGGGGCTATGAATTGTATCAGCAGTGGTTTCTGGATTAATTTTCTCAGCAACATATTAGTTGAACCTTTTAGAGATTAATTTTCTCAGTAAAATATTAGCTAAATTGGCAGCCTACTGATCTACCTCTACTCAAACCGGAGAAACTTAAATATTTTGTAGTTGTATATTTTG
>JANZXV010000007.1:9884587-9895506 GCA_027576455.1 Erythroxylum roigii
TAACATATACTTATTATCAGTAATAAAAGTGTAATTATATTTACATTAATAATTAAACAATTTTTATTTTTATTTAAGAAACTAAAAACGACAACTGAAAAATAAAATTGAAACCAAACGATTTCGTTGGGTAACATGGACATGAATGTGATATTGAGACATGTAAAAAGAAACTAAGACAATTTGGTTAAGAAAATTTTATTTTTAGTGATGACCTATAAAAACAATACTTTTAGGATTTGTTTAATCTTTTATTCATACAATTAAATCTATTTTAGTTATTTTAATATATGATTTGGCCATTTTCTATACTAACGCATAATTTATGAATATAATTAATTTTGTAATTAATTAATTATAATATTTTTTACAAACCAATTACTATCGATGGTAATGATAATTATTCTTCCATTTTAACCAATCATCATAATTATAATGATTATATTAATTCTCATTTTCATTTTCGTTACTTTTTGTAAACCAAGCGTCCTTTAGAGTACATTTTGCTCCTTAACCTAGGGTTAAGTAGAAACTAGTGATTAGTTCATATTCACGTGATGGTTAACGTTGAAAAAAAAAACTTGAAATTTTCTAAATAGATGGTTTAATGTTATAAGATTCTCATTAGTAATTCAAAATAATAAATATCTTACCCTAATAATAATTACAACAAAACTTTAATATATATACATACATACACACACACACACATATATATATAAATTTTTACGATCCTAATTTAGATTAATAGATTAAATTAATATTTTTGGTAAAATAATAAAATGATAGTTTTAAAAAATCTTTATTAGACTGTGATTTCATTCGTATTATAAATTAACAATTTACTAAAATAAAAAAAGGGAGATAATTTATTGTAATATTTTTAAAAATAAATATTCTAAATTATTTTCTTGAAATTTAAACGTGATTAGATCTTGTCCATTGATTAAAAAAAACCTAAGCGATTTAGCCGATATAATCATAAAAACTTTGAATTGTCAAACTTTTTGATTCAATCTTTAACTTTTCAGTTTGATTTACTTTAATAACTCTTGTTAATAAAAACTGATCAATTTATTAATTAGTCAATGTTTATTAATTAATAAGTTTTTATAAACTAAAATAAATCAATTAATTTTGATTTAACAATATATTTTTTATTAAATTTTAAATTCTTCATTAGATAAGGACAATCTTTTTAAATTTGGGATGTCAAATGTTGGTCAGCCCAGTCCGACTAATTATTTACAAAACGACATCGTTTTTTACGTTTTTCTTTTTAAAAAAATGGTGGGCTGATTTGGCTCGACCCGACCTATATTACAAGTCTACTTTAAATCATATTTTAAATTTTTTAATTTTATTCAATATTTTATATCAGCTTAATTCTAGTTTTAACTTTTTAAACCTCGTCTTAATTTTCACATCTTTAATTTGTTTGCATCATCTTGAATTTTTACAGTTAACAGATCAAATTGCAACAAATTAAACCCTAAGAAATGTTTTTTGTACCATATCCTTGATACAAAAAACACTAATTTTCTAATTCCTTGGTTATATATATACACAATGTTGTGTAAATTAATACATAGATTAAAAATAATTAATTAATCTCGTTTTAATTAATATATTCTACATGAATTTAATGTAATTAATTTATAGGAATTTCACATCCATGATGTGTTAAATTTAAACTAGAAAACACTATGAAATAAGGTAATTGAAGTATTAACAACAATAGTACACAAGATCAAAAGTCTCCTCTTCAATATTACAAACAGATTGTGGACAGGTTCGAAATCTGTAAACTGATATTTGCATAATTTGTTGAAACATAGAAGAGAATTGAGCACAAATTCCAATTTACGAAAATTCCACCCAATCAAAGGAGAGGAAATGACAATGGGAAAGAAAATTTCTTGGAGAATGGGACCCTATACACACCAAATAAAGGGGCCAGGATGTAGAAAGAATACTGACACTAAACTAGCCTCGAGCCACTGGCTCACTCTTGCAGACAGGGCAAGCATTTTTCTGTTCAAGCCATTGTTTTATACACTGTATGTGATAACTATGTCCACAATCCAGCTTCCCCAACTCATCATCTGCTTCATATTCCTCCTGTTTACAGACACGAAGAATGAACAAATGATTAGATCTCACACAAAGTTGAAGAAAAAGTTAGCAGATTGCTTCCTACCTGACAAACACTGCACTTCTTCTCCACAATCGTTGGCAAATGGGATGGCCGGTCGTTCAGAATTGAAAGCTTAATTTTCCTGATGCTACGGGTTATTTCATCTTCCTTAAGTCCAGTACATACATAACCAATTTTATCACCTAGCTCAAGTAGTTCCTGTTTGCACAATGAGGACGAAAAAATTCATATGATGTTAGCCGTCTGGAGTGAGGCAGCACAACAAAGAAAGCCAAGAACAAACAAGTGGTGGGGATCTGCTTCACATCCCTCAGAACAGAGTCCTATCCACCGGATCAATCACAAACTGCTATTTTGCACCTGGTAGTCAAAGCCCTCTATCCTCCTCCAACTCGCACAATCAAAAGAAAAGTGGAAATCTGCAGTTATAATGGGAAAAAGCACACCTCATATGACATGTCGTCGATGTCAAGTCTCCAGTCACTAAATTGATCCAACCTTCCTCCCGTCATGAAACTATTTTGAAGCATCAATACCTGCACTAAGCCAGTATCAGTTACAACGATTTAACAACCTTGATAATATATAGAAGTATGTAAACAACACAAAATGACCAAGGAAATCTTTCATGATCCTTCGAATTGCTTGCCATTTAAGGAAGACAATTTAAGATACAAATATTCAACATTCTTTCTACAAGGACCACAATAAAATAAAACAGTTCTGTTCTTCCTCGGTGAGACTATGAATTTTGAATCCACATGTCAAACCAACATATGTTATGTATCTGAAACCAAGTGATATTAGCATATACAATACCATTAACAGAGGAGATTTAAACCTCAAATTTTAAAAGGGCAGCAAAATATTACTCTGATGATTCTTTAAGGGTCAACATAAGTCTTAATCGGCCAACATTTGTAGTCCAATATATGGACATTCAAATTCCTTGAGAAACCACCAAACTAGTGCATGCAGTAAGAGAATGATCATGTAACTTTGTTAATCTGCCCAAATATTGAGCGACACTTCTTCAAATGCTTAATCTAGGAAACAGATCTACTATGAATCAGGTCTTGAACTTGTGTAAAACTAAAGGCCAGACAAAACTACCGAGAAACATACATTTAAAAGAATTTGCAAGAGTAAGCTAAAAAGAGAGGAAAAGGAACTTTCTCACTACACTCCTGCTCCTAGTTATAATCTACATCTGAAATAGGTCCTGGAAATTACATCACAAAGCTACTTTTTAACTTTGGCAAGCCATTCCGTATGAACATCACCCAATTGTTCCCACGTCCTCCAGATGAAATATCCTGGATAACATAAGACTTCCTAAACAGAAGTTCTAATGGGGATTCTCATTCTTACACAGAATAAAGAAAAAAAGCAAGATCAAGTTGTGAGCATGACAAGCACTTGCAAAGTGTCAGGAGTAAGGATAAGTTATAGGAAAATTTTAGAAAGGAAAAAGAAAGTAGAGAGACATCAAATCTTATACTACAGGAAACCAGTACATTCCCATCCATAATTCTAAAAACCGGGAAAATTTTCAATTATAACTAATCAATAAGCTAAAGCTCTCTGATATTTATGTCTATAATTTAGTTCTTAACATCATGCTCGGAACAACAAGAACCAATTTTAGAAGAATAAAGCTTAAAATCTATTGAAAAATTATGTCCATCCAAAACAAAAAAGTAATAAATAAAGCAATAATCAACCCTCTGTCCATATAAAACGAAATATACTTATAAACAATTGTAGGTAGTCACATAACTGATAAAAACACAAGTAAATCTTCAGCTAAAGTGAATACTATACTCAAAACAGCAAGCAAATAGGGACATGTTGGATGAGGAGAGCAATCTAGATTTACGGAAGGAACCTGCAATTCAATTGAACCCATCTAATACAAGAATGCAGGATCCTATGATTGGCAATAAGAACAGAATGTATAGTTATGCTTGTGCAACATACATCACTGTTCACAAAACTAAAACTTAAATTCTGAAACAATGAACACACCTCAGCTAGACCATCAGGAGAAGTATGCCGATAGTGACGATAATACCTCGCACCAAAAACTTCAGGTTCAGGTTGAAAAGGTTCAAGAACAGGATCCACGTCCAAAAATGCTAGTGTATCAGGATTTACTGCTGCTCTCCTCGGTAAACAAGAACGCTGTCAAGATAATGCAACAGAATAAACCCACACAAAGCAACATGAAGTACGAAGGAAATGTTGAATAACTAGGAATATGAAATGAAAAGCAGACCAACAAGCGTTTAACTCTTTTAAAGCAAGGCTCCAACTCTAAAACATAAAGAGCAACAATAGTCTTATCCGTACTTATAACCAAGGTGAAGATTTCGCCCTTGCCTAACTCAAAAACTGAAGTACCTATGGGAAGTTCCGTGCAGTTAACTCCTAAATACACCTATAAGTATAAGTAGGGTCCAAAACTTTAACAAACTCCAGTAATCAATGTACATTAGACGTACACACACAAGGACATCATTAAATATTATACCTAGAAATAAAAATTAAGAAACTTATTTTTACAAGGCAAGTAGTTTCTGAGACGGCTGAAAGACCACAAGCGAAGCAAGAGAAAGCACACAAAACACCAGTAAGACGTCATTAGAATAAACATATGAGCAACCCTACCATATAAACATCTCTGAGAAAACAGAAACATAGGTAGCAGCTTAGATATGCACGCCCCACATGCACACTCATGGATTCTGCAATTAATTTTGGTTTGTTTGAAGAAATTGGATACCACGTAATTGAAGGATTTCTCTTTTCTTAGGCTTCTTGAAATTCTTTAAATCTAGGTATTTCTGGGGAATATTTACGCTTGAAGAAGAATGCCACTTAACTGAAGATATTTGCTTCAATATGTGATAATAAATTTTGAACATTTATATGTAGTGAGTCCAGTAAAAGTCACACAAAAAAAAGGAAGAAAACATAGATTTTGAATTGGAATGTCAGGAGGTATGAATGCATCCCACATATCATGTCTGAATGTCTTAAGACGAGAGATGATCGTATATTTCGAATCGTAACATGAAATATGTTTCTGGACAGGCATGAGATTATATTTATAGAAGAAATCATGAAACCATGAACCATGATTGGAAGTCGTGAAACAGTTCTTCGTTAATAATCAGTCAACTGCAAAGTTCTTGACAGAAAATTAAATGGAATATACTAACGACCCAGACGAAATTTCTGAAATGACCAAAGAATAGCGAAATCCGAAAAATGTGCAGTCATCATTAACGTATTAGCAGAAAGGTCGAGCTAAAAACTCCAGCTTGAAAGCCAGAAATGCATCAAAATCCCAACCAACAAATTTATAACCTCACCAACTCGAGAAAATAAAGGTTCTTTGAAGAGAAAGAAGACAAAAGCGTCACTAATATTTTTGTTCCAAATGAAGAAGAAGAAGTGTATTTATGAGAAGGGGCAAAACAAATAGAAAATTCCTTAGACATACAAGTGCATTATTTGTCCTCAACAAAAATGGAGAAAAAGATGAAGTTAATAAGGAAAAAAGGCAGACAGTAGAGTAGATGGATAAACTCATAAAAGTACCTCCCTCTCTCTTTCTCTCTCCCTCTGAATCATTTTGTCCCCATCAATCTTGCTTCTTCCATGCACATTCCTTCTTGCAACAACACAATCTACAGACCCAACAACAGCATCTGCTGACAACCCGATTCCAGGTCCACACCACACATCTTGAATTACCATACAACTACCTCCACTGTGGCTCCCAATACTGTCCCCAGTATTCCCATCACCGACAACAGATTGATGGTGGTTTCGTTTGTAATTGTCATCTTTCCTTCTCTTCTGTCGTTGTGGGTTCTTTTTCTTCTTGAGCCTCTTCCTTTCCCAGGCCGCCGACGATCGAATCACCGCCGGAACCGACACTTGCTGGGCCGCCGCCGTGCATCCAAGGGCTCTAAAGGATGGAGCTTTCTTCTTGTTTGTGGGGTCACGGGCGTTGGTTGAAAAAGGGGAGAGAAAAAGAGAGGAAAGAGTGGATTTGGAGGTGCGAGAGAAAAGTGGGGTTGGATGGGTTTCGGATGAAATGGTTAGTTCTTGCTGGAATTGGTTTCTGGGTTTTCTTGGGTTGATGTTCTCTGTAAAAACTGGCATGATCTTGCTAGATAGAGAGATGATAAAATGAGGAATGGCAATGTAGTGATTTGTAATTAAGAGACAGAGAGAGTAAGGGTGGAAGCACGGGGTTTTGCTTTGTTGGTTTAACTTTGAAGGGAGTTTGTTCTTTGGTAGGTGGGCAATGGCTGATGGAAATGGTTTGGAAACACATCACAAACAAAACGCCCCTGTCCCTTCCCTAATCTTCTCATTTTTCAATGCCTTTGTTTTTGTTTTCCTTATAATCTAAAGAAGGAAAAACACTGATAAAAGATATATATCTGATGTAACCCAAAAAAAAAAAAAAGATATATATCTGAGCCAGAGCCAATTCAATGATTCAATGGGATGGAGATGGGAAACAGTAGTCTTAAAACCAGGGTTTCAGGTTCAGCCTAACACAGCTGCAATGCAATCATGTCATGGTTTTGGTTTGGTAGGGTAGGGTCCTAAGTTTGGTAATTTATGCTCTTTCCCCACTCCATTATTTAACACAAATTATGATTACACTTGGTAGACTCGTACAACCAATATGAGAAGGCGCAAACGTACTTACTGATAAATATGAGACCTCCTGCTGTCACTGACAATACCACACCTTTTGTATGTATTTTCTTCTGTCTTCTTGCAGTAAACATGCATAATTTCATTCAGGAAATTGTATTACCTGTTAGGGATGTGTTTGAGAGTAACTTGTTTGTCAATTCTTCATCCTATGAGTTGCTATTATTGATCATTCTCCTTTAGGTAATGATGTATCAAAGAGGCATTCATTGTGTTAAGCTCTGCAACAATGTCCTATTCCATTGTCTCCTAAGCAACGTAAGAAGTTCACTTCCCAAGACTCGAATCCAATCCCGTCCTTGTGAACCGGATTTCAAGTTTTATTTTGTATTTAAGTCTCCTTTATCATACCTCCATGCCATAATTAAAATTCTTTATCCTCCGTCTCACTTTGTAAAGGTTGCTTGTTGGTAAGATTTCATCCTAACTATTTGATATTATCTAGATTTATTTTTGTACTTAAATATTAAAATTAAAATTTATTTTATTTTAAGAGATAAAAAGTAGAGATTGTATCAAATTGAGACTTTATTGATGATAATGACAAAATTTGAATAAAGTAAAGAGATTGATGCAGTGGATAAGGTTAATCACTTGAAGAGTTAGAATTTGACCAGAAGACTTCGCCTTATCCTTATTATAGAAGAGTTTGATTTTGAATTCATTTTAGATAGACATCTTTACAAGTTAGAGTTAGCTTAGGATTAGATTAGAAAACTCCATAAAAAGGACGTTTCTCACAACAAAAAAGGGGGTTCTTGATTTTTATGTTTTTCGCAATTCTTTGTCTTTTTTTTGGTTATTGAAGCAAAAATTATGTATAGTTAAACTCATCCTTTTTAGTCCAGGGTATTCAATACTCTAATTGTAAACTTGTGAGATTTTTGTTTTAATTCAAGTATTTCTTATTTTAAGTTATCATATTTCATTAATGATTGATATTTGATTAATTTGATAATTTAATTTAATATTGATTATTCAATTGTTATCTAGGAATTTAGTGATCCGTACTTGTCATGAAGGATTGGTATAAGTAGCAAATAGGTAATTTATGAATTTTCATATTTAATTTATGATAAACAAGAAAATTAAATTGAATAGTTGCGGCTACCTCGATTATTTAATTTAGAGTTTAGCCTTTTTCATGGAACTTATTGCTATCATTTATTTGATATGGAATGTTATCACACTCAGTCAATAGATAATAAGTTTTGGTTTGGATGTTAGGTTTGAACCAATTAATTTAAGAAAATTTGAGACTTATTATGACTATCTTAATATGTTTCAGACTAACTGTTTAAATCGTAAAAATATTCTTTTTAAATCAATGATCAATGCTACAATTAGATGAGGTCCTTATCTTAAATCAGAAATTGGTAACCTTGACTTTCACATATTTAAATTCGATTGATTTAATATGTTTTTGTCTTATTTTTAGTTAATAAGGTATCTAATAAAAACTTCCTATTTAATTTTATTGCTTGAAATTAAGCAATTAGTATTAAATTCTTTAATAATTTGACCTGATTCTATGATTATTATAAAAGTTTGAAGAATTAATATTATTTTGAGAGCTTCGACAACCCGATCTCTTGTACGCATATATCTTACGAGATAAATATTGGGTATTTAAATATGTTGGATTAAACTTTAGGTTTAACCTAATTCAATGAATAAATACGTAAGGGTGATTGCGGTCCAATCAGAGTTCAAAGTTTATAGGGAAACGTGTAACTAATTAGCGAGAAAAGAAGAGAAACTGATTGCAAGTACTTTCTTTGAAGGCTGGCAGAGACCGGAGAAGTGCTTTTGAGTTTTGACTTTACTTTTGCTTTGCTTTGCTTCTGGTCAGTGCTGAGTCACCCGCCCCTCAATATTTAATATAACTATTTTTGGTCTACTCACCTTTAAATAATTAGTACAAGACAGCAAGGCTGTATTCCTGACACACTTTTCCGTCTTACAGAATAATAGTATTCTTTTATCTTTGCACTCAAGATAAAATAATGAAAAGCTAGAGAGAAGGTTGTCGTGGGGCCGGGTCCTGCCATAATTAAGCTTTTAATTGCAGATAACCCAATTACAAGACGAGACCGAAATTTATATCGGTTTTAGTTTTGACATGGTATGGTATCATTATTGGTTAATATTGGCAAACTTTTTAGACAATTTTTTAAAATTATAAAATATTTTTTAAAATTTTTTAAAATTATAAAATAGTTTATCGATTTGTTGTATTACCTACTTTTTAACTTTATTTCAATCATATGACAAAAAATTATAATAATATAAATTTCATATAACAACTATTTTTTAATTTCTCTTAGTACAACTTTTTAAATATTTCCATATAAACAATACCTAAAATTGATATACGAAAAACATAGTTAAAATAACTAAAAATAATGGAAAGTATTTAAAATATTACAATAACTTACATCAAAAGCTTAATTTTTATTACTATTTTTATTACTATTTTTGTTGTTGTTGTTTTTATCACCATCATCATTATTATTATTATTATTGTTGTTGTTGTTGTTTTTTATTATATTTATTTTTATTATATTTTATTTTCTCTTTTTTTTTTATGTGGACCATTCAAAAATGACCTCTTTACTAATTAGAGAAAGGCTGCATACTACTGGACCTCCCTATATCCCACGTATTAGCGAGACTTTTATTAAGTTGTTGTTGTATTTCTCTATTAAATTCAACTTTCTTTGTAAAATCTTATCTAAATAAACATTCGATTTCAGAAATGCCCTAGTAGCAAACAACATAGAGTAAAGTGCCTATGACATTATAAAACAAGATGTGTACAAAAATGTCTTTTTTCATATTGACTTTGATTTCTTCTTTCGTCTTCTCTATGGCATTATAAAAGTAACCTTTTTTTAAAAAATTGAATAAGGGGTTTATATTAACTATAACAAAGCTAACTTAACATTACAACGAGTTCACAAATAAATTAAATTACAAAAGCAAATGAAATATAATAACAAGCGTTACACATTCTATCTAGTTTTCATTGCTGTAGATAAAGAATGTTGATCAAATTTAGCTGTCATAATGGCTCTGATCCAATTGATGATGCCTACAACTAAGTACTACTTGTTTACTCCCTCATTCTTGTAGATTCACTTGTTTATTTCCTTCTATAGGCAGTGAATAGTTGTTGTGGAGGCAAATTTGTACATTGGTGCATCTTACCTCTTTTGGTTATCAATATAAATGGTCCAATTTTGAGTAGATAACAAATCATAAGTGGGACAACAATCAGAAAGTAGATGTAAAATTCTGCTCCATACTACTTTTGAGTATCTGCATTGAAAAATAGGTGTTCTCTATCTTCTTCAGTTTCTTTGCATAGCACACATATTAGGTCATAAGATCTAAACCATATATTTTTAATACGAATCTTGTTCTTAATAACCAACCCGATGAATATTGAGGCCTTTTGATTTAGGGACTGTTTCCATAAAAGATTGAACCAAGGAACAATCTCACCTTTTTGCTGCAAAGACTTAAGGCAAGACTTATTAGTAAAAAGTCTACAAGCATTTGGTACCCAAGATACTAAGTCCTACAAATGAATATGAGTGATATGAGTGACCTGGGATAGAAATCCCATTACTATATCAAACCCTCTGAAATTGCCTACCTAATGTATTTGATTCATCAGAGAAGATGCTTTGGAGTCGAGTGGAATATTGTTAGTAAGTTGGGATATTTCAGTTCTTTGTATAAGTGGCCTATGTTGTGTCCAATTATCAAACCAGACCTATATTTTCTCTTCATTTCCTAACACATGCTTAATCTATAGGTATACAACCTGTCTCATGGTCAACATTTGCAAGAAGAACTAAGAATACTCACACTTTTCTTTGCCTTCTCACTAGCTCTTTTACTATCCTCCCCTTAACTATTTCTTCTATGGAAACTTCCTCTCCCGCTTCTGGTGTTCTTCATCCTTTGACAGTGCAATTGAATAATTAGCTTCTAAATTTCATTCCTCCTC
>JANZXV010000007.1:9945454-9955990 GCA_027576455.1 Erythroxylum roigii
TTAAGTACTTAGTCTTAGTCCTGGTCAATTTAAAGCCCTTCAACTCTAATATATCTCTATAAAGTTCTAACTTAACATTGACACCATTTTTTTGTCTCATCCACTAAGATAATGTCATCAGCAAACAACATACACTAAGACACCTCCCCTTTTATGTTCTTGGTGAGTTTATCCATCATTATTGCGTATAAAAGGGGGCTCAATGATCCTTGGTGTAGCCCGATATTGATGGACAAATGCTCCATATCTCCTCCTGTCGTCTTTACTCTATTTTTTACACGTTCATACATATTCCCAATAAATCATATATAAGTCATAAAAACTCCCTTAACTTTTAAACACTTCTATATGTTTTCCCTAGGTACCCTATCGTAAGCCTTCTCTAAGTTAATAATAACTATGTGTAGGTTACATTACATTATCTTTTCCTATAATATTCCATTAATCTTTTAAGGAAATGTATAGCTTCTGTTGTGGACCTTTCTGGTATAGAATCAAACGGGTTCTCTAAGATAGATGCACCTTATCTCACTCTCTTCTCAATCACCATCTCCCATAACTTTATGGTGTAATTAAGTAGTTTGATGCCTCTATAGTTGTTACAACTTTGGATGTATCTTTTGTTATTGTATAAAGGAATTAACATACTAAGTCTCCACTCATCTAGAATTTTGGCCAACTTGAGGATCACATTAAAAAGCTTGGCTAGCCAAGTAAGAACCTTTTTGCCTAGGTTCCTCCATATCTTTATGGGCATTCCCTTACACTCTTCTTCTCCCTTAAAGCTCTTTTAATTTCCTTCCTTGTGATATACCGATAACAAGTAAAGTTACGATACCTCTCAGATGTGTTAAGATCACCTAAAAAGATGTTGTTCTCTATGCCTTCACTAAAAAGGCTAGGTCATCTTCAGATACAAGCACCTCCTTACTTCATCTTTTATATAATGAACTTAATCCAAGTCCCTTGCTTTTCGTTTCCTAGCTCTTGCCAACTTAAATACATCTTTACTCCATCTTTAGTTTCTAATGGTTGATATAATTTCTCATAAGTTCTACTTTTAGCTTCTAAGATTATTTTCTTTGCCAATTTGTAATTTTTTCTATTAACTACCCTCAATTCCTCTGTGGTACTATCCACTAGAGTTTTATAAGCAACCTTATTGATCTTATCCTTATCTTTTACATCTTCATTACACCATCAAGAGTCCATCTTATTACCCCTAGGCCTTTTAGAAACACCCAAGATCTCTTTAGCTATTTTTATTCCTTAAATGAGTCGCTACTCTATCCCATATCTAGTTAGCATCTCCTTTCAATTTCTATTCTTTTCCATATATTACTTTATCCCAAATTTGCTCACCTTATCCCCTTTCAAATTCCATCATTTAACTATAGTACACTTTTGAGGATTTTTCTTCCTTGTTTAACCCTTAATTATAAGATCCATAACTAACAATCTCTGATGAGTTGACAAGTAAGAGCTAGGCATAATCTTGCAGTCCTTGCAACTAAGCTGATATCTCCGCTTTATGAGGAATTATTCAATTTGAGTTGTCACAGTTTTGTTTTTAAAAGTCACCAAGTGTTCCTCGTTTCTCTTAAAAAATGAGTTGGCTACCACAAACTCAAATGCTACCATAAAGTCCAAATAAATAGTCCCATTATCATTCCTGTCTTTACATTAGAATCTCCCATGAGCCCATGTTTAATCACCTCATTTGGCTCTTCCTAAAACTGATGCTTAATTTGTTCATCCAACCCTATTTGGGTTGTATAAGCACACACCACATGGAAAACAACACCTTTTGTCATAATCTTTACGAACAAAACCATATCATTAATCCTCTTTATCACAACAATATGATGTATGAGTCCTTGAAAACTAGGATATGGTTATACAATTCTTACATTTTTCTAAAATATCCACTAATTCCAATGACTTCCTTATACAGGTTCTGATGTTATAAGAACCTATTTGTCATCTGTCAACATGTTGTCTTCTCCTAGACCTAAGGCTCACCAAAGGACTAACCCTTGCTCTATCATCAGAAGTCATTGCCACCACTCTTACCCTAATATCCAACACTAGCTGGAAAAGACAAGTGCAATAAGTCCCTAAACAAATCTAAGATCACTTGATTATGCAAATAATACAAAAAAGATTAAAAATTAAAATATGAGATTATTAAGACAAATCACTAGGTAAGCAACTTGTTCTCATTATGGTGTCAATCAGACAATATTCCTACAGAGCAAATATATAATTTCTTAATCCTTGTAAAACTTAGAAAAGCTAACAAAAGCTTTTCAGATTTACTGAAGAAACTAATATGAGAACGAAAAAGAAGAAAAGAGACCTAGTTGTATCATTTAAGAAAATCTGTTGAATCCACGACGAATTGGAGCGAATAAGGTTAAAATCCTTGGAAAATTTCCACTAACACCAATAAGAGCACAAAACATTAAAAACTAAAAAGAACCATAAGCAAAAGCATCTCAATTTATCAGAAAAATTATAGATCTTATGGTTTGAGTAAGCCTAACCCTTACTAACCATGGAAACAACCTTTGTAAACAAATAAATTGACATAAATATAAGCAATAAATACAACCTAAAAATTGGCCTGAAGAGGATTGAAAATGAGGCTAATGATGTTATATAAACAAGCTTTAATGTAGATAAAGCAGTGCATTATTGAAAATGAGGCTGATGATATTATATAAACAAAGAACCTTAAAAAGTAAACAAAAATCTAGCTAATTTCCTGAATGTTTAATGAGAACAACTCAATTTTCATATAACCCAAATTCGTAAAACCCCTAAATACACACCATATGAAAAAGGAAAGATAATGAATAGAAACATCGCAGAGCAAAATCTAGAATTAAATTAATATCAAAACTAAATTAGCAATACCTTTATGAGTTCGTTTCTAGGAGACTCACACACGGAGAAGAAAAGATAGAAGAACAAATATTGCGAAACCCTAAATTTCACAACACAAAACTCGCCATAACAGACCGATGAACCAAATGCCTCGGAGAAAACAAATCACAAAATAATAAATTGTCCTAATCAAGTATATTATTTGATAGCTTCAAATAAGACCCCTCGAATTCAAGAACCAAAGGCACAAGCGTTATTTTCTTGGAAAACAAGAGAAACAAACAAACTACAGAGAAAGGGTGAGAAAAAGAACTCCCTTAACTGCGTTTCCTCTTTAGAGTGACACTTAGATAAATGAAATCTCCAAAAGTGAACTATGAACAACGAGACGTTTAAGAGAAGTGAGAGGTATTGTTAAATCTTAGCTGGAAAGTAGAAAATCTATCTCTGATTAGAGAAAGATTTAAACTTTCTAGAGGATTTCTACTCGTCCAGAAACAAAGAAAGATTTTAAAAAAGATTGATCATGTTTCCTCTTGTTAGTACACACATAGTAGCGCTAAATTGTGATTTAAAATTAGTTCAATAGGTAAACAAATTTTGAAAGTAAAAATCACTCAAAGATGACCAAAAACATATTATGAGTTGTATATACCCAAAGCAACAACAAATTCAACTTTCAAATTTCAAAACATAAGAAAAAGCTATTGGTTGCTCTCCTAAGTTACCATCGATAAGAATTCTCAATCAAAGACAAACAAAGATGAAAATAATTGACATAATATAACTATAGGGACTAGAGACATGATGGATGAGATAGTTCTTGGAGAGATCTGATCTACTATAACCATAAAAAATCCTACTATAATGGTCATTAATATAAACTTCATTTCTTTTTTCTTTTTTCTCAATAAATTTATGTCTTCCTTCATGAGCTTCATTTTTTCTTCAAATTCCTTAGATATGCTTGTTTAAAATCCTTTCTTCAACATTGATAATTCTTCCTTAATTTTTGATTAACTTTAATGGCTCTCTTGGTAAATTTGTTATTGTGTCATTTGAAAAGGTTGCATCTCCTAACTTGAAATATTTTATTTCATTATGTAAACTTTAAACACAAATTTTCGATCAAATAATAAATAAATTCTCATAAAAAAATTGGGGCATCTATAGAATCTCCAATAGGGATTGTGATCACTTTATGAGGTCCTTAGTGGGGCTTTTAACCTATAATGGCAAACCATGTTTTCTACATTTGAACTTATTGTTGCATTAGTAGATGGCAACAATTTCATATACAAAGATGCTAAAGAAAATCACAGTATAAAATCGACAGAAAAGAAAACATGAGTTAAAAAAAATAGAACTAATATTTTTTCTTCTAAATATGATGACAAATTTTTTTAATCATAAATTAGGCTTATATTACTATATCTGTTTTGTGCATTCTTAAATGATATTGTCATTTGTATATACATCTTAAGAAATTCTAAATATGATCCTACTTTTAAGCCTATATCCCACCTATATATACTGTTGATCCTTATATTCTAAACTTGAAGATTGAAATGGAAGACTAGTAAGCAACAGAAGATAAATGTCTTGCAGTATTGATGACTGTATGCTTGTCACAAGTATATTGGGTAGTTTGCATATGCTTACACCAAATACACAAAAAGACTTAGAATAGTGAAATGGAAATGGTCTATGCATGTTCTTGTGAGGACACACACACACACACACACACTTGCACACATATGCCGAGATGGTCCAATCACATATACCTCCTTTTATGAATTTATTTGTAGGCTGCAATATCTTTTCAATGATTTTGGCCAAATTTATTTAACCTTCATAATATATAAAAATTGCATGCATAAAACAGTTGCAAATATGATAAAGCATGAAAGACGGTGACAAATTATGATATATAATTGACAAGTTGAAACTAAATCATTTTAATCACCATTTGATTTTATGTGGGAGGAAGCTATTCTTTCAGCTTGTTATGTTCTAAATAGAGTCCCTCATAAGAAACTAGATCAAACCTCATATGAAATTTGGAAAGGTTATCCACCTAACTTGCATTTTTTAAAAGTGTGGGGGTGTCTTTCTAAGGTTGCTCGACCTAAACATAAGAGGAAGAAAATTGGGCCTAAGACCATTAATTCAATTTTTATGGGATATGCCTCTAATAGTGTTGCCTATAGATTTATGGTCAAGCAAGAGGAGTTTAGCACTTATGGATCAATTATGGAGTCAAAAGAGGTAGTGTTCTTCGAGGATATATTTCCTATGAAAGTGAGTGTGCAAGTCCCTAGAGAATTTGTCCCTAGTTACATAGAGGAAGAGGAAATTGTTGAACTAAGGAGAAGCAAAAGAGCTAGAGTACCTACGAGTTTTGGTTCTGATTTTATTACTTCCTTTGTAGTCACAGAACTTAAGGAGATAGATGATGTTTTTTTAGTGACTTATATTATTGAGGAAGATCCTAAAACTTATGAGGAAGCAATGAGATCTATGGATGCTATATTTTGGAAGGAAGCCATAGAAGTGAATTAGAGTCAATCATGTCTAATCAAACTTGGGTTTTAATTGATCTACCTCGAGGGTGTAAGCCTTTGGAGTGTAAGTGGATTTCATAAAGAAATTGAGACCTGAAGGAACCATTGAGAAGTTCAAGGCAAGACTTGTAATTAAAGGCTTTAAACAAAAGGAAGGATTGGACTTTTTTGACACTTACTCTCTTGTTACTAAAATTGCATCTATAAGGATGTTGTTTGCTATTGCCTCAGTATTTAAACTTCATGTGCACCAAATGGATGTTAAGACAACTTTCTTGAATGATGATCTTGATGAGGAAATTTACATGGTCCAGCCCGAAGGGTTTAGAATGTCTAGTCAAGAGTAAAAGGTGTGTAAGTTGGTTAAGTCTTTGTATGGACATAAACAAACTCCCAAAGAGTGGCATGAGAAATTTGAAAAATGAGATTTTCAAACATGGTTTCACCTCTTGTGATGCTGATTCTTGCATTTACGTGAAATCTGATATCAATGGTTATGTAATCGTAACTCTTTATATGGATGATATACTTATTTTTGGTACTAATTTATCTGCCATTGATATTACCAAGAGTTTGCTAAAGTCTTCTTTTGATATGAAAGATCTTAGACCTGTGGACTTTATGCTAGGAATTAAAGTTGATAAGGCTGACTCTGGTTATAGGTTTAATCAAACTCATTATGTTGAGAAAATTTTGAAGAAGTTTGGTTACTATGATGTTGATCTAGTCAAAACTCCTTATGATGCTAGTGTTGCTTTGAAGAAAAATCTTGGTGGCAGTATAAACCAAGCTGAGGATGCTAAAATTCTTAGTAGTGTGATGTTCTTGATGAACTATTCTTGTCATGATATTGCATTCTGCGTGAGTAGACTTAGTAGGTATGCTCATAATCCAAGTCAAGAGCATTAGAATGCATTGATTCGTTTATTGAGGTATTTGAAAGGTACTATGCATTATGGATTATCTTTTGGTGGTTATCGTCCTGTATTAGAGGGGTATTCTAATGTCAACTAGGTTACGGAGAGTGATGTTATTCACTCTACCAGTGGTTATGCTTTTACCTTGGCAGGAGCTGCAGTGTCTTGGAAATCATCAAAGCAAACATGTATTGCGAGATCAATAATGGAGGCTGAGTTTATGGCTTTGGAGCTGGCAGGATGGGAAGCTGAGTGGCTAAGGAATCTCTTAGCAGATATCCTGCTTTGGAAAAAACCAATTCGTTCTATGTTCTTTTATTGTGATTCACAGGTTTGCCATTTATGTTGGCTAAAACAAGGCATATAATGGCAAAAGTAGACTTATCAGATTGAGATATAAAATTGTTTGTACTTTAATTAGACATGGTGCAATTTCTCTAGACTATGTTAAATTAGATAAAAACTTAGTGGATCCGTTTACAAAAGCTTTGAGTAGGAAACTAGTTTCAAAGCATGCTAAACGGATGGGGGTTTAACCCAATTATGCAGAAAACTCATGATGGATACCATAATGGGAAACCAAGTTTAATGGGTCAAAAGAAGTTATGTGGTTACTACTTATCTATACATTGTTTATGGAATAATACTGAGATATATTCAGTTATTGAATATCATCCCTAACATGACCTTACTGCGTTTGATGAGGTTAGATTGTTTAATCCTTAATGAGTTTCTTAGCCTATGTTTAGGTGGTGTGAGCAGTACACACTTGATGGACTCACCTATGTGATTGTAAGGTATTTGGGCCATCTCTTTAGAATGATCATGAGACTAGGGCATTTTGAGGCTATTTATTTCTCTAGCAGGGTCTATCTCCAATTTTCTTAAACAATAGGTTCAATTCTTAGTTCACTTGGTTATTCACCTACTTTTCCCCTAAATTGTTACAAGTTGTTTCTCAAGTTTTGGACCAAGTGGGGGATTGTTGGGCGTTTGCTCCAATACTTGAATAATGGTCATAACGTTTGTTTTGATTTCACCAAAACGTTCACCATTAATTTTTTGCTCATACATTTCTTACGTTGATTGCCACCAACTTTGTTAACGTTCCACTTTTCCTTAATGTGTCTTTATTTCCATTGTCAATGTATGAATTCTTTCTGCTATATATATACGACTCACATTTTGTTCTTTTTGCTCTCTTCCACTGTCATCATTCTGCTCATTTTTCTTATATAAGGCACACATCTTCTTCCACATAAAAACACCTATTATACACATATCTTCTTGTCTTTTCTATTTTTCCTTTGTCTGCTTTTATTAATTTTCGGAGACAGTTTCTACTCTACCTTTTGGATTCCACTGAAGTTGGCGGAGAAGGTGTTAAACCTGGGGTCGGATCCCATTATCCTGCTCCACCATAGAGGGGGAATTTTCAACTTAGGGCAGTGATTTTCATGACACCTTGCATTTCAAACAAGCCATTCCAATTTATTATTTCTGCTATTTCCTCTAACAACAACTTGCTTAAAAACACAATAAGGTGTTGGTTTTATTGAAGCATAACTCTAATTCCTAGACCACATGTGTTTGGCTCAATAAAGAAGGGTTATGAGAAATTAAGGAGTGGAAGCATAGGGGCTAATGTTAGTGCCTCTTTAAGCTAATCAAAATCCTTCTACTATGCATCATTCCATTCACCAATGCCTCCTCTATCTTTCTTCAACTTGTGTTAAGGGTTTCACCAATGCTTCATAATACTTAATGAAAATTCGGTAATATACTATTAAACCTAAAACCCCCCAATTCTTTCATCAATTAAAGATTGAGCCATTATTGAATTATTTGGATATTACCGAGATCTATGGATACTCTATTAGCTGAAATTTAATATCCTGAACAATCGAATTGCTTTACCCCAATCATGCATTTAACACCCTCGAGAAGGATCCTATACATATAAAGCAACAGTAAAACTTGGTGTAAATGCTCAAAGTTTT
The DNA here is from genome assembly GCA_027576455.1 of Erythroxylum roigii. Classification (NCBI taxonomy): domain Eukaryota; kingdom Viridiplantae; phylum Streptophyta; class Magnoliopsida; order Malpighiales; family Erythroxylaceae; genus Erythroxylum; species Erythroxylum roigii. The sequence continues at coordinate 9,953,825 of JANZXV010000007.1, forward strand.
GTTTAAAATCATTACTATATAAAATTATATCATCAAAGAAAACTAAAAGAAATCTTCTTAAGTATGGTTTAAAAATATCTTTTATGAGGCCTTAAAATGTTGCCGGAGCATTGGTGACTTGGAAGGGATTAATAAGAATTCCTAATGCCCATTATGGGTCTAAAATGTAGCACCCCACTCTCGCAAGACACATACCTGACATCCTGAGTGATGTCCAAGTGCGTACCCCGCAAAGGTAACATGCTAGAACAGTCAAACACTTGAAGCTTAGTACAAAATTTTCAAAAATAGCAAAAGCGTATGCAGAAATCAATAATCAATTGAGCCCACTTTATTCATAAACTTTTTCAATCACAAGGGTTACAATCATTTCACAAATAATCCGAATTTCATTAGTCACTGGGGCCCATTACAGATATAAAACACTTAAATTCATAATTGATATTACATTACAAAATCATTTACAAACATTTCCCATTTGGGAAGTTACTATAAACAAAAATAAAGAAATACAAATGCAGACGCGAACTGATCCCGACCTCTATCATTTACTTGAATGTAGTGGCTATACTCCTATTAGCCTAACGGGGTAACTCTTCTAATCCTGAAAATATTGCAAAGTTTGGGTAAGTTTTGCAAACTCAGTGAGTGACCATCCTCGATGGCTCACTCAATCACATCCACATACAATTCATATAATCACATATCACTTTGTTCACAACATTTACATTCTCATTCAATTACAAGTTAATAAGATATTGCAATCATTCGAACATACATATTAAATGAATATGCAATGCATATGTGAATCACTTTCATTTATTACTTTGTAGTGACCAAGTGCTTATAACTGTCCCGTATCTATTGTGGATACCAGGCTCATTGATAACTGTTCCGTATCTATTGGGGATACCAGGCTCATTTTACATAGTGAGCATTTGGCTCTTAATCAATTTATGAGCTTTAAGCTCTTTTTCACAATTTGAGCTTTAAGCTCTTTTTCGGTGGCTACTCCGATCACAACTGTCTTTATATTTCATGCATTCATGCATTCATGTAATGGAATGCTTCACATTCTTATATAATCAATCAGTCACTTTCACATGTCATATTCACATTCAGAATACATTTATCATCGGACTGTGGTCCGGCATTTAACATAAATGTTGAGAAACACTTTTTCAATCATATGCATATTCGCATGTTTCTTTGAAATTTAATAATCAAGATAGATATCACATATTTCATCAAATTCATATACAAGGAGTACTTCAATATCACATTCATGCATCAAAATCATCGAACCTTTAGTTTTTGGAATTAGAACAATCAAAGTCACATTCATAAGATAATTCAAAACATAATAAGAATAGAGCAATCAATAAGTAAGACAATCTAGGTCGACCCATAGTACGCTCCAGATTAGCATTAGCTTCTATGATTTGGAAACGTTTGAATGCAGACGTTTATCCTGCACATCCAAATTATGCAATACACACGTTGCACACACTTAATAATTGCATAATTATAAGTATTCCTTTATGCACAAATGTGTATATGGAATGTGTACAATGCATACTCAATGACAATCCAAGGTATCTTTTCATTATTCTCATCACATTATCAATCGTATATCAAAACTCACCTAAGTATAATTTGTACTTAGGTTACACCTCAATAAAACCACTTGAATCTAATTTTATAACTTAATTGCTCATTTCAGATTTTTCCAAAAAGTGATTTTCAGGTATATTGTTTTTTATCATTCAGACAATGAAAAATGAGTAATTTGAGAACAATTTCTTCTAGAAAGTTGTTCTCTTATCTCTTAAGTTTCTAATGACACCAAGATAATACAATTTGATTCAGTAATCCAAAAGTTATACTCCAAATAATTTAGACTGTTCTTAAACTGTAACAGTATTCTGTACCTAAATTCAAGTCAGATTCTGGAATTCGAGAGACATAATTGAAATTCAATTTATTCATAACAATTGTAGCCCTATGTCTCTAGTTTAATCTAAATAAGAATCATTCAATTTAGATAACTATAGATCAATATATCACTAAAATATCGAAGCATGTTTAATGAAAATACTCCAGTCATCAATTTTCAAAGCTGCGCAGGAAAGTTGGCCATGGCGAAGCCAAGAGTTGGCCGCAATG
>JANZXV010000007.1:9971004-9982563 GCA_027576455.1 Erythroxylum roigii
ATAAATGCAAATTCAGGCGAACCAAGCAATTTAGCAAGAAAAATATATATATAACCCAATAATTAATCCAGAAATTAAGGGAAAATGCCATAAAATTTGATAAGAAAATGCATCCAACAAATGCCCCCAAACTCAAACTTTTGTTTGTCCCTAAGAAAAATTAAGAAAAATTGTTCAAAATAAATTAAGGAACACTCAACAATTGGAATTTTCAGAATTGCAGTAACTGTTAAGTCAAAATTGACTTTACGAGTTGAATAATTTTGATGACAAACAAAAAATAGATAAATGAAAAACAGATGAAATATACCTTAGCGAAAAGCAGACGGAACGAAATTCAGACGGAAGCTTATACGAAAAATAGACGAAGCAGAAATTCAGACGGAAGCTTATACGAAAAACAGACGAAGCAGAAATTCAGACGGAAGCTTATACGAAAAGCAGACGGAACGAAATTTAGACGGAAGCCTATACGAAAAGCAGACGGAAGCGTTATAAAATCAGACGGAAGCTTAGAAGAAAAAGCAGACGGAAGCTTAGAGGAAAAGCAGACGCCTTTTAGTTTCCTCCGAACTCGCTTCTTCATTACAGCTCTCCTCCTACTCCTTACACCTCCTTCTTTCCTTCTTCTTCACTTTCAGTTTCCTCAGAACTCGCTAGTGTCCAAACACATCAAAACATTTTAGTGAGAACAAAATCACCTATACCTCCCTCCAATGAAAAGCCACCAACTCTTGAGTTAAAGCCTTTACTTGCACACCTTAGGTATATCTTTGTAGGTGAGGGTCAAACTTTACCCATCATTATCTCAAACCAGCTCGATGGGGAACAAGAGAGCTAGATGGTTAAGATCATTAGGAAGTGGATGAAGGCCATGGGATGCCAAATATCTGATATACTAGGAACAATTCCTAATGTAGTCATACATAGGATTAACCTCGAAGAAAGAAGTAGAGTAGTTAGGGAACAACAAAGAAGATTAAATCCACACATAAAAGAAATGGTCATTAAATTATTACATTTAGGTATCATCTACTAGATTTCAGATAGTAAATTGGTCAGCCTAGTGCAATATGAACCTAAAAAAGGACGTATGATAGTAATGGAGAGTCAAGGTCGCGAGATGATTTCCACTCAAACAATCACAGGTTGGACATTGTGTATTGATTATTAGAAGCTTAATAAGGTAACAAAAAAGGATCATTTTCCTCTTCCATTTGTGGATCAAATGATAGAAAGGGTAATTGACCATGTATTCTACTATTTCCTATATAGATATTCAATCTATAATCAGATTTTTATCTATTCTAAAGATAAAGAAAAGAACATTTTACATGTCCTTACGAAACATTTGTCTATAGAAGGATGCCTTTTGGGTTATGCAATGCTTCATCAACATTTCAAAGGTGTATGATGTCGATCTTTGTAAATATGATTGATGACATAGTGGGGATTTTTATGGACAATTTTCAGTCTTTGGAGACTCTTTTGAGCATTGCTTGATAAATTTGGACAGAGTTCTTCAAAGATGTGAGGAGTCACACTTGGTTCTAAACTAGCTAGAAATGTCACTTCATAGTGCAAAAGGGAGTAGTATTGAGACATAAGATATTGTGCCAAGGTATTGAAGTAGATAAAGGTAAGACAGAATTCATTGAGAAGCTTCCACCACCAATTAATGTTAAAAGTGTTCAAGCATTTCTAGGACATGTAGGATTTTATCATAGCTTAATTAAGGACTTCGTGTTAATTTCTAGACCTTTTACAAATCTCTTAGTCAAAAATGTGCTTTTCATATTTGATAATCCTTGTTTATCTACATGTAATTTCAGCACCAATCTTAACGTCACTAGATTGGTCATTACCATTTAAAGTCATGTGCTATGCTAGCAACCAAGCTATAGGTTGTGTGTTAGGATAAAGGAAGGACAAAAGGCTACATGCACTTTACTATGCAAGCAAGACATTAATAGGGGCCCAACTCAATTATACCATTACTGAAAAGGAGTTGTTAGCGATGGTGTTCGCATGTGGAAAATTTTTGTCTTACCTCTTGGGATCTAAGTTGATCATTTTTACCATTCATGCAATGCTTAAATATCTCTTTTGTCAAGAAAGATGTAAAATTGAAGCTCATTAAATGATTATTGCTTTTATAAGAATTTGATATTGAGAATAAAGATAAGAAGGGAGCAAAAAATGTGGTAGCTGATAAAGGAGGGGAATTACAGCAAAGTGGGGACATTGTGGTACTATGGTATGATTATATAGTAAATTATGTTAATGGATTGATAAGAAAATGTGTTATAGAGGAAGAAATGTTAGACATACTAACGAATTGTCATGAATCCATCTATACTGGGCATTACAGAGAAAATAATACGGCGACGTGAGTCTTGAAATGTGATTTTTATTAGCCAAATTTGTTTAAGGATGCTCGAAATTTTTTTGCATAATGTGATAAATGTCAAAGAGTAGGGAACATCTCGAAGAGAGATAAGATGCCATTGTCTAACATTTTGAAAGTGGAGGTGTTCGATGTATAGGGAATGGATTTTATAGGACCATTTCTATCCTCTACGAGGAACACGTATATTTTAGTCAGAGTGGACTACTTATCATAATGGGTTAAAGCAATGGCAACTCTAACGAATGATGGCAAGGTGGTGAAAAAATTTATCAAGATATTATTCAATTGATTTAGAGTGCCACGAGCAATAATTAGCAATAGAGGAGAAAATTTTTGTAATAAATCTTTCGATGCTCTTATGAGAAGATATGGAGTTCATCATCGTGTTGCCACTTTATACCACTTGCAAATAAGTGGACAAGTGGAGGTCATTAACAGCAAGTTAAAAAGAATATTGGAGAAGACGATAAGCAGTTCAAGGAAAGATTAGGCATTAAAGCTGGATGATGCTCTATAGGCCTATCGAATCGCCTTAAGACTCCAATTGGTACAAACCTATTTTGGCTTATTTATGGTAACGCTTGTCACTACCTGTGGAGTTAGAACATAGAGCATATTAGGCGACAAAAGCTTTAAATTTTGATTGGAACCAAGTAGGTGAAAAAGACTTCTACAGTTGAACGAGCTTGATGAGCTTAGACTAAATGCATGCCAAGTTGTATAAGGAAAATGTTAAGAAATGGCATGATTCTCATATGAAGAAAAAAGATTTCAAATTAGGAGATACGATTTTACTATTTAATTTGAGATTGAAGTTGTTTCTCTAAAAGCTTAAATTAAGATGAAGCTTTAGAATTGAAGAACTGCAATAAGGAAGCCTTCAAGATGAATGGAAAAAGATGTAAATCGTATCTTGGAGGAGTCTTTTCATAAGAAAGGGACATAGTTTCTTTCCTTTCAATTTATTAAATAAGATTTGATCATGAAAGGTCAAGCTAATGGCTATAAATTAACATATTATGTAGTTAGGTTTTTCTTGAATTCTAATATCTATAAGTTCCTATTTTAATGTTCTTAGAGTGATTTGGACTGTTAAATTTCATATTTTTGAAGTTGTTACAGGTTAGGGAACAAGTTCCTGGGGATATATGAAGGAAATCAATCGAAACAGGGCAAGAATGGATAATTCTAGCCATGTCATGATCGTAAAAGTGTGACGATCGTTTTTACGATCATGCATGATAAAGGTTGCGTCATTCTTTCACGAACGTTGCACCTTTATGGCTCTAAGAATCAAGTAAGTCTCCAATCGCTTAAAACCAAAAGGGAAAGCAAATTTGTGGGGGGATGGTGCACGTGATAGGGCTAAGAATTTTAGAGCTCCTTTTTCGATCTTCGCGGGAGAAGAAAGTATAAGATTCTAAATCTTTTGTTTAAGAATTGTTGTTGCATCACGATATATTGATTTCAATATCTTAGAAAAACTAACTTTTGAAAGAAAAGATTGAGGCTTTGAGTCTAAAAATTCATTGGGAAAAATTTATTCAATTTGATTTTTCTGTGTATGAGGGTTTAACCCTTGAATTTTACATGACTTTACATTTTCAGCTGCAAAAATTAAATAATTTTTAGTTTAGATTGGGAGGAAACCCTAATAATTTGGACTATGATATTATGAAAGAAATTTATGGGTTTTCGAAATAAAAAATTATTAAAAATTATGGAAACTTTCATATTGTTTAATATTGGAAGAAATTGAAAGGGTTAGATGAATTTTCTGTAAGAAATGCACATAATAATGTTATTATTAATCATGAACATTTGTTATTGCATAAATTTATTTGTCAAACTGTGTTTGCCAAAACTCAGAGTAACAAGTGTTTTCTTAAAGATGTATTCATACTTTGGTGCATGGATCATAAGATCCGAGTTCGTACATCAACTTACATTTTTCAAATAATAGTTACTTTTCTTAATAAAAAAATTAACTATCTCGACATGAGTTTTCTTATTAATGCGCTTGCTCGATTTCACGGTGTTTCTCTTGATGTACTAAATGTTATCTTTCTTAAGTTTCCAATTCATACATATTAGAGACAAGCTCAGATCTTGGAGGTCTATGGGATGGAACTCCAAGATATTGGTTCAAAGCCATAAGTGAAATACAAGACTGGATAGGTGAGCTTTAGTTCTGCTCCAGCACAACACCGACAAGAAGTCTCATCCAGTGAAGAAATTGAGGAGGATGAGAGAGAGAAAGTGTTTAACTTAGTGTCAAAAAATAATAAAAGCACGGCAGATCGCCTAAACACCATGGAGGCGCAAATGAAGGAGCTCGCACAGCATCAACTAAACATCACCATGACATGGAGAAAATACTTAAGTATTTTGCTATTCATGGTGTTTAGATTCCATCGCCCACAACATCACCACCTCATTCTCTACAAGTCTTCTTGCTTTAATCTTTTAGTTATTGTTACTTATTTATATTTGTGTTGTTTGATTTCTCACATTGAGGATAATGTGTTGTTTAAGTGCGAGACATTTATGGATTGGCATTTCATTGGTGTGTGATTTTGGCATTTGCATTGTGTTAGTTTTTTATTAGGTTGCCATTGTGTGGACTGAATTGTATGAATGTGTCAATGATATGAATTGAATGGAATTAGTTTAGTTTTGAACATGGTTTTTTAAATAGTAAAGGCATAGTAACTTGTGATTTTGTGATTTAATTGTCTTTAGGATGAATATGCATGTTAATTAGGGTATGACACCTATTCTTTAACTTAATGAAATTTGTTTATATACTTTTATAATTATAGTCAACTGAATTGGTTAGCATTATTAGTACCCTTTTAAAAGAATGATTAATTAAGAAGAACATAAACAACCTTTGTATTACGTAAGGGTAAGGCTGCGTACTATCAGACCTCCCCAGACCTTACGACTCAGCGAGATTTCAAGTGGATGATGATGATGATGATGATGATTGAGTAATAAGAAACAAGGTAAGTTAAGAAATAAAAAAAAGGGTGTATTAAATAAAATTACGATTCCACTAGCCCTTTTTAAGAAAGTTGGGTTAAGAATAAAGTTGGTAGTCAGTTGAGACTTATGATATAGCTCAGTAATTGGAGGCATTCACGAAAAAATGTTTTTCTTCGCATCAAAAGGCTATAATGACACTCCAACCAAACTAAATAAACAACGTGACCAAGTTGAGTAATCCGGAGACATTCATGATAAGAAGTTTGCCTTCACATCAAAAGACTAGGCTATCGTTAAAGAAAATTTTAAAAAATGGCATTACAATAAATAAAACCTATTGATCTTTTACAAATAGCAAGATTTTTCATGAAAGGATACTTAGTGATAGTTTTCCTTTTTGATTGATCAATAATCATTAATGCATGCTTAGTAGTGCCATAGTGAATGAATAGGTTGTTAATATTTTGATTGATGTATATATTCAAATCAATGCTTAAATATAAAAAAATAAGTTAGTATGTTGATACATTTTGAGTGATTGATATTTGAGGTTAAGTTAATTCCATAAGATTTGATTCCATTGTATCATTATTACATGTTGTATTATTGTGTGTTTATGTGTTTATGTGTTTTTGTTTGGTCGTGTTTTCTGTTTTGATTGAGGATAAAAAAAGGTTTAAATGTGGAGATGTTGATAGGTGTAGATCATAGTATGTTTTTACAAGTAGTTAAATATGTTTTTTTGGTGTTTTCTTAGATGATTATCATGTGTATAGACTTAAAATTGTGTTCTTGTTAATGTTTGTATGTGTTCTAAGTGTTTGATTGATTTGGAGCAATAATTTGATCTTAATTTTATGTTTTAACAGGTGTTTGATATGTTTGTGAGTGTATAAAATAGGAATGTGAAGAAAAGAGAAGATCTTAGATGCATGGCAAAGAACAAGCTATGTGCATGGAGCTTCTGTCACAATAGTAACACCATGCACGATTATGGCGAAGAGGGACAAGCTATGCAGGTCAAGATTGTAATACCCTCGTGATCGTGACACCGTGCATGATTGTGATAAAGAGGGACAAGCTATGTAGGTGAAGATTGTGACACCTCATATATAGTGTAGGTTGAAGAGAGCAAAGTTATTTTAAATCAAGTTGGAGTTGATTATAAGGTTTGAGAAACTTTATGACTAAATATGAGATATTTAATAAATAAGGACTAATATGAGATACCGTTAGAGGCCAGACACTTGTACGGCTACGATGGTCGAGACGGATCGATTCCTGAATCAGTTCAAGGGATATGATAAGATAAAAATCAAGCTTCGGAATAAGGTACGAATTAAGCTTCCGCTTTATTATGATTTGTGTTAATTATTTTATATAATTAAAGAGATTTTGGTTTTCCAGAAATCAAAGTTTAAGAAAAAAATTTGTGATTATTCCGCTATGTTGAGATCAGATCCCAACCCAGTTTCCTAACAGTTCTAATATGAACTCGTTCATGATCCAAAACAAAATTACGTAAATGTTCACTCCCAAAATGCCTGAGAAAATTCTACTATGTTTTCTTTCCTGTTGTAACATGAACACGTCCATGATCCAAAACAAAATTAAGTAAATGCTCACTCCCCAAAAATGCCCGAGAAAATCTACTATTTTTCAGCTTTAATGATGCCGAGGGGACCATAAGAAGATTATATGTAACACATTAACAGAGGCAGGGGCCATTGATTTTGCGAAAGTGAAACTGCACTTGAAAGTTTAAACTTTAGCCAAGTGATATTTTATTTGAGTCTTGTGTTGTGTTAGGTCATTGATGTATTTAAATAATACTCTCAATCTTTTTGTCACCATAAATTTGGAAAGGCCGGTTCTTTTGCTGTTTAAAAGATACCTTTTATACCTGAAAATTTCATCAGAATTTTGATGGAGTGGGGCATATTATTTTTTGGGTACTAAAGGAATAATGAAATTAATGACAACTCCGCAAGCAATACAATTTTAATCTACAAAGTCGATGTCAGAAGTAAATTCGAGCAGTGCACCGAATATTTTATTTTTAGAAGGGTAAAGCATGGAATTCTTGACTGGAAGGTAAACCAGCGGTAGTTCTCCTGGATGCCAAATTTAGGAGCATGTCTATTTAAGGCACCAACTTGATTAAAATGCCGTGAATGGGACTGCAGTATTAGGTAATTAATACGAGATTAATATACTGCTTAACAAAATCATACCTAAAAGAATAGGAAACTTATATTCTTCTAAGGCGCACAGCCATACATAAGGAATCCAAGCTTTTGTGCTTGAAGCTGAGAGAAGTTTCAACACTTTCTTTCTTTCTAAGCTGCACAGTCAATGGAGGCAAAGTCTTCAGATTCTAAAATCTGTTGCTACAGAGCTGCAGAATACAGTTGCAGTGCTAGTTTGCTCTGTGTTTCTTGCCCTTTTTGTATTGTTTGGTCTTGCCTCAAACTACCTTGCAAGGTTGGATTGAAAGCTGCAAAACATGCTAGAGATCGTTGTACAAGATGCTGTGGTTCAGAGAATAAAGTTTATGCATCATATTCGTCGTTTTCAGATATTGACAGTTATGGGCAGTCAAGTATGGTTAGAGAACTGGATGGCTCTTCTGCGTCATCATTATCAAGGTCTAGGGCGAGAGAGAGAGCGACGGTGGATCGCAAAGTATAAGTGCTGTTCGAAGCTGAAAACTGGGTCTGTGTTTCCGACTTTTTCATGTGTTTATTAATTTCTGGATTGTTGTGTAGAAAAGATTCTTTTTTCAAAGGATCACTTTATCTTTCTTCCTCCAAAAACTAATTCCATGGCCATGGGGTCTAGAAATCAGTTCATCTAATCCATAGGCTGCTTCCAGAAATGACCCCATGTGTTGTTTTCTCCTGAATTATCAGGGGGAAAAAAAAAAAAAGCAGTCCTCTCTGTCTGATTGAAACTTGTAGAATAGAGTAAATAATTCGGCCGTCAAGTGACTCGATGATTTGTACTAGAACAGGACTAAAATAACACGTCCAATAATTACATAGCTCGTATCTTCACAATTTTGCAAACAACCCTTTTTTTTTCAGCATCACTGCATTTATCATACTTTACAGCACATACCGACTCTTCAACACAGCTACATAAAACTCATTCTCATCACTTGCCAATGGCCACACCACACGCAGACCACACATTACCACCCCTCCCTTTTTAGAACATTACAAACTTTATCACTACAACATTAGACAATTCCAATTATCTTGTTTGGAGCAATCAAGTTCGAACAATTTTATGTACCTGCAACCTACTGGACCACATCGATGGAACCAGTGCCCCACCAGCCAACGCTGCTTCTCTTGACTGGGACAAATACGACGGCTTGGTTTACTGTGCGCTAACAGCTACTCTGTCTCCAGTAGTGTCATCTATGGCTCTCGGTTGTACTACTGCTCACCAGCTATGGACTCGACTAGAGACCCACTTCTTACAACAGACAACAGCACAACGTTCTCTCCTTCGTCGCCGTCTGCACACTACCAAAAAAGGTAACGCCTCCATATCCGAATATCTCACCAGTCTGTCCTCGATTTTGCAGCACTTTGCCGCAATTGGAGCCTCGGTCCCTGACGAAGATATGGTTGTTCTCGCTCTCAATGGCTTACCAGCCGACTATGAAGCATTTGTCACCGCAATTGAAAATCGCGAGGTCCAACCTTCCTTCACTAAGCTTCAAGCCAAGCTTCTCCTCCATGAGCAGCGGTTGTCGGTGTACCACTCACCATCTTCCACCGATCCTAATGTTGCCTTCACCGCTGCACGCATCAATCACCATGGACGAGGTGGTCGACGGCACTACACCTCTTATCGGTCCCCTCTTCAGCATCGGACGGCTTACCCGAAAAATGCCCCATACATATATTCTAGGTCACCAAATCCCTTAAACCCACCGACCCATCATCAAGCCCACAACCCATCCTTTACTGCCCACGATCCATCCTTTACAGCCCAAAACCCATCCTCCTTCTATCAAGCCCAACAGCCCCAACCCAACAACCATCCAGCCCAATCCAAAATTAGTCCCTCAGCCCACTATCAATTTTTTCAGCCCAACTCTGTTCCAAAATTCAACTACACCAATCCACCTCCCCTTTGTCAAATTTGCTACAAAATGAGACACACAGCTGTCAAATGTTGTTTTCGATATTCCAACTCTAGAAATGTCCAACCATATCCTAACCCAAACACATTTCATAGTGCATTTTCTGTTGTGACCATAAATGAACACCCACAAAATTATAATCTCACCACTAGCACTATCAATGAATGGCTTCCTGACACTAGTGTCTCTGCCCAAATGACGTCCAACCCACAGCTTCTCGACAATGCCGAGCCCTATAGTGGAACAAATCAAGTCCTTGTTGGTAATGGCAAAGCCCTCTCTATCACTTCCATTAGCACATGCACACTCACTCACCATCCAAAATCTCTTTACCTTAATAATGTTCTCCTTGTTCCACAAATAACCACTAATCTTTTATCTGTTGGTCAATTTGTCACTGATAATCTATGTTCCATTGAGTTTAACCCCTTTGGCTATGTTGTGAAGGATCTCCAAACCCAGACTCCACTTCTCAAGGGTAACATCCATGGCAATCTCTACCCAATGAGGATACCTACCACCTTCCACAATCCAATTGCTCTTACTGCTTAAACGGTCTCTCCTGCAATCTGGCATCAACGACTTGAGCATCCTTGCCACACCACAACCCCTATTTTGTTTCGAATTCTATCTAATAAATCTTATGTAATAAAACCTTGTTCTTCCTGCCTTCAAGGCAAAAGTACTAGACTTCTTTTTTCCTCATCATCTCGCAAATCAACAGCCTTGTTACAACTTATTTACTGTGATATCTGGGGACCATCCCCAACTTTATCTCTCTCTGGGCATCGATACTTTATTATTTTTATTGATGACTACAGCCGTTTCACATGGATATACCCATTAACCCACAAATCACAAGCTCTTGACAAATTTCTCCATTTCAAAACCACCTATAAAAAATTATTATCTGCCACAATAAAAGTTTTACAATCTGATGGTGCACCTAAACTCATCAAGGGTCCCTTTGCTCAGTATACATCCCATAATGGCATAATCAACCGCATCTCTTATCCCCACACCCCCCAACAAAACAGTGTTGCTGAACGCAAAATTAGGCACATAACAGAAACAGGCCTCACCTTACTCCCCCATGCCCGCCTACCAAAACCATTCTGGTACGAAGCTTTTTCAACAGCTGTCTACCTAATAAACCTTCTCCCTACACTAATGCTTCTCAATAAAATACCTCATGAAGTATTGTTCTATACCAAACCTAATCTCACCCACCTAAGAGTGTTTGGATGTGCCTGCTTTCCCTTTCTTGGCTCAACGCGGTCTGATAAGCTCACTCCTAAGGCCAAACCATGCATTTTTCTTAGGTATTCTTCTCAACATAAAGGTTATAGGTGTCTTGATCCTACCACACATAAACTCCATCTCTCCCGACATGTTCGTTTCATTGAAACCCAATTTCCATACAATGACCTTACCACTACACCAACCCAAACACACTTACCTCCCACAATAAACTTACCATAACCATTGCAAACACAAATCTTATCTACTCATCATCAACCATCATCTCACCAATCCTTACCCAACTACTCATCACAACAAACCCATCATCCCATGACAACCTGCACTCACACAAATACTAGAAGACTACGAAATTTTTCAAATTATGTTACCTTTCATACTACCAACTCCTCTCCTGAGTAAAATAAGGATCGGTGCTAATGATGTCCTATGGAAGAGGATTTGGGATTTACAAGTTCCTCCCAAGCTTCGTGATTTTATGTGGAGGGCGTTGCGTAGTGTGTTACCTACAAAGGTATGTTTACAGAGCAGGGGGATTGATGTTGATGGACTTTGCCCTTTATGTTCTTCTATGGAAACAGTTGATCATACTCTTCTTCACTGTGCAAAAGCTGTTTGGTGCTGGAATCTTGTTGCTATTTTTAATTTAACTGTCAATGATTCTCTTGATGGGAAGTTTAGGCAGGTGTGGAATGATTTGGGTAAGGAGGTGGCTGAACTTTTCTCTTTTGTTGCTTGGCAC
>JANZXV010000007.1:10038642-10049497 GCA_027576455.1 Erythroxylum roigii
ATTCTAATTAAAGTTTAATTGAAATTAATATTTAATTTCAATTAAATTACTAAAATGTCCTAAGCTTATTATAAATAAGCTTAAGCTCTATGTAGCTAGCACTTCATGCTTAACCCTCTCTGTAAGAGTTACAAAGTTCTCTCGACCTATTCTGTGGATACCGTTAGAGGTCGGACGCTTGTGCAACTACGGTGGTTGAGACGGATCGGTTTCGAAAACGATTCGAGGGATGCATCAAGATAAAGATCAAGCTTTGGAATAAGGCATGAATTAAATTTCCTCTTTATTTTGATTCGTGTTAATCATTTTATAGAATTAAATAGATCTTGGTTTTCGGGAAATCAAAAATTACGGAAAAGTTTCGTAATTATTCCGCTGCGGTCGGATCAGATTCGGTCCAGATTTTCCAACAAAACACTGTCATATTGTCGAGACCGACTTAAGTCTCTTAAACTATGCCAAAATGCCTAATACTTATTGGAGTGTTGCTTTTGATATAGCCATCTATTTAATTAATTGACTTCCTGCTCCTTTACTTCAAAATAACTCTCCTTTTGAAGGATTATTTGGCAACTTTTCTGACTCTAGTCACCTTAAAATTTTGTGGTGCCTTTGATACCCTTGGATATGACCTTATGCTAAAAATAAACTTGCTCCATGGTCTTATCCATTTATTTTTTTGGGGTATAGTCGGATTCATAAAGGATACAAATGCTTTGATTTAGTTTCCAACAAGCTTTATATCTCACGTGATGTGCTTTCTGACGAGCATAAATTTCCATTTAATATGTTGAATGATGAGACACAACAGGTCCAACATCACGATGCAGCTGCCACATATCCATAGGTCATATCCTCTCCACCACCAGTGTTAACCTTACCAACATTGTAGCCTCGACATGCCACCAATACAATACCTCCCACTGTCCATCTGTCAGCCCCACCTATCTCTGCCTCTCTGTCACATCCAACACTGCCCAATGCCACTTTTCCTAAGCCACACTCAAATGTGCTCCCTACTATCATGGTTTCTCCCTCATCCTCTTCCCCAAACATCGACAACTCTTGCTCTCCTCCAGTATGCTGCGACTCTGCATGCTCTCTTGTTGATCTCAGTCGGTATAGTTCCCTTGCACCTGTTGTTTCTCCAATTGACTCTCGGGCTTCTTTCGATTCACTGGTTCTCTACAACCCAAACAAAAGTCACCCCGTGATCACAAGAGCACAAGCAGGCAACTTAAAACCTAAAACCGTTCACAGTGTCCTTCATTCCGTCTCTAAGCCCAATTGCTTTATAGAGGCCGTCAAACACCATGCTTGGCATAAAGCAATGGAAAAGGAGTTCAATGCTTTGCTGGCTAATGGCACTTGGCAACTCGTATCCCCTTAACCCCATCACAATATCATTGGTTCCAAGTGAGTGTTCAAGATCAAACGACACTCATATGTCTCTATTAAGCGTTTTAAAGCAAGGTTAGTCGCAAAGAGCTTCCATCAAAGACCAGGAGTCGATTACAGTGAGACGTATAGTCTAGTGGTTAAACCCACTATGATTTGAGTGGTTCTTTCTCTTGCAGTGTCTTCGGGATGGTGTATCAATCAACTTGATGTCTCCAATGCTTTCCTCCGTGGGGATCTTACTGAAGAAGTTTATATGGCACAACCAAGTGGTTTCGTTGATCCTCTCTACCCGCACCAAATCTGTCGATCACGCAAGTCCTTATATGGACTTAAACAAGCCCCCAAAATGTGGTTCAAAAAATTAACTGATGTGTTCCTACAACTTGGTTTTGTTGGTTCCAAATATGATGTCTCTCTATACATTAAGCGACAACGCTCTCAGAGGATCTATTGCCTCATTTATGTTGATGGCCTTCTTATCACAGGCAATGACTCTCAATATATTTAGCATCTAATTGGCCAGCTTGAACAATATTTTTCAATCCGTAATCTTGGATCCTTAAACTACTTTATGGGAATTGAAGCACAATGGTCCAAGGATGGTCTTTTTCTTCATCAACATAAATACATTCTAGAACTACTTGTGAAGGCCAATATGGGTAGGTGCAATCCCGTCTCCACTCCTGCTACTAACATTGACTGATTAAGCATTCATTTGGGTGAACCCCATCTCAACTTCACTATCATTCTATTACAGGTGGTTTACAATACTTGACCTTTACCCCCCCTCCTTTGAGATTGCCTTTGATGTCAATCATGTAGCACAATTTATGCATGCTCTAACCTTTGTCCACTGGTCTGCTGTCAAGCGAATTCTTCGTTACCTACAGGCAACATCTCACTATGGTATCTTTCTCTCCAAAGCTTCAGGATTGCACATTAACACTTTTGTGATGTTGATTGGGGACGATCTATTGATGATCGAAAATCAACCACAGGGTTGATATCTTTTTAGGCAATAATATAGTTAGCTTGTCTGTGAAGAAACAAAGATCTGTCTCCCGCTTATCAATGGAAGCTGAATACCGTGCAATTGCCACTATTAGTTTAGAAACTCTATGAATCAAAACTCTTCTCCTTGAATTGGGTTGTCCACAAGCCATTCCAAGAATTTGGTCTGACAACTTAAGTGCCACATACATGACTTCCAATCCGATTTTTCACTTCGGAACTAAGTACATTGAAGTTGATTTTCATTTTGTGCGATACAAGGTCCACCAGAAGGAACTTCAGGTACACTATGTCTGCTCCTCTGATCAATGTGCAAACATTCTTACCAAACATTTGTCTAAGGCCAGGTTTCAGCATCTACGTGACAAACTGCATGTGGTTCCTACCCCCTTAGAACTTGAGGGGGCATGATAAGGATAAATCATACATAAATGATAGTTAGCTGGAGATCTTATTCTAGTTGTTATACGAGTCTATCGCTTAAGATCCTCATAAGATACGATTACATTCAAATGTAATCTTCCCCTGTATAAATGTAAAGCTCAGCTGTAAATACAGATATCAATTACTCCAAAACATAATGTTGACATTTTTCAAATAAAATAAAATCAGGTGACTGTGGTTTAGTTTGATTTATGAGTCTCATTCCCTATAACTTTAATGTTAATTACATCATAAAATGAATACAAGTGGTTGGGTGACAATAACACCTACTAAAGTAAACATTTTCTTGTAATTTCAATTACCAACCTCCTTAGATAAACCTATTGTAAAATTAATCTATTAATATTAACTTTGGAGTTTTTAACCTATCTGGTGGAATTAGTAATTACATGTTGAATATTCTTTCTAACCACTATATAATTTTTAAACAAAAGATAAAATTTTTCCTCAAAAATTTTTAAGAAAACTCTTAATTATTATGTTTTTTAAGTTAATATTACTTTTAAATTATTTTAATTGACTTGATTAATTAAAGCAAAGTTCAAATTAGAAAAAAGATTTGGATGTCTAAATTTATCACTTTTATGACAATAAGATAATGTTTATGAATAATTATACACTAAAATACAATATTTGCAATCAGTGATAATAATAATTAGTTTATTATAAAAAATGAGGTTGAAAAGAATATATTTCTCTTAGTCTCTATAAATAAAATTTGAACATAGAGAACTAACGCAAAAGTTTAACTTTTTGAATGGCAGTATCAATCCTATAAAAGTTATTTAAAATAATTAGCGTTGCAGTACTTGTATATCTGTATTTGATTCATTTAAAATAAAATTACATCATAATTATATTTACATTTTAAGACTATATAAAAAGCCCTTAAGTCGGTTAAAAAAAAGCCCTTAAGTTTAAAAAAAATTAATTCCTCCATTAAAATTTTTTTATTTGGAATTTCCGTTTTTTAAGACCCCACTGTCACGAAAACAATTAATCTGACATAATATGGTCCATAATTTCAGTAACCTAAATTTACTAAACCCTAATTTCCCCAATTTTGAATGGGTCAGGGCGATACAAAAACAGAGGGATTTAGATTTAAGCAGGGCTTAAGGCTGCTACTTCTTGAAGGACGCCCATGTCCTGTTACTTTGCTATGATTTATACACTTCTATCAATTATTCATCTTAACTGGGTTCTTCTCTTCTGTTTCATCATGTCAACAGGGTTCCACCAAACTCGCATTCATTATAGCAAAAAGCATTGGATGAAATCTACCATGAACTTTGGTGAAAGTGACTTGAACATAAACCTGCACAATTGAATATGAATACGACGTCCGACTCATAAAGTTTATCGCGTTACTTTATGAAATCTTTTAAATTTTATTTTGTATATTCTAAAACGTTCAGATTAGTTAAACAGTTAGAATTTAAAATGCACTTAAAAAAAAAGGAATGATATCCATCAATGATTGAAGTGTTCATCAAAATTGAACTGATTACAAAGAACCCAGCCAAGCATCTATACTATGAAAGGGCCGTGTTCTTCACCATCCCAACTTCTATGGGACTGCCTAACTTGGAAAAACTTTTATGACAACAGGTGAGTGACTGGTGCCATCTAGATAAGAACATCCAATCAGGGACTGACAAAAGGCAGCAGTTTACATAGCATCCCCTCACTCAACTTCTTTGATGATCCTTCTTTTACGCAATGGTTCTTTCACAATGCTTCCGGGAGCGCTGTGCGCTTTTCTTCTTTCTTCTTTCCTCCTCTCAGCTTCAGTCATCTCACGTAAGGTGATGCCAGCTTTGTATATAGGTTTAGGTAAGTGCCTATGCCTGCAATAACCCAAAAAACATGTTGAAACCCACAGAAAACAATAGTCCTTGATCCTTTATTAGCAGTCTCACTATTGGTCTAACAGTTCAATATTTGTTAAATAACACATCTAAAGCCAAAATCGCTTTACCTAACAATACGTTTGACCTCAGGAAGGTGTTTATAGCGGCCCTTAATAGCCTCGTGATATTCATGCCTTTTCTTTTCCCTAGGAAGAAGCTGCAAGACAAATGATAAAATACAGCCATGTCAGTTCAAGAAATCGTTGCAAACATTCTTGTCAGTTCAAGAAATCATTACAAAATTCTATCTCAATGATCCATGGTATGGACGACCAAGTAGATCATGATGTGAATATTTTACTTGATAGCAGTTTTTGCTACCATGACAGCGTAAGAAGTGAAGTAGAGCTGTTTATAATCACGACCTTATAATCACTTGAAGGTCATGATTATATTGGAACATGAGCACAATTGAAATGGGAAAAATCCATTAACAAAACAAAGAGAACAAGAGTCTTACAACTCCCAACTGCTCCGAGGCTTTAGCCTTCCACAGTCTAAGGTTGGTATCATCGCTGCCTGAAATAACGTAACTTGCATCACAGCTGAATTTGACACAGAATACCCTGCAAAGGCGTACAATTAAGTCAAAAGAAAAGATTACTATTATGAAGATAATTCGAACCATGGGCAAATCAAGTGTTTCAGGTTAGATAAAGGTCCTCATATTGTAAGTTAAAGGTAGGGATGGCAATTCCTAATCCATGGGCCTAAATTTAGTTGTTTTCAATGGACCAGTCAATGGGCCAGGCCCAGGCTCAAACTGACTCGAGGTCTAATTATTCTAAGTAGAACAACATCGTGTTATTTAAAAGAGTTGGGTCTCGGGTAGGCTTAGGCTTGGGTAACCCAGACCTGGACCTAATTAAAAAAATGAGTTCTATATTTTTTATTTTAAAAAAATTGAAAGGTTTACACACAAATCAGATTAAAATGCTAGTTACCAAAACAAGGTACTTGAAATGACTTTAAATGCCATATTCAATCAATATGAATGAGGCAGAATACAGAAGTTGTTCCGTCTAAGCACAAAACCAATCACACCTTTGCATTCTCTTAGTATGATAGATTTCCCGGCTGTGACCACCATTATATTGGAAAATTCTAACCTGCAGAAATGATTTTTTAAGAAGTTAAAACTCATTTTAATAAGAAACAAAACAGGTGAGTAAGCAACAGCTTTGGACACTCACTGTTCTATCATAAGATCCCGTCACGAATTCCCGACCAGTTGGTGAGTAGTCAATATCCATCCTAGAAAGGAAAAATGTCACTAATATAATTTCCAGACAGATGGTTAAAATGGGAAAATTCCATTAACATAAGTGTAGGGTCTGAATGTTGCACATCAGCCATCTTACACTGCAGAAACATGATCTTTGTGTACACACTTGGCTTCGTCCAATTTCCTAGCATCATAACTATAGCAATTGCAATCCTCATTGGCCTGCAGCATCGTTCACATAATAAGTAAACTGGAGACATGAAACCCTCCTCCTTCACCTTATTAAGATCATATGAAGGAGATATAACTTGATCCCTATGTCAAAGTAGTAGTATAATAAGTAAACTGGATTGACATGAAACCCTCCTCCTTCACCCTATTAGGATCATATGAAGGAGATAAAACTTGATCCCTATGTCACAGTAGTAGTATTAATAGTTTCTTGATTGCAAATTCATCCCGCAAGTAATGTTTTGAACCATAAGCTCGTGATTTAAGGATGTTCAACTAAACTTCAATCATAAAATCATACTTCCAATTTCAAAAAATCATAATAGGGAAAGAAAGAATAAAAAATCAATTATATGGCTGTTCATGACAAGTGAAGTGTGTTTAATCAAAGTTCTTACAGCAGTGAAGTTCATAGGTTCCATCGGATTCCAACATATAGAATTGGTTTTTGTCTGCAACAAGCAATACCATTCAAATCTGTCAGAGAAAACAATAATATGAACTTCCAATAGAAGAAGAATATGTACGAAATGCTACAAGAAATTGATAAGAAGCTGGAATGCAGTCGTGTCGTGTGACAGATTCCATTTATTCCAGACTCACAGGCTTCTCTATACCTTTATCAGATACATTATGCCGAGTCACAAAGTCCATGTAATTCCAGATTCATAGACTCCCCCAAAGCCATGTAAAAAGGGTAATTGCTCTAATTGAGTCCCATTAATTCAACATTGTGGCACTTGCATCTTTGACTTAATTTTATAGTCATTTCATGGACGAGAAGCCAGCTAAGTCTTGTGAGAGGAAACAACTTTAGAATTGACATCAGGAGTTAGTTCACACTTTTTATCTGAAAGTTGTACAGTTGATACTAACATTTAAATTATTCACTTCATCAATTCAACAGTGGTATATGAGGGCCTTTTAAACTATGAAACTTGGTCTAATTATAAAGCGATCATCCATTGTCAACAGTATTCAAGGTCTCAAATCATAGAAAAAGTACCATGAATGTATTTGCAAGGCTGTGTACACTCAAACACATCCCAGACCCTGTAAGAAGGGTAGACCCAGACTATTGTTCACTATGATGACCTTATCAATATTCTTGGTCGGTCAGAATTAGGTGCATTAGAGTAATCGGTTTACATGTTTCCTAACCAAGAGCCAACACCATGACCAATAAAAAGTTAATTCACCAGCTGCCTAAGGAAAAAGCAATGCAGCTCAACAAAGTTAAAAGAGCAATTTAGGTCAAATTACCCTCATAATAACTTTCCTCGCTGGAGACTGCAAGCGTAAGTCATACAGGATTATGCTGCGATCACTGTGGAAAGGAAACCACTAGTTTCAGAGACAATTACAGTTTCTTACGTGTGACCTCAAACTTAACATACAGATTATACAATGCATAAATCATGAAGCATCACATTAATTCTCTTGTATAACACAACAATCTATGAAAACCAAAGATGATAGAGCTTTTTGACTTCACATACAAAAAAATTGGTTATTTGAAAGCAATTACATGTGCAGTAAAAAGACAGGAAATTCAGAATTAAATTGTGAACACTACAAGATATTATCCTCAGTCCAAAACCTAAGGTATCTAGTCAAAAAGAAAAATAATAAAGCACACGTCCTTACTACTGTTGCTAAGTTCTAACTACATCATTGGTAGGTGAAATCATATATGCAACTAAGCTCAGAATCCAAATTCACCTAGTTTCCTGAGGGCTGATGCCTAACTGTAAGGCACAGAAACAAATTACTGAGATTTCACCTATTGGAAACAACAGCATACAACAGGTGGAGTTAGAAAATCAATCCATTAAAATATGTGTACCTTGCTGACGCTGCTAAGAGATTTGGTTCTCCAGGATTAAATCTAACAGATATTACTGTGTCCGTCCCCCATGCAAAACTATTGACTGGCTGAGACCTTGTTAGGACAGGGAGAACTTAGATACAATTGAACTTGTATGCGGCCGGAATGGAAAATTGAAACTGAATGAGATTGAAACCTGTTATGATTCCAAATATCTACTTGGGCACCAGCTGTGGCAAAAAGATCACCTTCCCACTGGTGATCAACATTCCTGAAAGTAGCAAGTCAGATTATGAATAAACAGAAGAAACCGAATACAAGGCTTGTTTGGCTCCGCTTCTATTTTCGGTTTTATATTTTAATTTTCAAATTAGGTTAAAAAAAATTTGTTTACTCAAGTTTTTGGTTTCAATTTCATTCTAATTTCATAACTTATTAAAATTATAAAAAATTATTTTTGTCTTTTTATAATCTGATTTTGTTATTAGCTAAATAAACATTATCGAATAATTATTTTAATTACTATAATAAGATATAATTAACTAAGAGAGAAGTACTACACAATCAAAATATAAGGCAAAATATGATACGAAAGATTCCAAAGAAAATGCTTAAAAGACTTAAGAGAAGGAGAAATATATCTTTTAATTTATAAATATAAATTTTAAATCTTAAATTTTTTATCTTGTAGATACATAACAATAAATTTATTCAAATTTCATAATTTATAAATTATTGAATAAAACTATTGTAACTTTAATCAACCCAAGGTTGTTCCTAATGTTTTATAGGCCTGGGTGAAGTAAAAAAAAAAGGCTCCGATAAATAAAAACATACAAATATGTAAACTTTAAAAATATATTTTATTATTAAAATTTAATATCCATATATAAGTGACTCAATATAAGAAATTAATTTTTAAAAATACAAGAAATTAACATACTTTAGAAAAAATATAGTGAATTATATTCTAAGTTATTAACTATTCTAAGATTGTCAAGCCAAATATTATCCTATTCTGCATGCGTGGAAATGATTGAATATTATTTTGTCAAACAACTAGATAAATGTAGTATATGATACAAATTATTTACGATATTATTTAATTATCAAATAATTTTTATTAAATTTTATTAAATTTTAAGTAATAAATTTTTTTGTGGGAATTAACATAATGGTAAATGTAGCATATCATATCAATTATTTACGACATTATTTAATTTTCAAATAATTTTTATTATATTATGTTAAAATTTAAAGTAAATTTAATGTTATGTTAGTTTTAAAAATATAAATAAAATAAAAAAGAATAAATTTTGTGACTCTTAAATAATAATATACAAATAAATAATATATTTTTACAATATAATCAATTTAGGGATTTATAATTAAAAACTGTAGCAAGTACTTTAATCAAATAATTGTATCAAAATAGAGAGTTATTTTCATTTATCTATTTTATGAGGACATGGAAAAGTTGAAAATTGGAAGTACACTTTATGCTTTAATGTGCTTATCATTGAAGGTAGTGAAAGTTCACTTTCACTTTTTTTTTCACTTGCTTTTTCTTTTCCTTTCTTTTTTCCTAAGTGTCTTTATTTTATTAATCAGGGAATATTCTTTCAAGGCCTATCTACTTATGCCAGCCCAAATGTCCTAAATGATTGGCTGTTACAATCATAAAGAATAAAGAGATAAGGAAGTGACCTTTGTCCTTCTATGAGTCACATCACATTTCTACCTTTTCTCTTTTTCAAAATTTTCTCTTTTGTCCCCTATCCATTTCTTTAATTACAACTTTATTAAAGTCATGAGATTCTTTTAATTATATTTGTCAATCACAAAGTCTTATGACTGTGAGGAGACCTTGAGTTTTTTCTTTAAATTTTTTATATTCAAAAATTACGATTAATGTCATATTTATATAAAATATGGAATTGTTATTTTTGATACAATTGTTTGTATTAATCAAGTAATTAAAAACCTTTTTCAGATTGAATGGAATCCATAATCAAGCATGAGATTAACTTGAAATTCATTGACTTTTAGTTGGGACATTTAGGTTTTGCTAACCTTCAAGCATGCTTTGTTGACTTATTGTTTATGCAGCAAAGACAACTCTTATAGATAAGTATTCTAATATGCAAATTTCCACCCGGATACGTGCTATTGTTAGACCATATGAATCGATAAAATTTTTCCTCGTTTTGATTCTTAAGCTAGCGAAAATTTTCATCCACAAAGCCTCAAAGGAACGCCATTGATGTGCCTGACATTATAGTATAGTCTGTGGTCAGACCGTACCTTCCCAGAGTTGTGACCGGAACAGTAGGAACTGTCGCTGCTAGAATGTCGACTCCAGGAGCGACAATGTCAGGTTTTAAGATATTTGGACTAACTTGGTTTGGCCCTCTTAATGAGAATTCCGCAACTTCAGGAGCTGGTTTAGTGTGATATTCAGTTGTCACGAACTTCAAGCTTTTCACCTTCTGTTCGCCAATCAAATCCTTGAAGCTTGAAGCTGGCACTATCATGGTAGGAATGGGGTAGAACTTGCTTGGACCTGTAATCCCTATCTTTTCTAAAACGAATATCCCTGCCTCTGCACCTACTCTTACAAGCTCTTTCTCTTCATCTTTCATGGAGATGGTCATAAATGAGCTCACGTTACAGACCACTATCTTTCGGTGAACTTCACTTGGATTGAGTGAACCAGGGGAGCATTTTGATTCAGCTTCGCTACTTCTTCCAAAGTACAAGGAAGTGTTGGAGATGAAAATGCTCTGTGGGAAGTAAGATATT
>JANZXV010000007.1:10058102-10073789 GCA_027576455.1 Erythroxylum roigii
AAATAATTTAGTTAGGGTCTATGATATGGAGCCTTATAAGAAAGTTAGTTATAATGTGAAATGAAAAACGAAAACTTTACTTGAAGGATGTCAACATGAGAAAGATAGAAGGAAAAATTAAATTATGAAATTAGTAGTGGAAGTTTTTTTTGCAGTGGTCAGGATGATATTGGGGACGTTAAAGGTGGTATTCCTTCCCAGCAAGAAGGGGTTGTTGCACCTAATGTGAGAAAAATAAGAAGATATGTGTTTATCTTTTTTACATCACGAACAACTCTTAGAGCTCAGCCTTCAATTTATAATGCCTTACAATCTAAAAAAGCAGCTCATAATGTGGATATGATAATGGCTAGATGATGGTATGATGCAGGTGTATCATTCAATGATGCTCAGTCTTATTATTACGAGCCTATAGTGGATGCTACTACTTCTTATAAACTAAGATATAAAGGTACTTTAATTGATGACTATAGAGGTAAACTTCTGGTAGCTCTATTTTTGTTTAGGTTTGCATGATGTGATTTGTGTCAATGTGTCAATAGCTAGGGTTAACAAAATTTAACTTTAAACATAGTCTTTTAGGTTGCAAAGATTTATTAGCTTATGAAATTTGTGACCTACGTTACTTTGACTAAATATGCAGGTTAATTAGAATATGATGTTAGTTTATTCACCCTAGGAATTTATCACATTCATTGATAATTTTAGCATCACTAGTACCTTTTCATGAGAATTACTAGCTAAAGAAATGAGGTAGGTAATAATTAAAATAAAAATAAAAATTTATGTAAATCATAAGCAATTAATTCTTCCGCTAGCTTTCAGGTTATGAATAAAGCTAGTAGCCAGTTGAGAATATGATGTTGCTAAGTGACCGGATTGACATATATCAGAAATGTGTGCTTTCACGTCAAAAGGATATAATGACATTCGAACTAAGCCGCTTAATAAAAACACGACCTAGTTGAGTAACTAGATCAACATTCATCATAAATGTTTACTTTTATGTAAAAGCCTAGATTCATGTCAATCAAAATCAACAAAAATAGTGTTTTGTTAAACAAGCCTACCAATCTTTGTATAAAGTTTAAATTTTCATGAAAACTTAGGGAGAGTTACATTTTTTATTGATCGAATGATTATCAATGTTTGTGTGCAAGTGATAGGGGTGAATAAACTTAACATTAAAGTTTGGATTAATTGTATATTTAGTCCAAGGTACTTAGACGTGGATTTCACATGTTAATAAGTTAGAACAACTTGAGGGATAGTGTTTGAAGTTAAATTCATTTCGTAAAGTTTGATGTCATTACCTCATTAATTTAGTTATGTGTATGATGTGTTTTACTTGTTTTGCTTTGCCGTTTTGTTTTGTTGTTTTGATTGCTTGAGGACAAGCAAATGCTTAAGTGTGGGGATGTTGATAGTTGTAGATTGCATTGTGTTTTTGTGGGTAGTTTAGTTTGTATTTAGTTATTAATTTGATTGTTTAGTGCGTGTTAGGTTAGAATTGTGTTAGTTATTAGATATTTGTGTTTAAGTGTTTTATGGGTTAGAGCATTCTTTTGAGCTTCAATTTTATACTTTTGAAGTGCCTTGATGTGTTTGCTAGTATTTCAGGGCAAGGAGTGGATAAGAAGATTAAGAGAAAACCCGGGAGTTAACCTAAGGCCACGATCATGACCAACAGGCCATGATCGCGATAGAAGGATGATGGAGGTGCCACGATCGTGGTAGAAGGCCAAAATCTCTACTTCTAGTTTAAAGTTTTTGAGGGACTTTTTAGGTTTTCACACCCCAAAAAAGCCCTAATCGGAAAAGATTATAAAAGGAACATAATGCAACCCTAAAAGGGAGCTTCATTTTTTTTGCCACAATTGGAAAGCTTCAAAAAGAGAGAGAAACAAGAGAGAGAGAAGAACAAGAGGAAGACAAGGAGAAGAAGTAGGTCTTCCAACGCTACTGACTTCTTGGATAAGTAGGTCTCCGGATGCTTCTGCCTTTCGGATTTTCCGATCCAAGTTCTTCTCCTTTCTATTTTCATTTTTGTTCATTCAATGTATAAGATTGAAATGGACTGTATGATGATGGATTTTGGATTGTTGATGATGCTCTAACTCTTCCTTTGGGATTTTACCTGGGTTTAATGTTAATATATTTGTTTTTGTGTTTTATTGATTGGGTGTCGTGATTAATTGTGTTACTTGTATATTTCAGTAATAAACCAAGAGGGTGAACTAGATAAAAATGATTGGATTGGTTTAATGAGAGTTAAGCGATTCAATAGATCACGTTATTAATCATATCAGTTATTGTGCGAAGAGAGATCCCGTGTGGGACCTAGTAGTTTATTAGAGGGCTTAAGATCTAATTAAGGTTGTGGGTCTTTTTTTTTAATTGAGAGATTGAAATTTCCATAATTCAATTAGGTTTATGATTTAGAGTTTAATAGTTATAACTTGAGAGATAGTAATCAACTCTACAATAGTCTAGAACTGACACCTTATTAACGCATAAATGACTAGATTAGCATTAATGATAGGAAAATCCCCTCTCTCATAACTTAGCAATTTCTCTTGAGTGATTTTCATTGTGACTTGTGTGTTGTTCAATTTCCCTTATTTGTGTCTTAATTTTCCAAATTAAATTCCTACTAATCAAATTCCCGTATTTACTTTTATGTGCATTTTTATTTTTTATTTTGTTTTCATTTTATTAATTTTCTAGCCTTAGATAATCTAGGATTAGATTAGTTCACCCTCCTCGTGGGATCGGTGCTTCACTTGCCATAATTCGCGACCTATGCTCTTGTGGTAATTGAAGGCTATAAATTGTAAGATTCAACACCTTCAATTAATTGACTACTCTGTTAGCATACTCAGTGGAAGGAAAACATTCTCATATAGGGGATATTGTTTGACCATATGAGAACATTGGCTAACCAATATGACCATTCAGTCAACCCAACAAGCAACGAAAAATTTACCAAACATACTAGAAAGAATGAGGGTGGACTTTTAGGATATTGATCGACCACGCTAAGATATTATCCAAACAATATATCCGAGTACCTTTAACATTTATCCTTAAAACTCAAATTAAAACAATAACCCATATAATAAATGATGAAAATATCAGTCAAGGTAAATAAAAAACTTTAACAAAGTCAGTTATTAAACTTAGTTTCCATCAATCATCCTCAATTCTTTTCTAATTGTGCAAAATCTATCCTTAGTTGTATGTTTTGTAAAAATTTCGATTAATTAATATTATGTATCCATGAATTTTGACTCACTATCCCCATTTTGCACATAATCTTTAATAAAATAGTATTTAATCTCTACAAACTTAATTTTAAAGTGTTGCATAAGGTCCTTTCTATAGTTTTTAAGCTGTTGTCTAAGATATGGGATTTACTAATAACAATTACTAGCTACCATGTATTTTCCTTTTGTGATTGATAAAGCAATTTAATTTTGTTTCTTACTAAACCATAAGACTAATACATTACCTAGGAATTGACAATTATCGAATATACTCTTTCTATCTAAAAGATTGCCGACATAACCAATATTTGAATAACTAATTAAGTTAGAGTGAGTATGCTTAGGATACCAAAGTCCTAATGACATGGTATCACATTAATATGTTTGTATTGCTTCCTCTATGCTCTTAATTCCCTTTAATTGTTCCATGTCATCACCTATGCTCATGTTAGACTCAAATAACATATGTACAATCTTATCAATAATATCCACAGTGTCAAAAAAGCATAAATAAGCATAAATAATTGATGTTATTTGGGTACCACATAGCATAAAAAATGTTAAACCTGATAACCTCTCAATTGAATTCCGTAGTAGGGTCACCTTTATGGACATTTATCTGTGTTCTTTCTATTTTAAGAAAGGGTCTTCCTAATAGTAGCGATACTTCCTTTGATGGATCAAAAATTTCTCCCATATCTAACGTATAAAAATCAGCTAGAAAAACTAACGTATAATAGAAATATTGTATTAATAATTGGTCACTAATCTCATAATTGGGGAAACTAACACACGATTTTTAAATCTTTCCCAATATTCATATAGTAACTCATTCATGTTTTGTCTAATTCCATATATATTTTTTGTAATTAATCCTATTTTACTAGCAGGAAAATATTTTTCTAGAAAAGATCGATGCAATTCCATCTATGTATTTATAGATTTAGGAGGCAAATATATAACCAATCTTTAGCAAATCATGCAATGAAAATGGAAAAGCACATAATTTCACTTGTTCTTCATCAATTTCTTCAAGTCTCATAGTAGAACGAACAACCAAATATTCTTTTAAATGCCTATGAGTATCATCACCTGCAAATCCATAAAATTTAGACTATAAATTTAAGAAACTTGAATTTAGTTTCGAGGGTCTTTGTAAGACTGGGAAAACAATGCATAAAGGTTGCTCTGCTAAGTTTGATTCTGAAAATTGCTTCAAGGTAGTTGCGACCAGTTTTATCCTTTTATCTTCCTTTTCCAATTTAATTTGTACTTCAATTTCCTTTTCATCTCTTAATTTGATAAAAATCACCTTCTCTCTTCTTTACCTTTTTTTTAAAAACAAAAGAATTGTTAGTTATGATTCAAAAATAAATAAATAAACAAGGCAAATGAAACCTTCCCTGGTAATGACGCTAAAATTTGAAACATGTTGATAGGCATATACAAATTAAATCCTCATTTTACTTTCAATTTATTAAATAAATTAGCATAGAAAAATAAGGGTTGATCCCAAGAAGAAAGTTAATTTAATAATTTAGTTTATTTATTATAGTACTTCTAATTAAAGATATGTTCCAACGAATCAATATATTTTTATTTTTTAAAGGAGACAATTACATCCTAATAATTTCCTTCATACGAAAGGAGTTCCATAACAAAATATAAACATCATCAACACTTATGTAATGTCCTATTTACTCACATTAGTAAGATACAACATCAAAACTTAACAAAATGAACGTATGACACGTTTTAAAAAATCATTCAAATAATATTAAAAAGCTGATAAATTCTTTTACAACTCAATAAAAATCAACATAGAAGTCAAAATAACTAGCATTAATCATAAAGCATAAAATATGAATTTTCCTTAAGAATAAGAAATTACGATCTAATTTAATCAACACTTAAATTATTAATTCACCATTAAAATGCTAGCGAATTCCGTTATGTCATACGTGTAATCTTAAAACTTGGAATAAAGAAAAACATGAAAACTAACAAAAGTTGCAGTCTCTAAATTACTTGCAAACTAAATCCAATTTGGTTAGATAGTTTACAACTTAAGTAATGTATAGGAAAAGCAAATCATAGATAAAACAAGAAGTATGTATTTAAACATTTAATTTGATATACTAAACTTAAAACACATCTTAACAAAAATTTGAAATATTCTTCGCAACTTTGACAACATTTATAAAAGTCATCGTTCTTTATCTAAATTCTTCATTTTGTTATGAATCAATCATTATGTTCAATTTTAAACCTTAATGAAAGTAATCCAAGTTATTGACAAGAAGTTAAGTTGCAAGTTTCACTTTAATCAGCTGAAAGTTATGTAGAAATGAACATCTAATCACTTATTAAAAGCGCCACTCCAATTGACAACTTAGGATTAATAATCCCACTTGACTATGTTAAATATAACACCTGTAATCATGCTTCAAAAGAATTTTAGTTAAACTATTCATAGTCATCCAGTTATCTATATAAGTTTAACTTTATCAATGAGCTGAATTTTGGAAAAATTCAAAACCAAAACAATCATAATCATAAAACCTATGAATTTAGCTAATCCAATACATATAAACAAAGGGGGGTTGCCATTCAAATCGAGTCTAGAAATCAAAGAAATAAAACATAAACTAATATAATATTCATAAATGAACAAGCATATTTTAAATTTTAGTTTAGTCATGCAATTTCGATATATCTAATCTGAGAAATTTAACAAGTTGATTGTAGATAACTAACTAGTTAGTTTCTACTTGTTCTTTTTCACTCCTAGAAATCAAACCAGCTCAATTTTAACATCAAAACACGTTAAGCATAAGAAAACGCATTTAACAACCAAAATTTGTCCAACGAACATCCAAATTCCAGCCCATAAATGAATCACTAATTATACTTAGTATATTCAAATGATCAAGAATTTATCCAAACAAATAAGAACATGAATAAAAACAATAAAAATTATAGAAATTGCATATTGTTAAATCATCTCGCATTAGCTTGAATTGATGTAGAAAAATGACATCCTAAATACTTAAGATTGCATATCTAAACTAAAAATTTAACAATTAATCATAACTCAAGCATAGTAAATCAAAAACAAGGGGAATAAGGGTTTAGGAAACTCATTTGGCTTGCTCCACTTCATAGACCTCACCCCAGCCCTTTCAAGATTTGAGAATTTCTACCATTGACCTTGAAGCATCTCAAAACAAGTGGAAATTAGCTCCTTTTCACCCCCAAACATCCTTCAACAATTCCTATCTTCAACCAGCTTTGGAAGGGTGCCAAACCTCACAGAGAGTTCCCTTTTTCACATGACTGCTTGTTGCTTTCTTCTCCCAAGCTGTTGCATTTTTATAGGAGCACAAAAATCATCCCAACTATTACTCATTATTGAAATCTCCCAAATTTCCTTCTTATCTCTTCATTTTGAAGATATTTGATATAGATATCATCGGGTTTTTGAGATGGAGAGGTCAGGTGGGGAATTTCTACTATTGGCGTGTTTTTCTACTACTGTCTATTGTGTTGCGTTTTGGCTGCTTCTTCTACTATGTAGTTTCTCTAGCTGTTTCATTTTGCTAGGTTTTTTTTTCTCTGGCTGCTAAGTATTGCTACTATTTTGGCATTTTATCTAGCTTATTTCTGCCGATGAAATGGGCTAGTTTTAGGCTATTTTTGAGTTGTTTATTGAGTTGTTTCTTTATTTCAAATCCATCAAACTTATGAGAAAATACTTAATACTATATATTTAGAAATAAAATATAAAATTATTAATAATAAAATGCAATAATTTACCCTAAATGTGTTAATGCAATAAATTAACCTAATTGTGTTATGTAAATAATATAAAATAAGGGTATAAAATATTTTATAATTTCTACTTATCAATATGTCAAAAGTAGATATACTTAGGTGATTGCTTTTTTTGACTTATATGTCTATCTGCAATAAGCATGCTAGAATTTATCATTAACATTTAAGAAGCATTATTGGATATGCTCTACCTACTTTTTACATACTTGCAGTTTTAATTATTTACTAATAATGAGAGCTTTTGGAGTGATTTGATCGGTACTTTGATTAAGCTACCATCACTACAAATCTAAGTATTGGAAGCTTTATTCTCAAGAACCCAAGTTTCGACAAGAAAATGGGAGGAAAATTAGACACCCCTAATAAGTGTATAAATTAGGGCCAATAAGCCTACCAATCTTTTATAGGTCTTCATACTTTATGCTTACATAAGAGGTTAACTAGTAATAGTATATCTAATTAAAGTATGATTTAGCCATATAAGAAGGTAAAGTTTTAATCAAATACTAACTAAGCTATTTAGTAGAGGTTGGATTCAACTCTATCAAGAAAAATTACAATCTAACTAACTACAAAGAGGGATTGACTATAAAAGAGATTATCCAAGGTAAGTTCTTATAACCACCTTCATTAAGCACAACTAGTGATTCTCTTATATATTTATCACCCTTATACTTATGAGCATCAGAATGTCTCTATCGAGAACATCTTTGACCTACTAGTATTCATTTTTATAGGCCTATCATGTTGAGATTAGTCTACCATGCCTACTATAAATTTCGTCTATATTAAACTCTCATGGTATCATACAAACATATTGATGTATGCTAGATATGCATTTTTTAGCACTATTTTCATAGCATATTGCTTATGTCTTGGATGGATTTGAATAATATAGTACTTTATTTAAGATATCATTTAAGTTATAGTTCTACCCATACGTTGGAAGAAGAACCACACAATATAACATAATATAAGGTCCCGTATTAAGGGATGTGTATGGAAGTGGCTGCTTCTATTTCTCTAATACACCTCACACACCCCTTGTTGCCTCTTGTGAGAGAACACAATGTCATACAAGGTTTCTAGAGAACTATATGATGTATATGGTCATGAAGCTATATAACTTATTACAAATTAGTTTTTTTTTTGTCTTTTATAAGGGGAGGAGTAGTAAATAAGAGTTTTTTTGCCAGGGAACAATTTAGGAGTCATTTTGGATATGCTTTGCATCAATCTTGATCAAGGATTCACCACTTTTTAAAGATGGAGGATAATTTCATCAATTATTTATAGATTTTAAGATTCAAGAATATGCTTTCTTTATCTTTTTTTGTTGTTGTTTTAGTGTGGATGTTCTTTAAGAAATTTTAAAATAATTGGGATATAAATTTAGGTAGGTATAACTTAGGGTATGATATACTTCTATTCATTCTTTAATTAATGAAATTCTAGTTTTTCTTGAGGACAGTTCATGTTTTTATAATGATTAAATTAAAGGAGTGATAATAAAAGATTCAATATATGACTCATGCTTCAAGATTTGAGGGATGAGATATATGTTTAAAACACAGTATGAATAAAGAGGATTGAGTATGAGTTATTATAGGGAAAATTGCAAGATTGTCCTAGGTTAGGATAAAACCTATTAAGAGAGTTTATAGACATTCTTAGGTAGTTTAAATTTAAAAGGGATTTTGGATTTCAATTAATTGACTGTTGAATAGGGATTATATATTGAGAGAGAGAGAATATAGGCTAAGTTAGGAACTCTTCTTGGTCCAAAAAGTTAGAATAATTCATTAATCAAAGGTAAAAGTGAATATAATAAAGTTCTAACTAAATCTAGTTAATTCAAAGTTTGGTACAGTCTTATTTATTAATTGCGTTAGTATTTATATTTTTCTTAGTTATTTTATTTTTATTATTCATCCATTGATAAAGTTTAATATATCTTATTGTGTTTGTGGGTAGTGGTTAGTTACTGACAATCCTCATATGATCAATTTGTACTCGCTTATGTTAGCTATAGCTTTGTTGTACGTTTGCAGTTAAAACAAAAAACACGTATCATATCATCATGGTACTAATATGTCATTTGTGTGGTTATCTCGTCAACATTTTAAGTTAATATTATAATAATACACTAACATTATGACTCCTATATTGTCATGTATACTAAAACACATGTATCTCTTTTAATAAGTTTTCTTACCTCTTTGAAGGACTTGGTTGAGAAATTATTAACATTGCTCAAGTTACATACACTTATTATTTTAGATGATTCTAAGTACCAAAATAAATTTTAGCAAAACATATTCAATATAAAAGAAAAATAAAAGGTTCTTATTCTTATTTTCTCTAGAACATAATAGGTTTAAGATATATATTTTTCAATATAAGCAATAGAAAGGCATAAAAATAAAAACAGTGAGAGTGAGATCAAGAGAGAGGAGCCTATCTAATCTTTATATTTATTTGCTCTCTATCTCTTAATCTCGTTGCTTGCTCCAAAAGGTGGAATCAGCCACCCCAGCCGCCCCCACTCACGGGCCCGACCACAAAATGAGGGAGTAAATCACGGTATCTACTCGGTCATACCAGCAGAGTGGCCCTTTCCACCCGTTGCCGGGATTCGAACCCTCTATCTCTTAATCTCAAAAAGATTTAGTTAGGAGTTAGAAAGAGAGTGAAATGGCATATAATCCTCTAAATTTTTCGTCAACCTTTCAATAATAACACCCAATAACAATCATCATTCCCTCATCCTCCACACTCTTCCCACTTACTCTTCATTATTACAATCCCATCACTAATTCCTTCTTTAATTTTCCCTCTCTTTTCACTACCATGGTTTGATCATTTGCTATTCATGTATATTTCATTGCTTTGACTAATACATGCACGCTTACATTTAATAGGTTTATTTGACAAAGTTTTTTGTTTAATTAGTACTTTATAGATAGATAATTCAATCGTATTATGCATTTAATTATTGTAAATATAAGTGTTTGTTATCTATGATAAAAAGAAAATTTTGTAAATGGCTTCTCCTTATGAATATTGTTCTTAGTAAACAAGTTTTTAGCGTCTTTAACTCTTTTTAGAAGTTAGGTGTTGCCATGATTTTTGTAGGAGGGGAATTAAATGATTTAGTCAACATCCAATAAGAACCTTTATGTTATTATTGAGACTAATAGCAATAATAAAAAGGGTTAAAAATTTTAGATATGAATATCGAAAGAAGGTTTTAATTTTCTAACTCAAGAATGTATATTTGAACATAGCATATACGGTTTTCTCTTGACATATTATTGGCGGGTTTAATTTGCATCATATAATTTACACTCACCAAAATACTAATATTTTTATTATATGATTGATTACTATATTATTACTTTAGGCACATATTTGATATTTAAAAACATGACAAAAAAAATTTATGGGTAGGTAATTAGTCTGAATTTTATAATTTCTCAATTGACTCCTATTATTACTAGTAATTTTTCAATTATGTTTTTCGACATAAGTAAGATAACTTATGATAGGAGATTTGTGATTTTTGGTACACTTAGCATTATAAAACCCTAAAGCCATGCATACTTTTTTATATTATTAAGTTATAATGCTAACGTGATAGCCACGTAATGACACATCAACATCATTGTTACATGTCACTTCTATGTGGTATTATTGATTTATAGGTATACTTCTATGTATTAAGAGGAACAAATCTTTTGTTTTTATAAGTCAATTTTTACTTTATTTTATTTATATATTTACGTGAATAGAGCACCATAAATAACGTTTGTTAAAACTAATGTTAGAGCTTTGTGTTATAGAACTATGAATACAATTTTAAAAACAAAAAATTTAAATAGAGAAAGGAAATAATGTAAATGGATTTTATTTAAAAGGATAAAAGATTTCTTTTAAAAAGTAATTAAATTTTAGAAAAAAAAGGGTCAAACTAGTTGTTAAAAAGAGAAAGGATTTGTTTGATTTTAGAAACAAAGCTAGAATGCAATAGTCCTAAAAAGGACATACGTCTTAAATAAAAAAGGGTAATGAATGAAAAATGGGTTTTGGGACTTGAATGGAGAATGAACCATTATTAAAGAAAGGTAATAACTTTGATCGATAAACCTAAATTTAATAGGCTTAAATAGATTTTTGAGAAAAGACTTAATGATAAAGCATTTAAATTAAAATGAATTTAAAAGAAAAGGATTGAATATAAAATAATTTAAAATTAAAAGTATTTGCTTGTTGAAAAAATGGATTAACTACACCTTTGAAAAAAGGGATTAAAATCCCAATAGGTTTTTAGTTCAAAGACTTTAAATACTTTGTCCAAATTTAACTAATTTATAGACCCAAATACCTAATTAAAATAAAATAAAGAAAAAATTAGATCTAGCCCATAACTTTATTTCCTAATTTATTTCTATTTTATTTTTAAACTGAAATTGAACTTATTAAAGAATAATGAGGATTTTCCAAAAGGAAACATATTAATATCAATTAATATGTTTATATTTATATATATACAAATATTCAAAGGTAAACATTTATTATATAATATTAAAATTACAATTAAATATGAACTTGACATTTTATTCTCTAATTTGGGCTCAACCTAACTAAATCAAAACTATCCAAGAATGCATTAATTTTTCTATGAATTCCCATGATATATTTGACTCTAATTCGTGATATTTATGTAGTCTTATCTCTAGGATTTCATTCAACTCTCATTATTTATGCCTTCATCTATTTATACATATGATTTCTGAATCCCTATATATGAAATGCAAAGTTGAATCTTCTGCATTCCCTACTTCAATTCATATGATATAATTTCATGAAAACTATAATATCAATGAAATCAATTTAAATAATATGTTATCAAATTTATCCTACCCAAATCTTTATCTCAATTTAGTTAATAAAAAGATAAAGAAACCAATAATATATAACAAAGAAAATAAGGAAAAAAAAGTTTTCATGGATCTAAAAATCTTATTGCTTTTTTATTGAATCTTGATAGAATCTTAAAACTTTTTCTTCTTTAAGTTGCTTCTTTTTTTATGTGTTCTCGAATGATTTGGT
Organism: Erythroxylum roigii; assembly: GCA_027576455.1. NCBI lineage: Eukaryota > Viridiplantae > Streptophyta > Magnoliopsida > Malpighiales > Erythroxylaceae > Erythroxylum > Erythroxylum roigii. The sequence continues at coordinate 10,070,315 of JANZXV010000007.1, forward strand.
CATCGTCTCATCCTCTAGCCATCCTTATTGCTGCTCTTTGGCCCCCCAGTCAACTTTCTTTTCTTTTTCATGTCTCTCTCCTTTTTATCTTAAGAAAACCCTAAATTTTGACCAACATGGGATCAACACAAGCCCACTTTAGCCCTATGTTCTTCAAAGCTGCCATAAGTCATAATTTATGTAAACTTTACTACTAATATAAGTCACCATCAAAAACTTGCATTACACCTGTGATAGATTAATAGCTCCTTTATCTCACATCCAAGGCTTCACCTGGTGAACACAAGTTTGAAGTTCATAAACAAAGGTCTATATTTGGGCCATTTTGTAGAACATGGGTTCCAGTTTAAACCATGTTCGTCATATGACAAATTGTATTCAGGTGTAGAATACATCAAGATGGAACATTAGAGAAATATAGGGTCATACTTGGGTTATATTCCTTTATTTACCAAGCTTTCGAAGAGGCATAATGCACCAATAAGCTATATTGGTCAGAAAACAATCTCATATTTAGGTTTTTACTAAACATGAGACCATGTTCAACCCGTGTTCATCCAAAATTAGTCAAAAACTTCTCAAACTAAACTCCAACTTGCATGAATTCATATCTTCTTCATTGGGGAGCTAAAATAGGACCTATAAACAAAATATAAGTCATATTAAGTAGCAAATAAATCATACCAAAACAAGTTGAATACTCTCAAAATCATGTTTAAAATATAACCTAATTAGCACTTATCATATATGCTTTCTTGATCAATGACAGAGTAGAATTTTCCTCAAAAGGAAACTACAACATCATTTGATTGAAGTCCATTTTCTTCTTCAACAATTCTTCCAATTTAATTTAGCATATTCAAGGTGCAATTAAAAATGATCACATTTGACTCTCAATTTTTTATAACTAACATAATCAAAGTCTTATATTATAAAATGAAAACCATCAAGTTCCATCTATAAAAAGTTATCTTATTTCGATAGTAAAAGCAAACCATAACATAATGCATTTCGTTTATACTATAATATGAACCTCTCAAAACTAAGTTTGAGAAACCCAAAAAGACGAGCAATAAAAAGATTAAAAAATGTTTAGAATAGGACAAACGATAAGAATAAATATTAAAAAAGAGACTTTGCTCAAAGCCAACTTAATAATATGAAGGAGTGATCAAATCTTAAATAAAGTAAAATCAGTTAAAAAACACTTAAGTGTTTGAATCATCTCTTCTTTTTTCAAGGATCCTAAATTAAAATTATACCAACAACAAAATAAAAATCAAAGCCAAAATATAATATACATGATACCTAAGGCACACAAATGAAGTAGTAGGAAAATGATGAAATGGAAGGACAAAGACAATGGACAAGGTATATACAAATAAAGTATTAATAACAAAAAGTATATTGAACTAAGATTCAGAAAAACTAAATATAAAGATAACATATGGAATTATTTTACCCTCTCAATTGTGATGATTTGCAACTTTAAGAGTTCTTTTTACTTTTCTAGACTTTTAGTAATGAAGGATTCCTTTTTTACTGCTATTTCCATAATATGTATTTTAGCTTAGAAACTATGAAAATAAAAATGGGACTTGGATTTCTAGCAAGACATAATCAAATACACATTAAAAAAAAGTTTGGAAGCCTAAAACACAAAATAAGAGGCTACCGGAATTAATGGGGAACTCCAATAAAAAAGAAAACACTAAAAAACTTGAAATCAAAATGAAACAAAGGAAAGCAAAAAGGAAGAGAGAAGGAAAGTGTTGGACCCCGCTCTTTTAGTGGAATTTTGAATTATAAAATTGACATTAAATGAGAAATTTGTGGTGAATTATTCTTGTGCAAAGAAAGAGAAAAATTCAAGAATGGGGCTTGTTATATGAGATTAAGATATGTGAATTTAGCAAGATGAGAAGGTATATGTTAGGATGCTTTGGTTATTGATGTTTATGTTTAATTATGGCCTAAAAGGGTGTTTTGAGTTTAAATGGAATTGATGGTGAATAATTTGCTTTAAATGGAGTTGAAAAGCAAGAAATAAATAGTGAAAGTGTGAGAATTTGGAGAATTAAGAAAGTTTGACTTTTTTGGATGAATAGTAGTAGAGTCGACTTTTTGGAGCTAAAATCTTTGTGAATTTTTCTAAGTTGATCTGCAAGGAGTTTGATAAAATGATCTTAGTGAAAGTTGTAGCTTATGTTTCCAGCTTTCTAACTTCGTGGAAGGAGTTTGATAAAATGATTTTCGATATCGGGGCTAGAAGTTGTGATCGTTTGAAGTCTTGATGTTGTTTAGGTGATTTTTAGCATGGCAGAAACTTTGATTGAAAATTTGACCTAGTTAGAAATTGCAATTGCTTTCAAGTTCTTCATGAAACTTATAGATTGTGATTTTTTCTTTCCATTTATACAAAGTATGGAATTTTTCGAAAAGGGAGTGAAAATTTATAAGGCTTGGAAGTTCTGATGCTGTTTAGGATGAAGTTGTCGAACAGTCACTTCGTGTGGACTTTCTGACCCTTTTAGAGACTGAATTTGGTTTTGAGTCCTTCATGAAAGTTGTAGAGCTGTCTTTTATCTTTCCATTGATACAAAATTTGTAATTTCTGGAGTTCTGGGTCAAAATTTATGGATTTTAGAAGTTGGAGAGTCGGTTTGGAAGAGGACGGCCTGCTCGGCAAGCCCCCGCGCAGCCGATTTTCGAAATTTTTCTCTGATTAAACCTCTCTCCATTCTTTTGGCCATAACTTCTTCATTGCTGAACCAAATTGAGTGTTTCTGATGTCATTAGAAAGATCAGACATAGAGGAACATTTTTCAAGAAGGAAGAACTGTCAAATAGCTTCATTTACCTGATCGAAATGAGGAGTTAAGATGTCAGTTTTTTTAAGACAACAAGAGGGCAAAAATGGAATATCACTTAAGCTTTTAAGTTACAAGGCTTACATGTAAGGGCAAATTGGACATTATGCACTCATTAATGGCATTTTGGTAAATTAGACAAGTGGGGTTTTGTTTAAATAGAAGCAGAAGAGAGCTTTCGGGGGACTTAGAAAAAAACAGAAGAGAAATAGAAGAAGAGAAATGAGTGAGAGCTTTCGGTGGGAAAAGGAGGAAGAAGAAAAGCAAAGCTAGGTCTTGATTTTCTAAGCCCTTCAAGAGGGATTTTCATGGTGCTCAAGAAGAGAAAAACGTGGAGGAGCAAGAGAGCTTCCATATGAACTAAGAAACCCTTCATTTGGTGAAGGATTAAGGTAAGAGAAATTTTGATTTGTTGAAATTTGAAAGGGGTTTTGGTTTAGATAGCTTAAGAAAAGTATGAGATTAAGTTTTCTAAGATCAATTTGATGATTATGTGTTATGAGTTGTTCAATTTCGAATTCCTATTAATTAGGGTTTTATGGATTAGGGAATTGAAATGAGGCTTTGGAGAAATTGGAGCTATGGACAAGTTATAAGCATGGAAA
>JANZXV010000007.1:10117837-10137141 GCA_027576455.1 Erythroxylum roigii
TGGGAAGGAGGTGAACGAGAATGGGTCGGTGAACGAGATGGGAAGGAGGTGAACGACGAGAGACGTGAGAGCCGTAATACTGATGAAGAACTTCTTTTAGGGGGTGCCAAGAGTCTCTGCTTTCGAGAGTCTCGTGACCGTTAGATGGAATGAAATGGATGGAGTGGATTGACTGCGTGGTCGTCATGAACTCGTCGTTAGTATATATATAGTATATATTATATATACAAAATGAAAGTCCAAAGGTTATATTCAAAAGGTCTTTTTCTTAAAAAGTAAATAAATTGCATTAATAATTAACCAGAGTTTACATGGAATGTTCAAAATAAAACATAAAGCACAATTCAAGACTTCTAAAGCTTATAAAGGTACCATATGCATAACATGTTACGAATATAGCAAAGAACTCGCTAAAGGGACTGATTTAAGTTCAAAACTAAAGAGAGTGACAACCTCTTCCTCTAGCTCTAAGCAGCTCCATGATATGTCTAATGTTGCATTCGCTTGCATATTCTAGAGAGTTAAACTTAGCTATAAAGACCCTTTGGTTCCTTTCCCACCAAACATCATAAATTGTGTTACGAAGAACCATGCTATACAACAACCTCTCATTTTGATAATCCCTGAAAAGGGAACATAACCGCTAGGTTATTCCTAATAAGCCTTCGATTTGGATATAGAGGTTATAAAGGCCAATAGCATCCCTCTATACCCTATAGGAATAAGGGCAATTAAATAGAAGTTGTTATTGGTTTCTTGGTCTAGCAAACACAACATACAATTCAAATTATTAGTGCCTATTATTCTATCAAGGTAGTGAGCCTTTGTTTAAATGCAAGCCATAAAGTAAATGAGAATCTTAGGACAAGAAGCTTGTTCCACACAAGAGAATACCAGTTCAAAGTCGTTGCTTGGATCCTAATAATATCCATAGAAGCTTTATTTATAAATAATCCAAATGGATGCATAATCCAAATTACCTTATCGTCCATTTATAGGTCTAAGGGAGTTTGGGAGAAGCAACCCTAAAAGAATTTCTCACCTCTATTGTGACAATGCCATTTTCTATTTGCAATTAAAGTACTAAACCTTTGCATTTGCAAGGAAGAAAACTTTAAGGCTAGAAAAGTTAGGGAGAATATAAAGAGGCCCAATTGCACGCCAATTGTCATACCATAGCCATGTATCTCTTTCATTCCCTGCCTTGTATTTGATAAATGGGTGGATGAAGTCCCTTAGTTTTGGCATTTGAATATAGTACTATAATGCATATGATCTTAGTTTAATTATCCATAAGTTGGATGCTCTTATATAATCTTTATAAAGCCATTTCACTTAAAGAGATTTCTTGTCATTTACTATTTTCCATAGTCTCTTGATCAACATAACCTTATTTACCAACTTTGCAGTTTTTACTCCCAAACTTCCTTCCTTCTTGGTCATACAAAGGTCATTCCAGCTTACTTTTGCAAAAGTCTTGGAGGATTCATTGCCTATCGAAAGAAAATTCCTAAGAAGTTTGTCAATTTCCTTACAAAGCTTTATAGGAAATGCAAAGTGAGAGGACCAATAAATGGATAAGTTATTAAGCACTGAAGAAATTAATTATAACCTGCCAGTAAAGGATAATTATTTAAACATCTAGGCCTACATTGATAAAGAGAGCTTGCTTGAGGATATAGGACTACATTGATAGGTAAATGGTGGAGATTTGAGTCATAGACCTGAGGTGGAAGATAAAAACTAAGTCGAGTTTAAGGTATCCATTGAAGTGATAATGTTGCTCTTATCCCTTTTAACTTAGAATGAACATTAACTTCCTCTAAATATATCATTAAGCAAGCCAATAAGGCTTCTTTAGCCTTATAGAATAATAATTATTCATCAACAAAAGCAAGATGGGTGATGTCCATCCTGTTACACTTCTTTTGATACTTAGGCCATAACCAATAAGCACATTTTTTTGGACAATGCAATTAGGTACCTTGATGTATATGGTGAAGAGATAAAGGGAGAGAGGGTCACCTTCCTTTAGCCTTTTAGGACCCTTAATAAATTGACTAACTTTATCATTTATCAAAACACTAAATGAAGTAGTAGTTATGCAATGGAAGATCGAAGTATTATTGGGACTAGGAGATAATAACACCACCCATATATCATCATTAGTGAAACTCATAATAAGAAATTCAAACTACTCAAAGGAGATTACCTTAGGAATGGATAGGCCATGAAGTCGGTAAGCAGGATTCCTAACCCTGGGAGTTCACAATACTTTAGCATAATAATCTCTGGCATCAATTTTGAGCTCATTCTATTTAATGACAATTCTACACTCATTAGTGAGTAACTTGGATATTTTGTTACTATTCATCTTAACAAGTAGTGATTTATGGAAAAAGTTGGAATTGGGTTCCTCATCTTTCAACCACAACACCCTTGATTTTTGGATAAGAATGGAGAAATGTGTTTATTTAGCACTCATATAGTTGGTCAAGGCTTCCTTTTCCTTAATCTTGAGAGGGCCATCATAGGGGGAATTATTGAGTTTATTTTGGCTTTTTATTAGTGCTTATTTGGCTCAATCTAAGCCCTCAAGAATGTCCCTGTGCGTGCTTGCGTTTCTGAAATGATTTAAGCTCTTGTTTCATTTCCATCATCTTCTTGTGAAATTGGTAAAAGCCACAACCATTCACTTGATATTTTAATCCCTTAGATACAGCTTCTTGGAACCCTTCCATACCACTAAGGTTGTTGAAGGATCTAAATGGAGAAGGACCCTTACATTCTTAATAAGATCATGAATCTCAATAGGGGAATGGTCTGAGCAAAGATTGTTATTTAAATGAGCTATGCTTGAATTAACTTTTTTTGAGCCACAAGTTGACTAAAGCATTGTCCAATTTTCTCTTTAATAATCATTGACGCTCCTAATTATTGGACCATGTAAAGAATCTTCCATTATGGCTAAGATTAGTGCCCTTTAGATTTTAAAGACAAGTTTTAAATTCCTCACAAGATTTCAAGTTCACCTATCCTAAGTTATTATGATTTCAAAACTAAGAACATAATTGAGTAAATCTTGATTATACTATCAGTCACAAAATTCTCTTTTTGAAATCTATTTGAATTTAAAAATTATGATTATTTGAAAATAAGAATTTATAAACCTTTCTATTAAACTTTTAAGGTCAAAGGTATTAATTATACCTCAATCTTTTACAAAAGATTTAAGAGAGCCTCTGTCCTTAATTGTCAAATGAAAGTTAGCAATTTCTTATTCTTCTATATTTTTAGATTTTTGTGTTTAACAAATCTTAAGAAGATATAACTTCTTAAAAAGTTCAATCGAATAACTCTTTTTTTTTTTTGAAAAGTTGAATATATATTACCTTTAAAAGGAGTGTTACACAAGGATTTCATCTTTGTGAATAAAACTATCATAGATTTAAGTACGACAAAACCAATCGATCCATAAATTGTCTTACATTGTCTTACAGAAGAGTCTAAAACGTTACGCCTATTTGGACCTATATAGGAAACCCCATTGTTAGCTTTTCACTATTACATAAAATGATCTCACATAATTTAAATTGTTATATATAAATAGTAATAACTCATACATTAAATCTCAAAAACTACATGTTGCATTAAATGACAGGAGAAAAGCAATTATCATAAAGAGGATAAAAGTCATCCCAATTCTATTTACAATATTTATAAGATCGAATTACTGATAAAATCTAAAGGGATAATGGTATATTTGATTTTCTTATTATATCGTGCATTTCCTATTATAAAAATTTTGATGAAAATACACCAAATAACACAAGTCAAAAATTAAGATAAAATAAAAACAAGAAAGCAAAACAATATAACACCCAAAGATTATAGACACAGTAAATGCTTAGAACTAAGTAGAAGAGTCACCAAACGGCTCTTCCGCACTCACTTCCACGTTGATTTCAAACCTTGGATCCCTAACCAGCCTAGAGTTCGCCTTTTAACAAATTTGTTGTAGATGTAGTGGCCATGGACAACTTGTACAAGTGTATATATGTTAAACAACTGTATGATATCTACGTTAACAGTGAGTGTCTTGGAATCTTCAATATCTATCCTGAATAGCCCCTATGTTCGTTTCAAAAAGAGCCTATTTTGCAAACAAAAAGCCAGAATTTTGTAACTAACATTGGTTAGTGCTGACCCACAACCCTAACGTTGTCATCCACCATAAAAGTTCTATATAACACACCCCACTGGAGCAGTCATTCACATCACAACACGTACAAGCAGAAAAACTTAGGAAACCAATACAATCCCCGGTTTTTTGTAATTACTTTAACTAAAACGAAAAATGAAGAGGGTTTTGGTATCCATGCTTGTTGTAGTAGTCATGGTTCAGCTCATGGCAAAGCCAGGACAAGCGGTAACTTGCCGTCAAGTGGATGCCTCTCTTGCCTCTTGCATTCCTTATCTCACCGGTGGCGGCAATCCCCCTACCGCATGCTGCGATGGTGTAAAAAATATCAAGGCAATCACTCCGACCACCGCAGACAGAAGAGCAGCATGCAACTGTGTTAAGGCAGCCGCTGCTCGCTACCCGAATATCAAGCCAGATGCAGCCTCTTCTTTGCCTCAAAAATGTGGTGTTGAAATGAACATTCCCATCTCTCAAGCCACTAACTGCGACAAGTTAGTCTTTCATTTTCGCAGCTTTCTCTATTATTTTTCTTATATTCTTCTTCATTGTCACCTTTAATTTCATTTTCTTGACAACCAAATAGACAAAACTTTTCTTATTTTATGGCTTTTCTTGACACAGCATTAACTGATGAAGTGGAAGACAAGGGGTCGAAGAATAAAGCAAGTTTCCAACTTCTGATAATCATCGATTACATATATGTATTAGATGCACGTGTTGTTATCACAATAATCAGAGGATATCAAATGAAACCACAAATGATTATTTGGAGGCTATTTCGTATGTTTGACCTGCAACGTCCCGATCGTTTCCTTAACCACAAAATCGTTAGATCGAATGATTCTGCATTTACTGATCTCTCATATGAAATATACTAACCATGTTAACCTAATCGATATCATTAATTATTGGAGTAAAAATTTTCTCGGACTATGAGAATGCCAATGCATTAATCATTTAGCATACAAGTATATAGATACAAAATTATACACGTTATCTCAACTCATTTAATTCAATGTGTTAAATTTAAAAATTAGACAGTTTGAGTTCAAGAATAAGTCTATGAATTGAATTTGACATTAAAAAATTCGACAAAATTTATGTAAAAAGTCTTTAAACAACAACACAATCATTCAATTTAAGTTATTACAACTATTTATTTTGTGTTTTTGAATATAATATTTTATGGGATTTTCTAGAATAATGATAAAGAAAAGATGATGTTAAAAAATTATAAAATATTGATTTTTATATCAATATTTTATTGATCAAGTCTTACTAAAATTATGACCTATATTTTCTTATTAAGTTCTATGAATTAGAATATATTTTTACATATTTTTATAGAATTACATATTTATTTTAAAATATATTTATAAACATTATTTTATATGATAAATTATTAAATATTTATTATATTTGTATATTTTTAAAAATTTCTGCATGCTCTCATGCTTATCCAATAACCCATGTGACTAGTATATGATGAGAGCTCATGGTCATATATCTATTAAGAATATATAATATCGCAATTAATGAATCCATTATTGATTAGATTTTGTATGATATATATCTTAGGTCATATCTCAAATTTCAATTTCGTTTGATCTCATTTAATTCATCGTAAGAGTTACCTTTGAATATATAATTTTTTTATACAAGTTACTAATTAGAATGACCTTCCTCTACTCTAAGTTCTCTTGAATTTAATTTAATTTAATTTCCTAGTATTGTCCCATAAGATTGTATCAAAGATAATTTTCTCATAACATTTTAAAGTAGAAAACCTTAAACTTAATCTTATGCATTGGATACGAGTCCTAAGGGTATATTATAAGGTTTGTTTAACCTCTAGGGTCTCATGCAATATAAGTTGAGATCTTTTGACTTATATTAGCCCCTTTTATGGTTGTTTATACACATATGGTAAGAGTCATGTGCTATTGTATTAACTCCAATTAACTTGGAGTGTATATCTTTCATAAATGCAATGCCTACAGATTTTGGTTCAAACATACTTAATGTTTAACCTGAATTCACTTTCCTACCCTTACCTTTATCTTTTTGAACTATCATTTGCCAATTTAAGGTAGATATGGTGATCACCTTAAACAACTTTCGTTTGGACTTACCATCTAAGTTGGCATTCACTATTTAAGTTTTTTCACTTTACCTCTCAATTATTACCTTGATAATAAGCTTAAAACCTACCTCTTCTCTATTCATTAAAAACAATACTAATATTGATTGCTTTAACTATCTGACAAATTATTTGATTCATATGAAAAATATGTCATACAAAGTAAACATATTTCAGAATCAAGTTTTAAGTAATGTATATTTGTGCTTATACGTGATGATACATTGAATGAACATACATGAAGAAATGTTAGTCAATTACATTTCAATATATAAGTACTCGTAGTGCCTTCACATGCCTAATATATGTATCTCGAGAAATTAGTTGTAACATTGGGTCTACCACTATGTCTCGTATATGTATATTTCAGGTTCTCTTCTCCTTATGCAACTATATCTTTCATATAATAATATTTGGTGTCTATATGCTTAGTTTTACAATAAAATATGGGGTCTTTAGTATAAGCAATTGCTATTTGACTATCACAGTTGATTGTTACTGGATTATTCTCGCTTTCAATGGCCTTTAAACCAACCAAAAATCGTTTAAGTCACATGGCCTTTTGTGTTGTTGCTAAAAATATTGTAAATTCAGCTTCCATTGTGGATAAAGCAACAAATGATTATTTATTACTTTTTCATGATATAACACCATTTTTAAGTAAGAAAACATATCCAAGGTAAATTTTATCTCATATAAATCTCCTTCTCAATCTGCGATGTTCGACCTTTATTGCCTTGATAACACAATGCATAATCAACAGTACTTTTTAGATACCTTAATATTCTCTTTACTACTTTCCATACATCTTATGTGGTTTATGGAACTTTGAAAAAGCTTCTTTATCTTTAAAATTCTTGAAAAAAGTTCTTGTAATTTACACTTTTCAAGAAACTCCCCATATTGTTGAGTTTCATTAAAATAAATAAGGAGAATCCTATATGGTAAAATATAAACACATGGACCAATCATATCTGGTTGTTTTCTCAACTGACCCATTTATTAATCCCAACTCACTTAAACACATTACTCATTTAAAGCATACCTAATTTGTCTGTGAACTCCTAACATTCACCTAAAACAACTTTGTTCTAATTTGATCATGAATTCATCTTTAAGAATTCACATGCCCTATTTCAGTTTAACAAGATCCATCTTCAACTAAGGAGATCAATTTTTTGTTAAGTTTCATCTTTTGGAGAGATCCTTCATCTGTCAACATCACTATTTTAAGTATGTGAGTTGCTTGACATTGGGGTAGATGATAGGAGAGAATAAACTCTCACTAAGGTATGGATCTTTAATTTTTAATGTTAACTTGTGAAAAGATGTAGCTATTAGGGTTTTATTCTAAACATTTGAGTTTAGAGCAAATGTGAAGTTTACAAATGATATTACTATAAATGGTAGACTGATGTCAAGATGTTTTAAAAATTATAAATATGTTTAACAGAAATGTTAAAATTCTTTCTCTTTCTAATAAATATGTGTACAATATAGCCATAAATAGGCTTTGTAAGCTTGGAAAGGTTGATGAGGCAAGAAAGTTATTTTCAAGGTTGATGATTGGAGGATTTGTTCTAGAAATCTTCTCATACCGTACCCTGATACTTAGTTATTCAGTTATTGGTAATGTGAATGAAATGTAGTTTTTAGGCTGGATTGTCACTTGTATAATGCATTGTAAGAAGAGTGAATGGTGGGATCTTTCTTAAAGATGGTTTAGCAAAACAATATCTATGAGGAAATGAGAGAGCATTGATATAAATTATATATTAGATTACTTAATATCCCATTTGTGGGGATGTGAAAAAGTGATAGCTTTGCTTTCTTTATTATAAATTACTAAATCTCCTGACTATCTCATGGCATTAGATTTTATTTTTCTTATTTTGATAGATGATGCTCAAATAACTAAAGCATATTGTTATTTAAGTAAGTACATGAGTTTATTTCCTAATATTATAATTTAATTATTCTTTTTACTTTTAAACTTGTTAAAGTTGATAGTTTGAAGTAATGAATAAGATATAAAGATGAAACATATATAACTAAATTGTTAAATGTTATAAAATTCAACATTTAGGTTCTATATCTCATTGTTTAATGGTTGTGGTTCCTTTTAGGTTCAACAACCCTAAAACTATAAATTGAACTATTTGTTTTATCATAACTATCTGTCTATGAAAATGATTTTTATTTTTATATTTAATTCTTCTATTAATATAACTAACAAGATTGAATACCACTTACATTATTAGGACTATAGATTTTTTTTAGAATTATGAAAAAATTCATTAAAGATATAGAGGTTTAATTTTACAAAATGTTGGAGAATAGTCTCTCCTAATACAACTGCCCAAACGACAGTGTTTCAACATTGCTTAAGAAAATAAAATGACTGCGTATTGACCATGGAAGGAGATTTAATCAAGCGGTGACATTTTTGTAAATGTGGTAAAATCACTTCAACCGATCCATCATATCCTCATATTTTACCTAATTAGGGTTGATTTCTCTAGAGACTTTGAGATTTCGTGACTTTGGGTGCAGATCTTTTGAGACCAAGGTTTACAATAGCAACAATGGATTAGGTAAGCATTGCGCCCATCTTATTTGTTTTGTTTTTCTCTGTGCTTCCGTAGAATACCTTGCATGTAAGTGTAGGGAGTAAAGCTAAAGATTATGAGAGTGTATGCTCAAATACTTTGTCGTGTAGTAGTATAACTATGAATTAGATATTTAGTAAGGAGATGATGTTTGGGCTGTGTATCTGATCTAGGCTTTTGAGGAGGATTAGCTCTCTGAGTGCCCTGAGGTTTTTGGTGGTAAAAGACTTTTTGGACGATATTGTTACCAATAAACCATTTTAGGTATCTTTCTTTCCGCAAGATATAAACACAAAGTCCCAACGATAGAAGATGGATCAACATATTTGGAGTTAGAGCTTATGGCTTAATCAGGTTTTGTGTAATCTCTGTGAGAGAGCTCCCAAAATCTAGCCATAAGCATTTCCTAGCGATATGATTCCATATTGTGCTATTATGAGGACATGTGAAGAGGAGATGGTCTCTTGTTTCCACATGGACTTGGCACATTAGATAGGTTATGTCCATTTGTAGATATGACATTCTATCTATTGTATTGAGTATGTTTTAGATTGCTAGCATTAGTATGAAGGATATTCTTAAAGTCAAAACCTTGTTCCATATAATCTTGTGCCATGCTACCTTAGTTTTTTTGCATCTGAGAAGATCTTTGGTGGTTTGTTGGTAAGTTTGTCGATAAGTTGATCTTGCCAATAATACGTGTCAGGAGAGGATGGGTTGGGTGGATAAGCAGGTTGTAGATGCCTTAGGTTATGAGGAAAGTTCCTTGAACCATCTATAATCATAAAGTTGAGTCAAATGTTGAGGGAAGAGGTTTGTGGGTTATTTAGGTTATTGAAGTGTTGTATAAGTTGTCCCATATCTGACCAATTATCATACCAGAGAGATATCAAGTTACCATTCCTAAGGAGACATGTGACACCAATTTGTACGTTGTCTTTCAACTTCAGTAGTTAGTTGAGGAAGTGACAGTATGAGGCAGATTGCTTGCTTCCCTATAGGCTTTTATCTTTAAGGAAGTAAGAATGGAGCCATTTTATCCAAAGTGAGGATTTATCTGTTAGTATACACCACAACCTTTTAAGGATTAAGTCCTGATTTGTGATCTTGATTGAAGTAATATTTAATCCACCTTCTTCTTTGGGAAGACATATATCTACCCATTTTACTTTAGCAAAACCCTTTTGCACCATTTGGATGAATCCATAGGAAGTTTTTGAGTAGCCTTTCAATTGTTTTAATTATGCATTAGGATAGAAAGATGTGGGAGCTCCAATAAACTTGTAGAGAGTTTAGTGCCAATTTGATGAGTTACTCTTTCCCAGCATAGGAGAGAGATTTGTTTACCCATAAGCTGATCCTTTTCTATATGTTCTATAAAAGTGGTGTACACTCTATATAGTTAAGCCTTTTAGTGGAAACTGGTAAGCCCAAGTACAATAGAGGTATGTATTTAAACTACATTCTAGTGGTTTGAGAGATGAGAGTTCCCAGGGTCGTGGCACTTTTAGATAGGAGGAAGTGGTTCTTTACTGGGTTGAATTATAGACGTGAGAAGCTTTTAAAAGTGTCAAGAGCTTTCATGTTGTCTTGAATAGAGTCCATCTTTTCCCTGCAAAATAAATGGAGATCCTCCACAAATCAAAAGTTAGTCAATCCAATTTTCTTACATTTTGTATAATGCCTAAATTTGGAGTTATTGATCACTTCATGTTGGATAAGAGATTTAAAAGTCTCCACGCAAAGAATAAATAGATATGGGATAAGGGATCCCCTTGTTGGAGACCTATTGTTGCCTTAAAGAATTTGGTAGGAGTGGCCCTAATTAAAATTCACAAGGAAGCAGATGTGATGCACTCTATTAACCAGTGAATGCATAAATTAGGAAACCTATAGGCCTTCAATATTGTCCATAAGAATTCCAGCTTACACTATCAAAGGCTTTGTGAATGTCTATCTTTATTGTGCAGTTTGGAGAGTAGTTGATCTAGAGTAACCATTGAGGAGCTCTTATACTCCTTCCACTTAAAAAGGCACCTTGATTGTCAATGATCAGTGGGGTTTGTTCTTTCTTCAATCTAATGGCTGGTATTTTGGAGATAACTTTGTAAGGAAATTTGTACAAGTGATAGGTCTGAATTCACTAGATTTTGTGGGGTTTAAGCATTTAGGAATCAAGCATAAAAAAGTTATGCTGATCTCCTTTAGAAGAGTCCGTTGGAGAAGAACTCCCGAACTGCCAGTGTAACAAAGTGCAAAATGGTGCTCTAGGAGTTTTGGAAGAAAAAGCCATTAAGACCCGGGACCTGGGGCTTTGGAGCTGTCTATTATGAGTATTGCACTTTCTATTTCAGTTGTGTCCATAAGTTTGATAAGGGAATCCAAGTCCATATGTGAGATTTATATATGTGAGAGTGGCTGACTGCTTCCTTTTGGATTTCCTAAGGTTTCTAAAGTAGGGATCCATCCATAAAAGTAATGGATATATTTTATTGTAGTTTTTCCTTGCAAGAATTTAGTGGAAAAAGAAGTTAATACAATTGTCCCCATCCTTTAACCAACTCACTCAAAATCATTATTATAAGGGAGAATTATGAATGTGTGTGGCCTACATGAACTAGGATAATAACAATTTTTCTCTGTCTAATAATTTGATCAGTAGGATGTGAAGCAAGTCTAGATTGCATGTCTTGAAGTTCAAGTATGTAAGATTAATAGCAGCAATTGTATGTCTTTGCAAGGAATTCATAATTTTCATTTCCTGCTTAATGAGCTTCAGTTTTTGAACATAGTTGTATTGTTTGGTCTCGTCGCAAAAATGTGTTGCCCCTTTTTTACAAGCTTTGGGAAACCTCGATACATTCACTATGAAATTGTTAAATAAAAAATGATGGTGTTTTATGACTTTTTGGAACAAGTCATCAACAACTATCGGTGTGTGATACGAGAATAGGGGATCTTTATGTTGCAACACTGTTGGGAAAATGTCTAAGCCATATGTCATTGACTAAGGCCCGATCTAATTTCTTCCTGATATACCAATCAGGTTTTTGTTTGTTGGACCAAATGAAAGTGTGTCCAACATACTTAAGATCAGTCACTCTTAAATCCTCCACACATTCTTTCAAATCAGTTGTTTAGTTCTTTAGATTGTAATGTCCTTATGCTTCTGATGTAAATAAGACTGAATTGAAGTCTCCATGGATAAGCCACAAGTTGAAGATGCTAGTGCTGATAGATTTAAGATTGTTCCATAAACATCTTCTCTAAAATCTGAAATTACTTACATATATGATTGATAAGTTCAAATTAAAATATTGCTACATGAAATTTAGGTTAAGATGCATAGCTTGGTCGGTCGAGTTCAATAGATCTACCTTGAGTTCATCCTTCCTATAACAGATGATAATTCTACCAAGAACATAATGGTTATGATTTGTAAGCATGTGCCAATGGGAACCAAAAATATATAGCTTAGCCAGATTTTCTAGTTAGATTTTGGTTTCAAGTAATCCAATGATGAGAGGTTTCTCTAGCAAAAAAAAGTCCTTTAAAGCAAAAAGTTTAGTGGGACCATTTATTCCTCTTACATTCCATGTGATGATAGACACATTAAAGAGTTTCGATTATGGAGCCTTTCCCTTTATCCCTTTTGGATCTCCTTCTCTCTACAATATGGAATTTGACAGTTTCATTAGTTGTTTTGATTCCTTTAGTGCCAATTGGGGTTACAATAGGATCTGTGGGGATAGTAGTACTCACAGATAGTAGCTCTTCTTCAGAATCTAGAGTAGTTGTCATGGCTATAGGTTAGTAATGGCTTCTAGCAAATGTGCATCTGATTCTTTTGAGATTTCATTTTCAGCATTGTGCATTGTATTGAGATCCATGTGTACATGATTATGCTCCTTATTACAATCTTTCTACAGCTCATTGTATTGTTTATCAATGTTGACAAGAATTGTGGAAGGATCAGGTATTGGCAATGCATCATTATCTTCCTCTGTGGCTGTCATGATTGTATTAGGGTCAAAGGATTGGGACTCTCCGTAGGTTTTACAGGTTGAGATTCATCTATGGTCCCTATAAGTTCTTGGTAGCTGCCTGTTTGAAGGTTTTTCCTATGGGTTTCCAAGTTTTGCCTTGGATTTTAGAAGATGGTTTCCAGTGTTAAGAGATGGCTATAATTCTTACCTATAGTTTGTCATCTTCTCTTATTCTCATGATTGAGTTCCTTGGAAAGATTCATACTAATTCAAATCATGGCATAGCCTATACGCATTTTCCTGGCAGTGTGTTCATCCATGCACAATAGTCAGCCAAGGCAGCTTACTAAAGAACAGAACCCCTAGGTTGTCCATTATTCAAAGGGGACGTTATGGAAGTTAATCCAAAGTGGGATACTTTGGTTTCAAGTTTTAAGCTTGGCTGCCAAGTTTGTAGGAAGATAGGGTGGTTACCAAGGTGCTAAGGGACTTCTTCCAAGATTTTTTGAGCTTCTGAAGTGGAAGAGAAGGTCAAAAGGATCAGGTTATCTTTGGAGAGTAGTACATCCAACAATCCTCAGGTTTTCCAGAGCTTGTTGGCCCATTGAGACATTAAAGGGAAAGGTGATTGTTTGTCAAAGGAAAAACCATCAATGGTGGATTCCAAGCTTCGTGCTCCTTCTTTCAAGAATTCAAGATCAAGGGAAAAAACTAGTTTGCCATCCATTTTTATGGGTGGTGAATAGGCCAAGGTCAATGGGTATATTCCCCATCAAATTACTTCCAAGATTTTCAGATAAGGGTAGCTGATGAAGAGGTATTGTCTAGAGCTTTGAGGATGGGGCAACATTGGAGGTATAGGTAAGAAGATGTGTGGGAGTAACTGAAGGATAAGGTATGGTTGGAGCATTGAGAATGGCAGCAGTAGTGGAGGTAAGGGTAAGAAGGTGGGAGGGTAAAGGTGGAAAATCAGATAAGTGGGCAATGGGATAGCTCATTGTTGGAGATGAAGCATGAAATAGGAAAGTGGTAGCTTTTGGGGTAGGTTTGTTAGAAATTTTTTGTGAAATAATAGTAAGGAGAAAAGGAGGGAATGTTGTGAGATTTGGAAAATTCTAGAGTGTCTTTGGTGGGTTGTGAGGTTAGAACATAATATGGAGTGAGCTGTGGAGAGGAATGAAGGTTGTAGTAAAGCAAGAAGGTCGATAGGGAGTAATGATGCAGTGAGAACATAATGTAGAGAATGAAGGTTGCAGTAAAGAAGGAAGGTCAACAGGGAGCAATGTTACAGTGGGAGGTTATCAGAGTGGTTAAGAAAGTAGAGCGGAGTAGACAAACCTCTTGTTGTTGCTAATGAGAAGCTAGAGTCTCTCTGTCATAGTGTTTATTTTTGTAGTATTTAAAGACGACAAAGCTCACTTCCATTTACTAAAAGTTTGCCTCATAGGTGTTATCAATCTATTAGGACCTAAAAGTTTGCATCATAGGTGTTATCAATCTATTATGATTATAGATTAATAACACCTATGACACAAACTTTTAGTAAATGGAAGTGAGCTTTGTCATCTTTAAAATAGAATATTTTATTCTTTTTTGTATCTTGTATGCATCACAAAAAAGTTAAATTATAATAAGGTAATTTTAATTGTTGAAACAAAATGATAAGAGAATAAGAAACAAAATCCATGATCATTCATTGATTGTAACTTTCTACTATATACCAAAGTGACTTTATTATAGTGGATATGTTGAAGAGATTAGCCATATTAGCAAAGTTTCATCATTATTAGCCATATATGTGGGGTTTCATCACTAGTAACCACATATGCAATTTCTTATGGTTTCTTACATATGCAATTTCTTATTATTCAAAGATGGATCTTGTTAAACTCAAAATAGGGAGAAATAGGTCATGAAAATTCTTGAAAAGGAATTTAAATAAATCAGGGCAAGTTTAATTTTGGGTGAGTGTTAGGTGTTTATAAAAAAATAAGGATGCTTTGGGTGGATGACGGATTCAGATGGGTCTGGTTTTTGTATGATACAATTTAGGCTAGAAAATGTGTAAGTTAATAGGTTCACTAAATATGATTGGACCATATGTCCACATTTTTCCATACAAGATTATTCGATAGTTTTTTTAATGGAAGTTAAAGATAAAGAAATTTTCGGAAATTACAAGGATTTTATAAAAAAATTTAAAGACTAGAGATATTCCGGGGCATTTTAAACTACAGAGAAGGTTCATATCTTTTACCCTAATATTTCAGCTCGTATTCACCAAAAATAAAATTCACTTTATAATTATTAATAATTTATATTCCATAAGTTGATTAAGATTATATTAGTTCTACTTACTATATGTAACTCACCCCTCACCTATAATCTCTCACGTTGAGACTTGATCTATATTAAATTATTAAAAAATAAAAAATGCATAATGAAGATCATTGCAAATAAGTCCTCTCTTTTATAAATTCTTAAAGTTGTTCTATCCTAATTCAATTAAATTATGGAAGTGTACTTCAGTCATAAATTGGATTAAACATATCGGATAAGTGCTTTATTAAAATGAATATTTTTAATTAGAAATTTTGTTGTTAAGTTAAGATTTAAAAAAATACAATATGATTTCATTTGGTAGTTTCCCAAAATGGGTATGGACACTTTACCTCCAACTTTTTAATTGGTGGTTAACCCAATGTAGTAGTCAAGAAAAAATTAAGACTGAACTACCAATATGGATATATGTATCCCTAGAAACTATGAATTTTTTTGGATAAATAATGAAAAGGCTGTGTAACAACTCAATTTGGTTAAGTATTCAAGATAGAGAAATTTTAACCTTTTAAATTTAATGACCTATTTGTAAACTTAAATTGTTGTATATAAGATCATATTGAATCTAAGGTTTTATTAATCCCTTTGTTAAAGTAAGTAAGAAGCCAAATCTCTATAATCAATACTCTTACATTGTAATGTATATAAGACATAAATCTACAAATTTGCTAGTTGCTCATAAAAAGAAAAGAAAAATAAAAGGCAGTTTCTAAAATGATAAAAAATGCAATATCCATTAACTAAGGATGGCAATGAACTGTATCAAGTCAGGCATGTTTCTAGTATGATCCCAGATCAAGTGAGCTTAGGTACTACCAAAACATGACATTTTGATTAGTTATATTAAAATGACATCTATTTAGTGGTGGGGGCTCATATTAACCTTCCAAACCTAAACCTAACTTGAAATTCGATCAACCTGAACCGACTACACTATATTTTCTACTTATACATCTAACCTTAATTACAAAAAATTCACATTTCAAGTGAACATGAACAAGTTTAAAAATTGACAATAATTCAGGTCAAGATAGGCTTGAGCTTACCCAGACTCAACTCAAAGCCCCTTATTGGTAACTCAAGCCTAAATCAAATCTCAATTAAGCTTGGCTTATACTGTTCAAGCCTAAATCTAACCAAGTTCCAAGTTCCCCACAACCTGCCTAAACTTTGATTGCTTAATTCCTAACCTGAATCAACTCATCAAAGCTCTGAGATTTCACACCTTTAATCAACCCTTTCGAGTGCTCTCCATCACCAAATTTGGTGTTCATTTAAGGAAGATTCCATGTAATGATCAACAATCAAGAGATAAAAAGTTTGACATCACAAGCTTCAAGTAATGGGTGGAAATCTAGTAAATGACAACATTTCGTGTAAGCCCATGTTTGCGAAAAGAAAGGATATTTAGCAACAGAGTAAAAACAATACGTTGTAGAGTTTAATAGTGATCTTGACGTTGGATCCAATTAAATATTTTAGAACAAATGGATTAGTGTCGAAGACTTTGACTCACTTCAAGCCTTGAATTTTGATAAACTGCTCTACTTTGAATGTAGATGGTATGTTGTTTGCTATTCTTCCATAGTTAACTCCAATTGACGTTACTTCTACAAAATGTAACATGAAATTCATAAAAAAAAAAGTAGACAAAAAATGAAACAGAAAGCACTAGTTATTAGCACTATTAATACCAAAAATATATAAAGAACCTGATATGTGCTTAATTGATTCTATATTTATTTAATAATACTTAGTGATTAATGACATGAAAATGCTTAAGATACTTACTTTAGTTCATATATGGTTTTAGGTACAATTCGGAAGCAAAAGAACTAAAGTGAGACGAAAGCATTACAATTTAGCTATTTTCCGAAGATTCACACTCACTTATCTTCATGGGGTAAGAAGAAGAAGATTAAAAGCAAGAGAAGACAAGAAAACATCAAGATGAAGAACAATTGGCAACTTAAGGTCATCTAGAAAAATGTCACAATCGTGAGCAGTCTCACGGAATGTGCAAGGGACTGCCCATGCCAAGGTGTGTCACGAGTGTGACACACCACTCACACCTATGACACACCCACTCATCACTATGAGAAGGGCCAATTGTCTATTAAACCATACATTTTTTTATAAAAGCAACATATTGGTGACAATTGAGAGCTATGAATGTTTTGATGTTTCGTTTGGGGAAAATGTTATGAGGGGTGGAAGGCTTGGTTTTGAAAAGAAGAAGGGGCAAAGCTCCAATCCCTTGGAGACCCATGGAGAGCTAACTTCCCAAGGCTGGTTTAGAGGTGACATTGACGTCAACGAACCCAGTTAAGTATATTTTTCATTATGTTTGTTATTCTACTCTCTTTTCGAGTTGATTATGTATCCTATGTTAATTGATTTGGGTTTTCATATATGAATGATCTTTATTCTCGTTATTGCTAGATTGTTTATGTATGAACCCATTGATAGAATTTCCATATAATCCATAATTACTATGTTGAGATTCGTTTGTGGCAACTAATGGCTTCAAATCATTATGGATAACATAACCTAGGTTAAATGACTCAAGCGTATGTGGTTGTTGTTTAGATTGGTCTATTTTCCTAATTCGTACTGTGGCTGTCTAATTAAATCTAGAGAACATCTCGTAGGTTGTTCGATAGCTAGGTTTAATTAACAAGCGTCTCTTAATTAAATACAACCTAAGGGAAAACTAGGTTAATAGAGCTTATTGTTAATCTATGACTAATATTTCAAAAAGAGAGGTGAAAAGCCAAAATTTCAATGAAATATGTCTAGTTAGATGTAGGTTGGGATTGGCATATAGGACTGCATACAAGACATCAATTAGCATGTCTCAACACCGACTCATTTACAGACAACCGTGTCATCTTCTAATGGAAATTGAGCATAAAGCCTTTTGGGCCATTAAGCAATGAAATATGAAGATGGAAGCGGTGGGTGAACAAAGGAAATTGCAACTGTAAGAATTGGAAGAGCTTAGGCTTGATTCTTATGAGAATCTAGAAATTTACAAAGAAAAGACGAAACAATTCCATGATAAGATGATTGTTAGGAAGAATTTTATGGTTGGACAAAAAGTTCATCACTACCATTCACGACTTAACCTTTTCCCAGGTAAATTGTGTTCTTGTTAGATTGGATCTTTGGTTGTTACTAATGTTTTTTTTTCACATGGTGCAGTTGAAATTGAAAGCTTACAGAAAAACAAGAAATTCAAATTCAATGGTCATCGACTGAAACCCTTCTATAAAGGATTCCAAATGGAGGACGTGGAAGTAATAGGGTTAGAAAACCCTCATTATGAAGACTGAGCAATGTGGGATCAAGCCAATGACGGTAAAAAAAGGCGCTGCTTGGGAGGTAACCCAATGGAAGTTGATTTCTATCTCTTTACATTTTCGCAATTGCTATTTTCGTTAAATGATCCATTTCTTGCATTTGATGTTACATTGGGAACAATGTAAGTTTTAAGTGTGGGGGTGGGGATCTTAGTTTGATATTAGCTTTTATGCCTATTTTTTGAGCTTAATTGTTACTTACGTGACTTCTTATGTGATTTTTAAAATCAAACAAATAGAATGTAAAAAAACCTCATTTTCTATTGCTTTTAAGACTATGTAATCATAATTAGAGTGTGAATTAACTAGAAAAATCCATATCAAACTTTAGTATGTACTTTTGGTCTTGTAATTAGTCAATGTGCATTATCTTTAGAAGAGTAGTGACTAGCGGTAAACAAAAGCTAGTGAAATTTTGAGCCTTTATAGACTGACACATCCACATTAGTCTCATTGTCTTTTTATTTATGAGTGACCTTCATGACATATACATACTAATTTTTCTTTAATTTTCTATTCAAGACTACATTTTTATCATAAGCATTAACATCGAAATGATTAGGCATTTTTTGTTTGTACAAGCTATATTAGCCAAATAGCCCACCCATTTATATGAATTTTCCTTTGTTAAGCCCCCTTAAGCTTTATTTACCTTTTCTTTTT
>JANZXV010000007.1:10172318-10183341 GCA_027576455.1 Erythroxylum roigii
TATGGAATAATTCTAGGAAAGCAAATTAAATTTAATTCAAAAGAGAATTGAGAACAGAGGAAGGTCATTTAATTTAGTTCATTGACTCGCATAAAAAGTATTCATAGATGGTCATCATCTCTTTAGTAGAGAACTTGAATATAGTACTGACATAAGAAACTAAAGGAGATCAAAGAAAAGTGCAAATGTGAGATATGACCTAGGGTATAACATACAATATCTGCTCAAGGACACATAAGTCCCATGATCAATTTGTTAATCAAGATGTCATATACTCCTAACAGATATATGACAATGTACTCTCGTCGTATGCTGGTTACATCGGTTATTAAACAAGTATGAGCACTGCAGAGTTTTGTTTTTCATGAGATTAAACCTATCATGTGTGAGTAGGAGATGATGACTTATATACACCCATGAAGGGTATAGTAGTCAATCCTCTCGAAATAACTACCAAAGGTAGTTATATGATGGTAGTTATATGGAGGCTATAAAAACAAAACGTGAAGACATACATGATTATGTGTATGTTTTAAGTTAGTTGACAAAAAGATAGAAACGTAGAACTCTGCAGTTGGAGACTAAAGGTTCTTTAATCGGTGGAACTACAACAAAAAATTCAAATATGCAATTTTTTGTTTATATGCATATGAAATGATCCTGTTTTCACATGATCTTTGTGATTATGTTTCATCCTGTTTATTTCTAACACTGCATATAGGAGGCAATCTAATGTTGGAACATTTGTGTTTTCGGTTGCCTCTAATGTGGTCCCGTCTTGAGTTTATTGTATCTATTTTGTTAGATTTTGTCAAGTGTTTTTGGCTTTTTTTAATTTATGGTCGGTACATGGGCGGCAATCTCGTGTAGGGACATATATGTTTTGGCTACTTTTCTGATTTATCTTTAGTTTACATAGTTTCAAGTACCAATGATCTTGATTTACTTTGTTTGGTATATTGGTCTTCTCATAACATTTTATGTGAATGTTTGGTTTATAGGTCATTTTATGACATTTAGTCTTGTATTTTAAGGTTCCTTTTGTCTTAAGTACCTTGTTTGGTTTTTATGTTATTATCTTATAAAGATTTAAGAACCTTTTAATCTAATTATATTGGCTGTTTAAATGTTTTTCCTTGTCATATAACATAATGATACCATCTAAAATTTATGCTAAGAAAGCAGGGGCTCATTTTCTAGTTATTTGCTAAGGATTTTGTTATCATAGTGAGTGTAGGCATTATGTTTACTTCTAAAAATTAATGGTCCAGTTTCTTGGTATTTGCTTTATGGTAAGATTTATTTCTTTATTTAACTTTAAAATTTCTACAATTTTTGTCCAATATTAAGGTTTTTGCCTTCATATTTGTCTATCTTTATTTGAATAAATTTTTGTATGGTCCATCAATTTTGCTCTGGTCATCTTTATTTTAGAATGCATTAATTTTAGCTTTAATTTTTACTTAGATGTATCACTTAAAAATGGTTGACTAAGTTAAGTCAAGTGCACTTCGATTAAAGGCTTCTCCCGCCTGTCTGCTAGTGGCATGGAGCTCCTTTACGGACTCCCTTAAGTTCACGGCTACACAAAACCATTATGTGAGATTGCGTTAGGACGTTCTGTTCACGACTACACAAGACCCTTATGGAAACTATGTTAGTACGTTCTATTTTTGGATCTACCCAAACCATTCTGATGTGCTTATATGTTTAAATGTGTTGACAAGTTTGATAATGCATGATTTAAGTTGCTTATGAATTGTTTGATAATATGAGAATTGGGAAATATGTGTTTCATGATTCGATGTGAATTTTTCCATGGAAATGATTATTTCAATGGTTTTTTCTTGTTACCGATTATAAAACTATTACCCACGAGCTTTAAGCTCACCCCCTCCTTTCCGTTCCATCTTCAGGAGAAGAGCAAGAGATCGAGTGAAAGAGGGTCAAGGCATCACTCCGATTAGGCATATTTTTGTATTTTCAGCTAGATTTTGTAAACACAAGGCTTTAACCACATTTCAAGTTTTCCTAGTTCAAGTGTATTTTGAATTTTTGGTTTATGAACTCAACAGTTGTATTGTGGCTTGAAATGTCATTAAAGCTTTATAAAACTCTTATCTTTTGAGGTTAATGAAATATATTTCGTTTGCTCATGATCTTCCCATTTTTTGTACATTGCACTTTCTAGTTTTTCATAGGGGAAAACTTTGTGTTCTGACTTCATGGGAAAATATATAATGATATAAGCTGAACTAGACAAAAGTGTCTTCTAGAAAGCTGTAGCTTATCTTTCTAACTTTCCAACGGTATATGGTATGAAATATTTGGACATCGTAGCTGAGAGATATGAGCATTAGAAGTTTGTGATGTTGCATAGGGTGGACATATGGGACAACTACATTGATTGGAAATTTTGACCCTTTTGGACGCAAAATATCTTTTCGAGGTCTTCATGAAAGTTGTAACTTATCTTCTTAGCTTTATAACAGTATATAGTATGAAATTTTTGGACATTAGAGTGGGGAGATATAATCATTTTAAGTAGTGATGCTGCATAGGAGGTTTTCGCGAGACAACTTCAGTCGCAATCGCACCTTCATTCCTTGCAATCGCACCATCTTTGCGATCGCACCTACTTTCCTTGCGAGCACACCACCATCCTTGCAATCGCACTTCTGTTCCTTGTGAGCGCACCCGAAGGATTTTCCAACTCTGAACATGTTTGACTCTTTTAGCCATAACTTTGTCATTCGACTTCTAAATGACTCGATTTTTGAACCAATGGATTTCTAACACATTCCTTTATGTCTCCATACAAATTTATAGCTTTTGATATTGATTTGAAAAAGATTAATTGAATCAAAGTAAGGGTATCGGTTGGGAGAGTATGAATTGGATATTTTACTAAACATACTTCAGTATTTTTGATGATATCTTGATCTGTAGAGCTCCAAATGAGATGATTCTTATTTCTAAATAAACTAGAGACATAGGGCTACAAATTGTCTGAAGAAATAGAGTTTTAATTCAGTCTCTAAGAATTTCAATTTCTAGATAGAAGTTGAGCACAAAATACTGTTTCAATATAAGAGCTATCTACAAATGGGGCCTAACACATCTTGTGGTATCAAAGACTCACGTTTCGTGACAATTCAATGTTGGGCTTCGAAAACGGAGTCCAACATCATTAGTTAAGTTAATAGGTTATTTGTTTAAGTTAATTTGTTAAGGCTAGTTAATTACAGGATAAAATAATAAAATTTTTATTTTAAGAAAGCGAATCCCACGCTATCACGTTAGATCCAACGCAATAGTGTGAGACTCGCCAACACAATAAAATAATGGAAAAAATTGTCAAGTCATTGACAGCATCATATAACCGTCAATTTCTTGATTATTTTGGGGTTATATTTAAACGTTTTCTAAATGTTAAGGTTTTATTTATACTCTTTGAAACTTTAGGAATAAATTTGTCAGAGGATGAAAACATTATGATAGAAAAATGACCCTTTTGCCTCATTTATAAGGAACTAAATATCATTATGAACCAGAGAGAAATTGCACTGAATAGGCTCAGAATAGTAATTATGTGGCTGGAATAATCTAGGTTTAAGTAAATAGGTAGAATCAGGAAGACTAATTAATCGTAACAAAATACTACCTTGAGGATAATATATTTCAATGCTCTTATATATATATATATATATGGTCAATCTTAAATCTGTTATGCGGATGTACATGGAAAGAAAGATTCCATTTATGAATGCGACTGGAGTTTGAGTAAAATTAGCTGCAGAATTATTAACTGAGATTGAAGTAGACAATGGCTGCAGATGTTGCAGTTATGACTCAAGTTTATGTTATTGTTGCGGATATCAAACTAATCACATTCTTTCTTATCTATTTATTAATAGTAATGTTCTTAATAGTTTTAGATTTTATAGTTTTAATTGGGAAGTGGACCAAGTCTCTTAACGTGTCTGATCGTGTGGGACTTAACTTTGGCTAAGCAGTGCTGTATGTATGTAAAGGTATGCATGCAGTAAACAAACAAAATATGAATGGCTTGATTTTGTGTACTAATAAACGAACTAATACAATACTACTGTATATAGAAAAGAAGGATTTCATTTGCCGCGAGAGAGCGTCACATCAAAGCTGACGACCAAACAAAATAAGTACCCGCAAAAGGACACAAAAAATCATTCCTTTTTTTCTGTTTCACAATAATTCTCCGATTAAACTCTTACATCATAACCAATCTTCTTCTTCTTCTTCTTCTTCTTCTTCAAAATCTAATCTTTATGAACCCACTACGCCCAACGCCGCCCTCTTTCCCTCCCTTCTTCTTCAACGCTTCTACGCTTCTGGGTACTAGCTAAAAGATCAAAATTTGATCGGCGAGGTAAAAATCTTGACCACTTTTTGAGAGAAACAGAGCTTAGTGATCCATCATTCATGGCAATGTCGCCTCCTGACAGATCAAAGCAACTTCACAACTTCTCCTTGCCTTGCTTAAAATGGGGCAACCAGAGAGTCCTTAGGTGTGTCAAAGTCGTTGATCATCATCAACACAATCAACGATCCTCTTCCTCAAATCCCAGCGGATTCCAATCCAAACCACCCACCAACCTCGATCCTTCTAAGAACAATAAGCCATATCCAATTCAGAATCCAAGTTCTGTTCTTGAAGATGAGAGAGCAGTAATCGATGATCCTTCTAGGCCGTGGAATTTGAGGACCAGAAGGGCAGCTTGCAAAGCGCCACTACGTGTAGAAGAGAAGACGAATACTCCTCCGAGGAGAGTTTCGGAGATTGTATCACCGGGAATGAATGAAAATTGGGTGGATAAGAGGCAGAGTGTGGAAACGATGAAGAAGAGAGTCAAGTTCTCTGTTTCATTAGCAAAACAAGAGATTGAGGAGGATTTCATGAAAATCGCAAGGATTAGGCCACCCAGGAGGCCCAAGAAGAGGCCAAGAATGGTTCAGAAGTATTTGGATGTAAGGATTTGCAGTGTTTTATTATTGATTTCTGTTTCTTCATGAGATTTGGATGAAGTGTGGTAATTCGGTCTTGGTTATTGAAAGCTTTTCTATTTAGAGTGTTAAGCGAACAAACATTGCGCTGAATCGAGACAGGTCGTTATGTAAGATTAATTAAGACTTGGAATTGGTAAGAATTAAGTAAGCGTTGAATGCTCAACATGTGTTTTTCTTCAAACTGAACCATTGTGATTGTATGAAGTATCTGTTTTTTTATATTTTGACATTGTTGGGAAGAATATTGTTTTCATATTCTTCTATTGTTTTGCAGTCAATTTTCCCGGGATTATGGTTGGCAGAAGTTACAGCAGATTCATATAAAGTTCCAGAAGTACCTGAATCATGAAAGATGATGATCCCTACTCCTTATCTTTTGGTATTTTTCTAATTTGTTTGGACCTGTTTTCAGTTCATGTAAACAAAGACTACCAATCTCATATTAATCCTTGTCATTTGAGTCATTGGACATGGTACTCAATATTCTTCTTCTTCTTTTTGTCAGGAGGAATATGGAAAGAGATGATAGAATATTGTTGAGTTTCTCTCGCCCTGATGTCTAACACTGATGCACCAGTACATCAAGTCATGGTCACATTGCTCCTTCTTTTGTAAATTGCAAATTCAATTGAATAAAATATTTGGTCTTTGGATGCTATATTTTGCCCTTTTATGTTCTAACTTTGTTGAGTCATTTTGTTGTTCTTGTTCAGTTACAAGAAACTCTGTCAGGTCTTTGGAAATTTGTGCAGGTCATTCATAGAAGCAATAAGCAGTTCAGACAACTAACTGAACTGTAACTTGATATAAATGAATTCGTAAAATCCAAAAACACAATGCTTTCATCACCGCGATTTTCCGGTGGTTGCCAATTTTCCATATGTGACTATGAATTACTAGATGTCTTTTGATCAGCAAAACCAAGGATTTTAGGTTATTAATAACTCTATATAGTTACCTTTCCCAGTCAATAATTGCTTTAGCATTTTAGTTCTGCCTATATACTGAAATCGTATATTTTCAATCTTCACGCATGAAGACATCAGTTAATTGGTGAAGCCATCTCTTATGCACATTCAAATGATTTTGCGGTTGAAAGGGGTTTCCTTAAGAAATATTGAGTTGTGCAGTTTATCAGCACCATAACTGTTGGTCTATCAATTAATGACTGTGTCATACTTATGATTACTTTTTACTGCTTTCTGTTCTTAGGATGAGGCAATAGAGCCTTGATGGAACTGTTTGAGAATAAATGCTACATTGGCAAAGAAATCTGGCCGTGGCTAGGGGAAGTTATTTGAATTTACAACTGGTTCAGAAGTTTTTAGTTAGGCCATTACTGTAGGTGGGAAGCATGTTGCGCACTTTGAACGATTTGTGGATATAATTCAGTTGAAATCCCAAGCACTTCATTGTGTACGGATTGAGCTATTCTCTCAGAAGGATGCAAATATGTTGGTAGCCCTGGGCTTGTGTTGCTGCAAGTAATAAACTAATGTGAGCAATTGCCAAGTTTTCATATTGCATTGCCAAGTTTTCGATCTTCACAAGATCAAGAGCAGGAATGGCAACTATTTTGTCATCTTATAGAAGGTGCATGCTTCGGAATTTGCCTTTGATGTTTCTGCTCCTAGTTGAGGGTAATTCATAAAGATTACTTTTGCAGCTACTTGGGAATCCTTTAGTACACAGCATTAAGTACTGCTTGCTAGATTTGGTTCCCTTCAGGATTAGGAGAAAGACCAACACATAAAACTGCAGTAATATTGATGAAACATAGCTTCATTATTTAGATATAGAGTCATCTCAGGTGAAGTGCTCCGAAGAACCCTTAACCCTCTTGGTTGCTACAAAAAGATTTGGGTTCATATTTTTAACTTTACACATTAAAACAGATAACGGAAAAGAAAAACTGAGATGTTCACTGCACATAAGCAAGGAAACATAGAATAATAGATAATAGTTTCTGAAAACCAAGGAAAATTCTGAAGGAAAGCCAATAGTTTCAAACTAAAAGTTTTGACTGACTACCACCAAAATGGTTAATTAACAAAATTTGAGGTACTATATGATTATTCAAATATTTTTAAAATAATTTCCTAAAATAGACATATTTAGAAATAAGTCAATGACATGAATCAGTCGCTTGACCTTTTGAATTTCTCATTTATTGACATTATTGGATCGTTCTTCATCCAACTATATGAATTGATTTAACAATGATGGAATTTTTTTATATTCTATTTACAGGTTACAGAATCACATAAAATTGTATCTAAGTCCATATCAGAGAATGAAAACTAGGAAATGATAAAAGGGAGAAGACACAACTTAGAAAAGGAAATACAACTGAATTCAGAAAATGAATTTAATTCTGTTTACTAATTTCAACTTATATTCATTTTAATGTTGCAGATGATTTCACTAGACATCCATCTGCCTGGTATCATTCCTTTTCTACTAATTCATTCACAACATTCCTTCATTGGTTCCCATATCTTATGTTATGGCATTGTCTTCTATCCAAGAATGCAGTTGTATGCACCACAACAAGAATAATTGCATCAGGTTAAAAGCATGCATACCACCACCGAGGATTTGACTGACCTAAAGTGATATGTGATGGTCAATAAATTATGAGATAGGCTTGTGAACGTACAAGACATGTTGGTTTTGGAGGGCACTGTCTGCCTAGGACTGTCTAAGATTGAAAATAATCTATCGTACAAGTGTTGTGCATTGTCTTAATACATTGACACTTTCTGCATATGAAAACAAGTGGGAACATGAAAAGCAATTGGATTCAGCAGTCGTTGAGTGGCGCTGAGTGCCAAAAATAGCATGAACATTTTATTTTTTTGCTGTATTTTAGTAACTTGATAAAAATGGTAAATTGGGCTTTATAAATGGTAATTCATATATGATTTTTTTTTCAAAAAATAAGAAGTTATGATATAATTATATGCAGAACAGTTTTATGTCTTATAGTTATCCATGTGTTCCAATTTTATTTTTTTAACAAGAAATAAAGTTTTTTTATAAAAAAGTTTTCAAAGTATATTGAATTTTAGTGAAATTAATGAAACTATATAAGAAATTGATGCCTTTTATCTTAATTCCTATTAATAGTTAACATTAAATAAATAAATAATAAAATCATGTTATAAAAATAAAATAAAAAGAAAATCAAAACCAAATCCAAATCCAAAATTTATGATTTCATAAGTTTTGACAGTAAGAAGAAATTAAGAATAAAAAGTTTAATTAAACAAAATTTTAAATGAATTTTGAGAACAAAAATTATAAATAAAAAGTGAAACCGAAACAGACCTAAGGATAAGATTATGGTTCTTGTAAGACATGCCTATACGTGAGCTATACCCACAGCCAAAACACTTGCCATTTCCATCCATGTCAAATTGTTATTGTATGTATAGCCTATCCAACATTAGTTCTAAATATAGTCAGCAATGATTATATAATATTAAATCAACAAACTATTAGAAAATTTGGGCAGTATTCAATCCTACGTGTAGTGGAATAGCTACGATTTTTTTTTAGTTTTTACTTTCCAAAAGTCAAGATCGCTTAAATTCTTTTTTCAAGACTGGCAGGCTGTTCCGGAGACTTTTATGAGAGTTACTGGCATAATTAGGGAGGATCGCGTTTCCGAGTCTGGATGGATTAGACCAAGAGGGGGTTATCTAAAATGTAACGTTGACGCGGCGGTCTTTCCAGAGAAGAATGCTACAGGGTTTGCTGCTATTCTTAGAGATGATAGGGGGCGATTTGTTCCTGCCCTCTCGGGTCATTATCCTTATCGGATTGATCCAGTTCTTGCTGAGCTTATGTCGATAAGGGAAGCCCTTTCTTGGTTAAAGGAAAAACGTATTGACCATGTTATTGTGGAGTCTGACTGCTTGACGACTGTTCAAACTATTTCAGATCCGTCATTGAATTTTTCTGAGATTGGAATTTTGTCTCTTGATTGTGTTACTCTCAAGCGACATTTCCTTCATTTGTCCTTTCATTGGACGCATAGGATTGCCAATAAGGCGGCTCACTCTCTTGCACGGGTAGCCTTATTACATGCAAACCTGCATCATTGGAGTGTTAGTCCTTCATTTCTAGATTCCATTTTAACTTCTGATATTTTTGATAGTTCAGACATTGATGGGGAAAGACCAGTAGGAACTGGGTGTACGGAGTAAGCCTGTCGGCTTGGGTTAGTTTTGTTGTGCCTCCTGGTCATTGTTTTACGCGGTTATGTTTATTTAAAAAAAACGTCGTAACATACACCACACTAGTTTGGAGGGATTACAATATATATCTTCTCAATAGATATTAACTACTAGAAGATAAAGTCCCTAATAGTTGGGATAAGTTACGGACAGTTTGCATGAAACTGTCTAATTAATTAAACAACATATTATATGCAAGGCACACTTCCAGCACACCAAGAAGCCATTTCGTTCAAGTCATGCAAGGAGCCATAGAACCAATCATATCATGCCACGTTACCATCACACATACCAAGATTGTTCACTAACACAGCATCACTTCCCAACTTATATTAATTAATTCCAGCCTTGCTAATATATAGTTTTTTTTTATTACATAGCACCAAAGGGGAACAAAGAGACCTTACAGTGCTCGTCTAAGAAACCTCTTGATAGAAAGCATGTTGATGATGAAACTAACACAAACAATTGATGTTGCCATCTTTTCTATAACATCAATAACAACCTTAGAAATTTTGCTAATACATGAAATCTGAAGATTTTCAGAAGTCCTCAACTATGAGTGTGAATTATATTTCGACTTCCAATAAACTCTCCCTAGTGCTAGTTGAACCCTAATCTCTCTATCATTGTGATTCGTGCATGTTGGCGTTATTGCGTCATATCATTGTGTTGGCATAATTGTAGGAGTCAAATTCTATAATTAGAGTAGGCCATAATAGTAGGGATCCATAATTAGTGAAAATAGTTAAAGTTGACTAAAAAATTATTCTTGTATATAGATATGTAACATGTGAAGAGAAAAGATATAGCTGATAACTTAATTCATCATGGTATCAGAGATTGGTTCTGATCCACAAACAAATCAAAACCAAATTGAAACCCGTATTGAACCGTTCTTTCTTTTTCTTTGAATCGGAATGGAAGATCAAAGCTCCATACCAACAACCATGAATCCAAGTTCCATCATTCCAACCACATCGTATAACCCACCACCATCAATCATAGTTCAACAAGACAACACCGTTTTTCCCACCAATGTTGTTCTTGATGAAACAAATTTTCCTTTATGGTCACAATTGACGGAAATGCGCATTGGAGCACGAAACAAAATTGGCTATCTTACAGGTGAAATGGTGAAACTAGCAGCAAATGATTCTAGCTATGCAACATGGACTACCGACAATAACAAAGTTAAGAGCTGGCTCATTGATTCAATGAGCCCCATCTAATGCAATGATTTATTCGACTTGCCACAGCTAAGTAGATCTGGGAAGCTGTTGCGAAAACTTTATATGATGGCTCAGATGAGACGTGCTTGTTTGAATTGAATCAAAAGTCCTTCACGACCAAACAAAATGATTGACCATTGCCTACCTATTATAATGGACTGGTTGCAATTTTTCAGGAAATTGATCATCGGATGGCTATGCAGGAAAACACAACTACTGGAGTTGTACATATGCACTCCATAATGGCAAGGCTATGGGTCCATATCTTCTTAAGTGGGCTATGCATAATTTGATCAAGTTCGTGGTGAGATTCTACAAAAGGATCCAAAGCTAGATTTGGAAAATACTTATGCATATGTCAGAAGAGAGTCTCAACGGAGGCAGATCATGGGAAATTCACGATCACTTTTTGAAAGTTCAGCAATGGTAGTTCACCGAAACAAAGGGCGAAATAATCCACCATCAGGAAAATCTAATAATTTTGTTTGTAATCATTGTGGTGAG
>JANZXV010000007.1:10244770-10256855 GCA_027576455.1 Erythroxylum roigii
GATTTATGTATTTGGAACTTTGGTATTGGTTTTGTGCATGGCTTGGAATGCCATTAATGGTTTGTAAGCATTTATTTCATGATGTATATGAATTATGAATTTATGTATGGAATTGAGTTATAAATTGGTGTATGGTTATGGGATATGAATTGTGATTGTATATGAATATGATTGGTTTGGGTTTTGGATTGAATTATGAATTGGTATATTGTAGTAAGATATGAATGGGAATTGAGTATGATTATGAGTATGATTGATTGTGACTTGGATATGGATAATGGGATTGATTGTGATATGGATTCCGGACGGAAGGTCCGATGATTTTGATTTGTGATTAAGAATTATTGAAGTGTTATAGGTATAGAAATGTGTTTGTTTATACTGGGATTCTGGACAGGAGGTCCGATGAATTGTGTGGATTGGTTTGGTATATAGAAGTGTGTTTAAAACTATTTGCAAGTTTTGGGGATTTTTAAAATACAGCCGTTATGCTGCCCAATTTTTTATGGATTGGGTATATTGAAGTGCAATTTGTGTATGACTTGGTTTTGTATAAGACATGTGTGATTGTTTTTATGGGAAAAGAAAATAAGAGCAAGAGTTTTAAAGATGAGATTGAGATATGCATGATTAAGAAGAATTATATAAACTGAGTTTTGATTGAGGATAAAATTTCCAAATGGGGAAATTATATTGTTTGATTTGTATAAGATTGATTAAAAATCAAAGGAATGAAAAAGAAAGAAAGAAAAAAATTTATACCGGTCTTGATCGGATTAGATTAAATGTCTTAGAGTTCTCCAACATGACAAGTTTGTTTTGTTTAAAAGTTTGAGTTCTAGGATGTCAGAAATTTGTTGTTCAGTTCGTTTGAACCATTTGTTTATTTTGTTTTCGATTTGCCTTCGATATTTTTTTCGTTCTTTCGAATTCGATTTCGTTCGTTTTCGCTTTCCGCTAGGTTTCGCCAAATCCGTTCCGCTTTTGATTTTGTTCCCGCTTTATGACTTCCGATTCGACTTTGTTCTTCGTTTTGTGTTTCGCATTTGTTTGGCCCACTTTCGGGTTCGTTCTTTCACTTCCAAAAGTTTTTCGTTCTTCCGATCCATTTTGTTTTCCATTTTTTCGGTTGGAATCCAGTTCCGAGATCGGGTCCCAACAAAATGTCTGAAATGACTTTGTTTTACATTAAAACTGTTGAGTCCTAGTTGTGGGTAAATAGGCATGCCTAGAAGGGTCTGCAGCTGCTTCTGTGACACTTCGGTGTCTTCTATTACTGATACTTCGGTGCCTTCTGTTATTGAGACGTAAGTCTCTTCTGTGATATGATACCAATTATGGTATCTTCTATATAAGTCTCGTTACCCACTTCTGTTGACAGATTAGCAGTCATTTGATTGTGGATTCTGATATATGTTGGATTTTGAAATAAACAAAATGATGTTTTGAATTAAAAGGATTGTGTCTTCTTTGATACTCAGTTCTGTTATCTATGCAACTGTTCTAAATTTTAAATATATGCTTTTGCTATAACTTAATCCAGTATAATTAATTGTCAAATTATGCATAGTTTAGTTATTACTCACTAAGTTATATGCTTAGCATGGTAGATTTGCCCCGTGTATGTTCTGAGCGACGTTTATAAAGACTAGGACAAGATAACCGCAATGGGCAATAGAGTCTGAGTTTTGTATTGCTTAAAAATGTTTTTTGTTGAGTTTGTTTTGGGCTTGTATATAACTTTAGATTTTTGTTTGAAGGTTTGTAATAACCTTAATTCAGGCTGGTTTCTGAAATTATGATATGTATTGTATGCTTATTTGAGATTCTGAAAATGCATGTATGAAATGTTTCGTATGTTTTGGAAATGTTTATGTTTGAATGTTATGCATTCACAAAATGTTTTGTTTTTTTTGTATTGTCTAGTGTGACATTCACATATCCTTCCGGGAGATATTAGGGTGTCACATTAGACATATCATTATTGTCAAAAGAACAATATCTTGACGCTTTGGTCGTTATTTTGGAATTGGTGGGAACAATCGTAGAGCGTGTTTCTTTTTGGAAAAAACAGAAGAAGAATTGAATTAATACTTTAAGGCAAACCAACAGTACAACTTGGGAGTTGCAGAGGATATTCTGAGTACAAGGTCTTCGGCAAAGCATTTAGAAAGATTGATCTCATTTGACGCTATGACTCTGTACCTAAATAGCGGTGAGTTGTGAGTTCATCCAGGCTATGAATTCCCTTAAATTAATTGTTAGCTGCGTTGAAAATTAAAACATAATTAACTAGTCAAGCTTTTGATTTGGTTTGACTTTGGATGATTAAGTTAAGAGAAGAAAAAGAAAAGCAGCGGTCCGACTGGGAAATGGGGAAATTTGTAGACATTTGCGTGTTTTAATGTCCATGTCAATGTTGTTGTTGTCCTAAGTCAGAGGTTGACAATTTTCCACCGTCCGACGTTGTCTCCCCAACGCCTAGCTTTCATCTGAAGGGTTATAATCTAATATCTTTACAAATACATTTCATTATTATTATTATTATTATTATTATTATTTAAAATAGTTTATAGAATTACATTTGTTATTCAATAATAATTATCAATTTTTAATTATTTAATAAATTTCACAAACTTCAAATCGCGTAAATGTATTGAAATCCACGTGTAGAAGACGTTTCAAGTAATAAAAACAAAAACGAGACGGCACCAACGTGGCTGAAGGAGATCAACAGCGTATTTGACCGTTGTTTCCTTGTCACTGTTCTTCTCTTACTTATTCCTCCTCGTCAAAGGATCATAAAGAAATGGGTCCGAATATCCGGCAGTAATGATTTGCAGGCCCCCAAAATTAAATAAATAAGGACAGGGAAAACACTTTTTAACTTGGCAATAAAATGATTTGCGTACATTTGTAGTTAATGATATCAAGACCTTTCCATATTGGTTTGTTAAAATTATGCTATATGATATGATTTGATCTTAAAATTTTATATAATTTAACAATAATTCAAATATAAATTTCCAACATTAACAATAATTCATTTATAATTTCAATCAATTCATCAAAACATATTTGATCTAGATTATAAATCTCTCCTCAAATTTTAATAGTAAATTACATAATATCAATAATGAGAATCATCAAACTATTAAGATTTCTATAATTAAATTATAAAGATTTTTATAAAATAATCACTTCAAAAGCTCAAGAATTTAATTTAGAAATGAAATTGGGCGCTAAGATTAGAACTAAAATTTAAAAATTTTGGTTATGAATAAAAAAATTTAATGGAGATTGAACTTTACCTACAACAAATATTACTTTTAGCTACGCTATCTTTTGCTACGATTAGAAATTCATAGCTAAAAGTTACTATTTGGCTACGAAATTTTATAATTGTACCTTATTGAAGTAGTACCTCTACAAAAAAAACTCAGGGTTTTTTAGACTATTAACTACGTTTAGTTTCACAACAAAATAGTTTTCATGGCAAATCCTAATTTAGGAATAGGTTACATTTCATACTCATAGCTAATAACTTTTAGCAATGTTTTCAACTGTGAACAAAGTTTTGTAGTAACAAGTTTTTAGCTAAAAAATTTTTTGGCAACACTTTTTAACAGTGAACTTGGCTTTGTAGTAAAAAAAATTTAGTTACGAAATATTTTTCATAGCCAAAACACAAATTTGTTCCGATTCTTACAACTATTAGCTACGTTTTCTAACTACAAAAGATGTCGTTTACATTGTTTTTGAATTCTACTTGCTTTCACTAAAATTTTTGGCTACGACAATATGTTCGTAGTGAAAAAAGAAGAATTCAAAAACAATATAAACGATGTCATCTTATACGCTTAAATGAAGTCATTCTTGAGACTGATAACCTAAACATAGATTGATCTCCTCTACCTTTTCTTCTTTTATCTTTGTGTTATGGTTGCTCTAACGATGTCTTCATCTTTTCTCTTCATGGTTTTGCTCTTTTGTGTTCGCGTTTTGGCTACTTATTTTTTTAATCGTGTTCCTCCTCTTCAATCATCATGTTTTTCGCTTAAACAATGTCTATTCCACCTATTCATAAGTGCTCTTTTTCTCTCATCATTGTGGTTCTTAAGTAATGTCTTCTTCTCTCACCACCTGCATTTGTTTTCTTTTTTGTCCCTTCGGCGTTTACTTTTAATTTATTCTATCAAAGTTTTTCTTCTTTCATTTGTGTTCAAGAGAGTTCTTTCATTTTTTATGTTCTAGAATTCCAGTTAATGTATGGTTAATATATCTTAGGGATGAGTCAACTAGTTTATGTAGTCTACTTAAGGACTTCATGTTCACCTTCTAAACTCCCTAAGCTTGCATTTTAAGCTTTACGATTTTTAGGTTGTTTTCTTTTTCTTTTTGTTTCTTTTGTTTTTGTCTCATCCTATTCTTTTCTTGTTTATGTTTTCTTGAAAAGGTTTTTTCTTTCTTTGCTTATTATTTTATATGTAGCCTTGTTCTTGGAAGATTGCTTCAAGCTTAATTGTTAGTCAGGTGCAATCAATATTTGAGTTTGCTCTTCTTCTTTTCAAGATTTACATTTATGTACTTTACTCTCTCTCCCTTTTTATCTTTCTCTTTTTCATGTGTGAAAGTATGAAAGGAAGATTTTCATGTTGTAGATTCTAAAATTTTGTGTCTGTTGAAAGTTATCATATCAATTATAGTTAGTAATAATTTTAGAGAAACATCTATTGTTGCCAACTTGGGTTATCCACTTCTTGATCCTCAATTTTGACATAAGTTTGAGTGCTTTGGATAGATATTCTAAGCTTTAGCAACTAACATTGAAACAACTTTCTACTTTATCAATTAATGTTAAGACAAAACACCTGTGAAAAGCCAAAGAATGTACATAAACATATAAGAATATTTTTCTTGCTTTAATTTACATATAATAGGTTTTGGATATTACAGTAATTTAATTGAAATTGAATTCTAATTTTAATTAAATTTTAATTAGAATCACAAATATTTCTAGTTAAATACTAATTATGTCCAAATAAGGTTCAATATCTCATATTGTTCTTATTTATAATATCTCATATTCAAACTTCAATATCTCATATTGTCCTTATTTATAATATCTCATATTCAAACTTAAAGTTTCTCAAACTTTACAATCAAATCCAACTTGATTAAATATCTTTGCTCTCTTCGATACGTTCTTATGTGTGACTCATTAAGTTCTCAAATATATTGGCAAGAGATAAAAATTATAACCCTAAATCATATTTAGGATTATATATATTAAACTCCTTTAATTTATTTTTAATACTCTAATTAAACTCCTTTGATACTTTAATACTCTATTCCAAACATGTGCTAGTCTTTTTACATTGTATTAATGTCTAATCTTAATAGAATAATGGCTATGAACAATTTAGAGATAATACATAAATGTAATATAATTCTCATAATTATAATCTCATCATAATTTCATTTGCAATGTATAATTATGTTATGGACTTTATCATATGTATCTAAATATGTACAGGATAAAGAACGTTTTTAAATATTTTATCACTAAATTACAACCGACCAATCTTGATTTATGAATATAAATTATTTAATTAGAGAATTAATGATAAATTAAAGGAGTTTAATTTATCTAATTCTAAATATGATTTGAGTTATAATTTGTATTCATTACCAACATATTTGGGAATCTAATAGGTAACAAATAAAGAACAAGTTAAATAGAACAAAAATATTTTAATCAAGTTAGACTTCATTATAAAGTTTGAAAAATATTATGATTAAATATGAGATATTTAATAAATAAGGACCAATATGAGATATTTAATCTTATTTAGGCTTAACTAATATGTAATTATATTTATTTATAATTCTAATTTCAATTAAGTTATTATGATGTCCAAAATATATTATAAATACTTTTAAGCTTTCACGTGTAGCTATTTATGTAAATAAATGAAGAAAATATTAGTCACTACGCGTTTTTTTTTAATCTTAAAAATAGTTGGAAAGTTGAGTCACCTTTAATCATTGATGTTTTCGGTTTTGATGTACCACAATCTTTTCGTATGAGTTTTTTTTTGGTTTAGAAAGGAAAATAAAACCAAACAATTAAACAAACACCCTAACTAATACAGGGATCTACGGTACAAGGCTGCTTGTTGATCTCGTTGTAGTTGTGCCATGATTGTAATTGAAGGCTCCCGCAGGGGATGAACTCC
This sequence comes from Erythroxylum roigii, assembly GCA_027576455.1. Classification (NCBI taxonomy): domain Eukaryota; kingdom Viridiplantae; phylum Streptophyta; class Magnoliopsida; order Malpighiales; family Erythroxylaceae; genus Erythroxylum; species Erythroxylum roigii. The sequence continues at coordinate 10,251,010 of JANZXV010000007.1, forward strand.
TAGGCCTGATAACATGATGATAGAGGCCAGTCTATCTGCACACTGACTCCTTCGCCGTATACGTGCTGAAGCTTTACCTCCCATGCTCAGTGGAGTAGCCCGCGAATATCTGTCACAAAAAAGGAATATTCAGTTGAGGGAATAAGAGGAGAGGAAAGGATATTGATCATCTCCGATGAATCCACTTCGACGATCACTCATCGATATCCAATCGTTTATGCTAGAACAAGGTCAGAATGGACTCTCCATAGTTCAGCAGTTATCGGCGAAACCTGGCCAATATGATAGATAAATCCCACACACTATTGACCTTGACAATTTCTAATCAATCCTTCCGCAGTAGAAATATTTGGCTCATATTTAACTGCTTCCACCGTATTTAATTTGACCCAATTGTCCATCAATTTAATCTAACCCATGAAATGACCTACTAGTAATTACTTGAATGGAAAGATCGCTCATTTAAATTTATTTTTGTAATGTAAAACAACCATCCAGTGTTTTGAAACTCGGACCGGACCGGCCGGTTCGATCAATAACTGGTCAGTTATTCGGTCCAAGTCACCCCAAAAACCGACCTGTAATTGAACCGGTAGGAACCGGTGAAAACCGGTCGAACTGGTTCGACCATTGGTTCAATAAATTTTTATTATTTTTATTATTTTTTGATATTTTTTTATTTTTTAAATATTACTAATATTATATATAATTAAATATAATTATGACGTTACACCGATTCGACCGATACTTAAACCGATCAAATCGGTGATCAATAAAACTTTCGGCTCGACGTCCCGATCTATGTTTCAAAACATTCCAACTGTCAGTTTTGATTGGAAGAAGATAGAGTTGGTCAAATCCAAATCCAATTTGAACAAACCAACTCAGCGTACGACCTGTCTGTGTGGGACCCACATCATACCGTGTAGTAAGTACATACAACTTTCTATGATTCAAAATGATCAAAGCACGTCCACGAGTCAACTTCAAACCACCGTCAACCACCACCACCACCACCACCACCACCACCATCACCCCAACGGTCGAAGCTGCCCTACGGAACGGACACTTGACGTGGACTCGGGCTTTTTCTTCTTGCTTAGCTCAATGCTTTGATGGGTTTTCTCTCCCACCTCTGCTCTTGCTTGGATAAAAGACTCAAGTCCGCCACCAATCACGGTGGCTCCGCCGCCGATGAAGAAGCCAGCGAAACCAACGACCTCTTCTTCCAACTATCTACTCTTCAAATTGCTACCAGTTTCTTCTCTGATTTGAACAAGCTGGGTCACGGCGGATTTGGTCCTGTTTACAAGGTATACTACTTAGTTCCTTACTGGGAAAAAAAAAGACTAATTTGAAGCACAATATAAGATATTTTCCTTGTTCAGTACAGATTTTGAATATATGTTGTATATTCTATTACAGTTTTGTATCATGTGTTAGAATTTAACACAATTGCTGATCATTCATAGTTCAATTTTCAGAAAACGTGTCTGATAATCCATCAAGCTTCGTTAATTACTCGCTCACTTAGTTCCAAATAAATGACGATATATCCACGCTGAAGTTGTTTTTGAAATTCATAACCTAAAAAATGGTTCACAGATTACTTCTATCAAACTTCTCGACGACTTTACTCCATCGCAAACGGTGAATGCGTTCAGCATTTCAAGCTTTATATCTATACGAATTTCTTCCTAAATTTTCAAGTATCAATCAACTAATGTAAAACTTACTTTCAGATATTCTCACACACACGCAAAGTTATGTTACTACATAAAAATTATTATTATTATGATAATTTGTTGTGGGGATCATCCTAAATCTTTTACAATTTTACCTATCAGCTTGAGTTTCCTTGGGGTAATTATCAACCAGCACGAGTTTTCAAGTATATGAAAGATATGCAATCATTTCCTTAATTCTTGTTATGTGTTTCAAATGGATGGCTGAAAATGTTTCTTAGGATCTTTTTGAATCTTGCGTTAACACTTTATGGCTTCCTATTATCTTACACGCATGATAGATGAAGGGGTCTTCATCTGGAAACATATCTTGTTGTCAAGAAGTTGAATTGAACAAAAGTTTCTATCTCCTACAGGGATTGATGCCTAGCGGTGAAGAAGTTGCTGTGAAGAAGCTTTCATTAACTTCAAGACAGGGAATTAGAGAATTCACTAACGAGGTGAGGTTGTTACTGAAGGTCCAGCACAGGAATTTGGTCATTTTGTTGGGGTGCTGTGTAGAAGGACCGGAGAAGATGCTTGTTTATGAATACCTTCCTAACAAAAGCCTTGACTACTTTCTTTTTGGTAAACAGCTTCTCTTTGCTTTTATCATTGATGAAAAGTTAGTTTTCCTGTTTTGGTAAAGAAAATTTTTGTTTAACAATTGTAAGTGATGAATGTGCAGATCGAGAGAAGGCTTCATCTCTTGATTGGACGACAAGGTTTAGGATTATTACTGGCGTGGCTAGAGGCCTTCTCTACCTGCATGAAGAAGCTCCAGTGCGAATCCTTCATAGAGACATCAAAGCCAGCAATATTTTACTGGATGAACGGTTGAATCCAAAAATATCTGATTTTGGCCTTGCAAGGCTCTTTCCTGGTGATGACACCCATCTTAACACATTTAAGATTTCTGGAACTCAGTGAGTAAAGTTTTAGTCCATTTTTCTACATTTTGCAATGTCCTTACAATCCTGTGTATGAGATATGTTCCCGTGTCTAAACATGGAAGTGGATAAATTTTTAATGCAGTGGTTATATGGCCCCGGAATATGCAATGCATGGGTATTTATCTGTGAAGAGTGATGTTTTCAGCTATGGAGTTTTGGTGTTAGAGATTGTGAGTGGGAGAAAGAATCATGACATCAGACTTGGTAGAGAAAAGGGAGACCTCTTGACCTATGTAAGTTAATCTTTCATAGCGTTTCTCTTTGATTTTGTATGACGAGAAAGGCTAGGTGGTTCTATTGTTCTAGAACCGTAATACAACACATGTCCGGCTATTATCCTTATTCTCAGTTTTATAGGCACACTGTTTAACAAGGAGATTACAGTCCAAATCTAAGAAGCAAGAGAGGAAAGAAAAGGAAGTCGATAACCTGAAATTTGTTGCAAATAACAACTGTCAGTTGCCTTGGCATTCAGATTATTCTCAGATAAGCCTCAATTTATACTGAGGCCATTATCTTTGATGATTCATTTGGAAATGAGGCTTAGGAAGGAACCATAAAGATAGTCATAACTTTGCAATCCTAAACAATTTTTAACTTCTGTCTGCACTTTTGTGGTCCTAATACTGACTCTCATTGTGCCAAAATTGCTCCCCAAGTGTTTAAGTTTAATTTCATTTTGATAAAGAATAAGAAAAAGGTTGAAAGCTGAATTGCCTGCTCTATAGGGCCATGCTGGTTGAAATGCACAGCATGAGCAGGCCAGCTGCTGTTGGATCCTGACGAGACTTTTGGACGGTGTTTGATGTGTTATTAAATAGATACTATTTAGATAAGCAATGTGGAGCATGAATGAATAAACGATAAAGTACAAGAAGCTGGGGAACAAAGTTTAGCAACATCAACTTGAAATTAAACACCCTTATGCCAAAGCTTCTGATTATTAACATCTACTTTGCCTTCTTTACTTCTTCGTCAATTTGGAAAAGGTTTCTATATCACTTGATTTTTTTCTCTCTCTTAATGTAGACTTGGGCGCTTTACAGAGGAGGAAAGACGTTAGAACTCGTTGATCCAAGTCTTACACTCTGCAATAAAGATGAGGCGGCCATGTGCATTCAACTAGGCTTGTTATGCTGTCAGCAGAGTATATCAGATAGGCCTGATATGAACTCAGTCCATCTGATGTTGTCAAGTGACTCATTTACCTTGCCAAAACCCGGCAAACCGGGAATTCAAGGCCGTGGCGGACACTGGACAACAACCACTACTACTGCTCTGACCAACACTATTACCGGCAGCACAAATACTGCTTTAACTAGGGGCTCGGGTGGCAACAGTTCTATTGAGGATTATTCTAGGAATTCCATCTCCATTTCTTCTATTGATGAAGGAAGATGACCGCATTTGTTATTGTAAAGGGTTCTTTACTCTCCAACTCCTGTAAATCTTTAATTCTTTTTGGTGCTAAGTCATATCATATGTATGATTGTATTGTTTCTTTTAGTATATCAAAGGTTGTATAAAAAAAACAAGAGATAGAAAGAATGCTACAATGATTTAGAAATAAATGCTTTTCATTTTAAAGAATCGCACCAGTTTAGCTTTGTCAGTAGCTTTTTTGCCTGTCTTTGGAATGTAGAAACTCATTGTTCACTGGATTTTAAAAAACTAATTATTTTTTAAAATTTATTTATAACCGTAAAATCTTTTTATGTTGTTTATTGTTTCCTACTTATTATTTATCTTATAATTAGGCATGATTATTAGTATTATTATCACTGAGTCCAAACCAAAAGTCAATAAATAGTGTCACTATCATATTTACATATATCAATGATATATGCACGTAATAACTCTCAACAACTATTTTTTTTATTAGGTTGAGTCTTTTGACAAGGTAGTACATGTCATCTCCGTCCTAACTCTAGATATTATGTTAGGATTTTTTTTAGCTCCTCTTCAATGTCCCTTTTTTCTTCATTTTCTTGGCCTACCAAGTGTCTTCTTTCACATGTGACGACAAGAAAGAGATTCAACTTTTGAACACGTCTTAGATCCATCTTACCTGACATTAGATATGCTCAACATTGATTTTCTTCGACATATTGTTGTTTATAATTTAGTATTTGAGACTTGTACTGAAAATGGCTTTATGAATATGACAATGGCTTTATAAATATATCAAATCCTTTTGACATTGGTTCTGCCTGATTCTGTTAAGGCTGAATGTTGCTGCTTGGATTCATGATTCTGACTGGCTTTGGCTAAAAGACTCCTGCAAAACAAACAAGGCACGCCGGAGGTTGTCTACCGGCAGGCCCCTCTGACACTCAAGTTAGTCTTTTTGAGAGGGTATTGGTTGCTAAGAACAGAGAAAAATAGGATTGTAATCTCGTACCTGTATCATGGCCAAACAGTACCTTATATATGGAATATAGATGCTAGGTTTAGGTCTTTACGTAAATCTTTACGTTTGCATGGGAGACTAACACCTGCAAATGGGCCGTGGACATGTGGACCTAGGCCTGGGCCTGGGCCTAGCACAGCCGACCTAACTATAAGCCCCCTACTCTTCAAGTCTGATTTAAGAGAAGGGTCGAAGGAGTATATAAGGATCGTATAGCATGTCTTCATGGCAGCTCGTGCTAGGGCCGGTCGATCGATTTATCGTGATGCGATCGTCCGATCAGAGGTAGTGGCACGACAGACCGATCAGGCGAGTGTGGTGACAGGGCCGATCGACTGAGCGGCAGGGCTTAAATGAAGCACTAAGTGTAACCATACTGATAGTTCGCGTTCTATGATAGACTGTCATGTACGTCCTTTTGACTACTGTGCAGCTGTCAGGCGCGTCATTTTAACTGCCGTACAACCGTCAGGCGCGCCCTTTCAGCTGTTGCGGTGCTCCGATTTTCGAACAACCCTAATTCACCTCAGCTCAGATTCTGCCACGTGTCTGCGTTCGGCTCGGATGTTCGCCACGCGTCAAGCGCTGGTTGGGACGTCCGTTCGGCCGATCTTCTATAAATACTTAGGATTGACAGACTGCATATTTTCTTCACGCTTATTTTGTTATCCGACTTGCCTTTTGCTTTCATTTGCATCTTCTTGCTTACAGTCTCCAGAGTTTGCTTTCAATCGTCGTTGAAATCCCTAACTTCAATCA
>JANZXV010000007.1:10284611-10295998 GCA_027576455.1 Erythroxylum roigii
TGATAACAAGGCGACTTATCAGTACCGAGCAAGGACAAGTCGACTTACACATGGTACAAGTCGACTTACCTCTTACACTAAGTTTGTCCCACATTGCTAGCCAGAGCAGAAAACTAACATTAGGTCTAAGGGCCTTGTTCCAGATCAGTGCATTGCATCCTACTTAATTTTCAGAACCCTCCCTCATCTTTCTGACTTCCTTAATAGTAATCTCAGAAATAAGAATACCCTTCCATAGGTAGATATCTCTCTCCCCATGACTTCTAAATTGAGGAAAGTGCAGAAGTCTAGTCTCATCTGAAGAAAGGGACCAGTTCCCATTCTTAACTATTTCTTGGAGTATCCTTAGGGAACTGATTTAATAGGGATCTTGCCATCTGATTTTGTGTTAAAGGTCTGTTCTCTGTCCAGTTGTGATACTATAAGGAAATTCTTTCCCCTCCCCCTATTTGGCAATTTGTAACATCCCGTCCCCATATTGTGAATTTTGAATCTTTGCACACATGAAAATAATTGTACATGCACTCATTGACATTCCGGGTATATTGAATAGTAATGGAGTAGATTGAGAATTTTAGCTATAGTGAATGAATAGAATGAAATGGAGTAGAAAGACTAGAACTAAAATTGAAGTGTTGAATTTAGTGAAGGAAAATACGTTGGAGAAGTTTACAGAGAGTGTATATATAGTATGTAGGGAATTTTGGATAGTAGGGCAGAAAGTTATGGTCCTTTGAAAGGGAAATGTTTAGGAGTGTAAAGATGCATTCGTCTTTAAAGACGTATCGTCCATAAAGACGCTTCGTTTGTAATGACGTCACATCGTCTGTGATGACGTCATTCGTCTTACGACTTTCGCTTCATCTTAAGACTTCCACTTCGTCTGTAATGACGTCACATCATCTGTGATGACATCATTCGTCTTAAGACTTACACTTTGTTTGTAATGACGTCATATTGTCTGTGATGATGTCATTCGTCTTAAGACCTTTGCTTCGTCAGCCTTTCACTTCATCTTAAGTGTTGCATCGTCTTAAGTTGACTTTGCTTTGTCTTAAGTTGACTCGGGTTCCGTCTGTTCTTTCGTTTCGTTTTTCTTTTTTTGCTTCGTCTACTCACTTCCTTTGTCTGCTTTGGCATTCGTCTGCTTATTGCATTCGTCTACCTTGTTTCGTCTGCTTTTGGCTTACGTGACCAAAACTTCTTCTTCTGTACACTGTTCATCTGATGCTATCGTCTGGTCCATCTTTGACCCTTCAGGCGATAAAATTTGTCTTCGATATCTTCATGAAAGATGTAGCTATTAAAGTTCTCTTTGAAATCGTCCTAATATGGTCTCAATCCGACATCTCTAAAGAGAGTTGTGCCGATTGTAAAACAACTTATGTGTACTGTTCATTTTGTATCGTCTAACCCAAACTTAACTCTCTAGATGATAGAACTTGCCTTTAAGGTCTTCAGGAAAGTTATGGACCTATAAGTCCTCTTTCAAACCATCCAAAAATGTTCTTGATCCGATACCTATAGCAACAAGTTATACTAGTGGAAAGGAACAGGTTCAATATGATTGAGGATAGAACCAAATTGAATGATTTGGTGCAAATGGAGACATAAGACATAGAAGAAAGTGTTGCAAAGTGACTTCAGTGTGGGGGTCATAAAGAACATGTAAAGTTGACCCGAAATAATGTGTTATGAGAAATATCTGAAAGTGAGTAAGGGGTTATGAATTGTGATTTCAATGGTTTTATTAAGTCATAAACTTAAGCATAAATTATACTTAAGTGAGTTCTAAAAAAAAGGGGAAGTGGATAAGTGGATAAGAATTGGACAGGTGCCCCAGCTAAAGTTAAGATTTTTTATTTTTATTGCCTTAAAAGACAAGTTGTTGTCCTTGTCTTTATCCTTTCTAAATTTTTTTTTCTCTAGAGCAACTCTAACCCAGAGCTTTTCTTCAAATATTCACCAAAGTTAAATCTTGCTTTTCTCTGTTTGTCCCCACTTTCACTTGGATATTTCTTTCTTCTATTCCAAGAAAAACCGAACCTCCCTGTAAACTTTCAAGTTGAAGTACGTGGGTGCATGAGGGATGTGGGTTACATAATTTTGCAGATATTGGAGCTTCAAATAGGTAAGCTTGTTATGATTATGTAGTTTTGCATGAAATGAAGCATGCATCACGTTAGCTCACTGGTAAATAGTTAAGAACAATGATATTCTAATTTGTTGGAAAATGAGTGAGGAGATTTATTGTGCCATACATGGTGATTTTCTTTGAATTTGATGACTGAAATGTTATGGGATAGTGTTAAACCAACTTTTGGAGTTGAAAGATCAATGAAAATGTGTAATGATGTGAAAGAACGATTAAAGTGATAGTTAGAGGAATATATGAAGAAAATACAAAAGTTAGAAATGCAGAAAAATTAAAAGTGAAGAAGTGCAGAAATTGTGATGAAATGTGTGAGTGTTCTGGTTTTTGGATGATCATGAAAAATGATAGATTCTTGATCTAGTTGTGATTTAAAGAATTGATGAGAGATTAAGTTATGAAATGAGAATGAGCATAAGATATGAAGTTTGTTATAGTACCCGGGATTGTCATTGAGCATGCATTGTATATAGTCTATTTATACATTTGTGCATAAATAAATGCTTATAAGTGTGCAATTATTAATGAGTGTGCAATGTGTGTCTTGCATAAATGGGTTGTGCAGGTAAATTGTCCGCATTCAGTCATTTCTAGAATTTGGAAGCAAATGCTAATCTGGAGCGTACTATGAGTAGACCTAGATGCTCTTACTTTATTGTTTGTTTTGTTTTGTTATGTTATGAATTGAGTGATTAGGAATAATTATGAATGTGATATGATTATATTGATTTTCGGACAGAAGGTCCGATGATTGTGATGATTGATTTGAATATTGAAGTACTACTTGTATGTGAATGAGATGAACTAAGTGTACATAACTTGATGATAAATGTGTTCTGAATGAGCATTTGCATGTAAGTGAAAATGTGAGTACTCAACTCTCATGTTGAATGCCGCACTACGGTCCGATGACATATCAATGTGAGTGAATGTGGATCAAGCAAATGTGACTGATGCATTTCATTTCATGAATGCATGAAACATAATGGATGTTGTGACTAGAACAACTACCGATCAGAGCTTAAAGCTCAAAGCTCAACGAGTAAAAATGAGCTTCAAGTTCAAAAGTAAATCAGAGCCTCAGGCTCAACGTTTAATGAGCCCTATATCCCCCAAGTGGAAAAGGGTCAGTTATCAATGAGCTCTATATGAGACAGTTAAGTACTCGGTCGCAACAAAGTAACAAATGAAAAGTGGGTCTCATGTGCACTATATATGCATAATATGAATGATTAAATGGTATTGGTTGTGAAATGTGATTTATGTGTTACGTAACTGGGTGAGCCATCGACGATGGTCACTCATTGAGTTAGAAAAACTCATCCAAAATTTGTAAATAATTTTCAAGATCAGAAGAATACCCCGTTAGGCCAACGAGAGTATATCTTCAGCATACAGGTGAAGGATAGAGGTCGGGATCAGTTCGCGTCTGCATTGCATTTCTCTATTTTTGTACTGAATTGTAATTTCCACAAATTTTGTATTTAGGAATGTTTTCTGAAATTATTATACAATGTGTATGCGAATATAATCATGTTGTATTGACATAATGATTATGGGTGTTTTGTTTATGGAATGGGCCCTAGTGATAAACAAACTACTATTGATTTAAATAAATGTTTATGGAATAAAGTGAGCCCTATTTGATGATTGAATTCCGCATATTATGTTTATGATTGTTGTTTTAAAAGAAAAAAATTATACCGATTTTTGAATGATTGAGTGCTCTAGCACGCCACCCTCGTAGGGCGCGGACTCGGATATCACCCACGATGTCGAGTTCGGATCTTGCGGGAGTAGGGTGCTACATTCGAGAACCTGGAGAAACTCCTCCGAGGGATGCAGGTGGAGTCTGTTGCTGTTGTCGATTTAGTTGTGCCGTTAACCAACCTCGTTTCATTAATTTTCATCACTTGTATTAATTAGGCTGACGTGTCGTATTAGTTAGGGTTTTTTAAACACGTAGCAAGTCATGTCAGCAAAAATAACGGAGATGCTAATGTCAGGCTAAAATTGGAAATTGTTTTTGAAAGTTTGAGCTTTTAATTATCAAGTTCAGACTATAATTGAAAAATTGAGAAAAATTTAGGATTTTTTAGGTACTTAACCTTTAATTGTATAATAGCATTTTTACTATTTTACAACAATATCTTTATAATAACAAATATTCTGAATTATAAAAGTCCCTAATCTAGTGGCATATAACTAAGTTTTTAATTTAAAGAATCTCACTGAAATTACTTAGAAGGAATATTTTTAGTTGCATTACTAAATAAAGAACTTAACTTTATCACCACATTTTCGTTTCTTTTTCTTAACAATTATTCATTTAATTCTTATAATTGTGGTAGTAATCTATTCGCTACACTTTTATTGTAAAAATAACTCATAAAGTAAATGAGAACTTTTATCATCGTCATTCTCATCAACACCTCACTTGTAGTCCCACTAAGGTGCAGGATTTGGAAAGGTTCAATAGTACGCAGCCTTATTCTTAAGTCACGTAGTAGATAGATTGTTTCTGATAGACCCACTTGCAATGTGTCATGAAGATAAATGAGAACTTTTATATTCCACTATAATCATAGTCTATTATAAATTTTTTTAATGCAAGTTATTTAAATATATTAATTTTAAAATTAAAATTTGAATTGTCTTTTCATTATAAGAGTCATATTTAACCAACTAATAAAGTAATCTCTGCTCTTCCGCAATATTCATAAGATAGTGCAACCATAAATTATATTATGTATGATTCATAATCCTTTTTACATTTATCTTTTGCAGAGTCTCACTTTCATTATTCATTTAATTAACAGTAGATCAAACTTGAATAATTCAATCTAAGGCTAAGCCAAATCAAGCTTCGCCTAGTCCGAAATTTGATTAGACCAGGCTAAGCTCAAAAAGTTAAGAGAGAAAAAGATGCGGAGGCAGGAGACTTTGCATCAAAATCTTGAGAATTTCAAGCACGCTTCAAATTATTTTCTTGCAATTAAAGAAGCATCATCAAATCAGATTTAGAACAACGTCATCTTATGCTCTTCTAGTCCTCAAACAAAGTCCAATCATTCGTTATTAGCTTCCGTATTGATGAAGCATCATCTCTGCTTTTCCCCTTTCTCTCACCTTTTTATTTTAAGCACATGTAGCAATAAATTTCAAACAGACAAGCCTCCAGTTTCCAGAGAAAACAACAATCAACAATTGTATTTTCGCAAGCATAATCTGTGGTGATAAAAGGCCTATGACCAGTCAACTATTAACTAAATTCCTTTGTCTCAAGGTTATTTAGAAGGACTTACTACCTCGGACACCACCTAGAATCCTGGGTTGTATTATTTTTTCTGTTTCTTTACGGAATATTTGAGGAGAGTTTTAATTATGAGAAAGTACTTTTAAGCCATTTTTACTTAAACTAATCTTTACTCGAATTGGGTAGGTCTTTTACGAAAGACAAAGTTCTGATCTCAAGTTTTAAACGGTTGCATATATGAAGGCGGTTTGAAGCTACGATCTCACTTAAACTAAAAGAGTCCCTTAGCAACTCACATTCTCCTGAAAAGCCGAGATTTGTCAATTTCGTCCTAGGTGGCGCGATATTAGAATTAGCTTTTATCTTCCGGTCAATATTTGTTCACCCACTACGTTATGAAGATAAGGGCTTAATAAGTAGATTAGAGCATATTTGACTTAAGGCTAACTAAATTTTAGATTTGTTTTTTTTTTCTTACTTCAAGTTTAATTTAAGGTTGGATTAAATCAAAATTCATTAATTAACTTTTAAGTTATTTTGGTCTTTTCCTAAACAAAACATCATGGTAGATTTGGAGGTCTTAGCTAGGTTCTTCAATTGACCAAGTTCATGCTGGATTTACTTTTTACCGGTTGTTGAGTCGTAAGGTCCAACAGTGAAGATAACCATTTGCGCCTGATTATTTGCACAAACTGCGTACATAATAAGCGACATAAAGGACTTCAACATCCGAATCGTGTACATGCCACTTTGAGTTATCCTGAAGAAGATGACAAAAGTATTCTTCATCCGCCAATCACCACTGAGCCGTCCTTTAATACTTCCACTGGTAGGTGGGTTTCTTTGATACTAGAAACTCTACAAGAAGAATTACGAAGAAAAGAATCATATTTTTGGTCCCTGCACACTTTATATCCATAATCAGACCTCCAATCGAATTAATTTCTAAGAATCAATTGCCCTTCAAGCACAGGGACAACTTGGTTTTGTAAGAAATCACATACTGTAAGCAACCTTAAATCATAAGTAAATATCCTGAGGGAATAAAAGGAATCTGGAAATCAGACACTACAGTTTGTGTAAATAAACACTTGCTTGTTACATTAAATTACTGAGATAATGGACTATATCTAAAGCAAGATACAAGAGCTTGATTCTCTTCTCTACTGTAAGTTTCGGAACTGCCATAATTCATCCATGTTCCACAAGGTATCTTCAAAGTCGCATCCGACCAACCCACTTTCATCCATGTGGGAATTGCCTACAGAGTTGCCACATTCTCCTGGAACAGACATAGTTGACAGATTGATGGCTTCCATGCCATTGCAATTGCTGGCGATCAGGCAGTCCTTATCAGAAGTGCTGTAGTCACCATTGTTGGCAACAGATTGGAAACGGCTAGTTGGGTACTCTGATAACTGTGATATCTGCGACATATTTATTGATTCTATAGAAGAAAGACAAGAATCTGTGCAGCGCTCTGACTCCGAGTTTTGTTCATGATGTTCCATTCCTTGCATTGTTATGGCCATATCAGATTGTCCGTGATTATGAACTTCCTGCCACTGCGGCTGTGGTGGCAGTGCTGAATGATGAGAAGCATAATTGGTAGGCTGAGAACTGCAATCGGAGCATAACATGGGAGATGAAGAAGTTGGTGCATGCATCTTTTGGAGCATCATTCGCATCCAAAAACTCCTAATTATACCTTGAAATTGCGAGCTATTGGCATCTATCTTAAGCTGACGTGCCTGCTTTTGCACTCGGGTTCTCCAGTAATTCTTGATTTCATTGTCCGTTCTTCCCGGTAGATATTGTGCAATTTTCGACCAGCTGTAGGAGACAGAACAATCCAAGTAAGAAGATTAATGGCGAGTGCTAAATATACTCGAATTTGTTCGACTCTGCAACACTTGCAATAGTGACTACAGAGTAACTCGAGAAAGCAGAAGGTTCATCACGATTGAGCTGTGCAGCTACTTGGAAACCAATTTCCGGCTGTATTATGAAATAATACAATTCGAAGTTGGATATAGCTCACCTATTTCCCCAATTAGAATGGAGGTCAAGAATCAACAGCTGTTCCTGGAGACTAAAATTTCCTCGCTTAACATCGGGCTTTAGATAATTTAACCATCTTAATCTGCAACTCTTGCCTGTTCTTCTCAACCCTTTTAAAGTGAAAATGATAAAAGATTCAGTCTTCATACATGTCTGTAGGAGTAAAAGAATCTCTCAACTTACCTGCACGTTCAGCAACCAAATTCCAGCGTCCCTCACCGTGACGAGCAATGTCATGAATGAGAAGATTGTCTTCTTCAAGAGTCCAAGGACCTCTCCTAAGATGAGAATCATCTACACTACAACTGCTTGTGGACTTGGTTAAAGAACACATAGCGGCTCTCCTGGCACAAGATAGACAGAAATTTTCAACGACAAAACAAAAGAAAAAAAATATTGGAGTGCTGCAGCGCAAGTGGAGCGTGACAGTCAGTTCGTAACTTATAACCACGAAGGTTCAAAAGCTTCACATCTATAATACTGTAGTTAATTAACAACTTTTCCAAAGGAGTAACAGGCGGAAGTTAGATGGTGTTTCCATTGAACTTCCTTTATGTCTACGTATACTCCAAAAAAACCAGAAAAGAAACCGGGCATGCCAAATAAAGTCATCGTAATATTCTCTTGACTTGTAGTTCAATAAGATAGAATAGGTTCAAATCATCCTTCTCCATGTATTTCATTTTTGAGGCCGTTTCTCATAAAAGTGTGAAACTAGGAATCATCGAAGGGTTCAGCTTAACTACACCACATTGCATGAATACAGAATTAACATAGGATTTAGCGTTACTCTGTAGGCCCCAGGTCTAGAGCATTAGAGGCAAAGATAACTCAAATTCGTTTGCTTAAACTAAAAGGGGTCTCATTGACCGGCGGAACGTGAAAGGGGACAAAACAAAATGTATAGGACTAATAGGAGTAGGAGTGGAAAGAAAAACAGTTGTGCATTGAATGCTCGAAAATGAAATCTTGAATTGTTTTGGTGGAGGTTAAAGATAAGGAATCCATATTTTCTACCCATTTCTGGATGACAATTAAATAAGATTTTGGACAAGGAAACGTGCTTGACTTTACAAAATATATTTTATTTCATAAAATGATGTTTGCAATGTCTAAGTAGTTAAAATTGACCGAACTTTACCCCTACGGCTGATCCGGTGTGAGTGAGAATTAGTCTCTGATCCAGTGTGAGTGAGAATTAGTCTGAGAGTAGATAACTTAAGGTCGTCTTCTCACAATTGAGACCCTTTAAAGACATTTCATGAGCTAACCAAAAAAAATAAAAAAAATGACCCAAACAAGATTAAAACACCACTTTTGACAAAAGAGATTTGGTGCCTTCTAATCTTGGAGTCTCAAAACACAGCCTTCCTATTTTGTTCGAGGGATTATGATTCTGATAAGGTTAACACAAAGGTGTCTGCAATACTTTTATATTGTGTTTTTCTATTGCTCCAAAAGCCTATTAGAGTGTTCAAAACAGAGATAGCAAAGTAGCACAAGAAAAAGTTCCTTAAATTTGTGTAAGGCACGTCATGTCTATCGATGCTGCTATATTTGACTCCTTAAGGTTGGTCGGCAATTTTTCCTTGTACGAGACTGGACAGCAAAATATCCCAACAAAACTGAGAATGAGAAGCCTCGTGAGTAATACTGGTGACCCTTTCCTTTCTTTTCGGTTGTTTGTTATCGTGGAGCTTTCGAAGGTCATCCAGTGGATTGTTCATCAAATCTGGTGCCAACTGTTCTTGGAAATTTTATGGTCAAAAGTGCAGTATGCAGATGCCATACGTGTCGTGGACACAATAATCACTTCATTTTTGTGATGAGCGCTTTCAAGTTTTACATCTTTTATACTTTTACTAGCTTTTGCACGAAAATGCTCCTGTTCCAACTCATAAGTTCCTCAGCAGTCTACTAATATCTACAGATTTAGCTTCCATAATTGGTGAACGAAAAAGAACTAGAACTACTTCTAACAATATGAACAATTTTATAAGCAGGGCATAGAATCAGTGTATTTGTGTGAGTTTGAAGAGGTTACACGTGACGTTTCGTAGTGAACTTTGTTCTTGTTGCCGACGCAAATCCAAACGTTGAAGCTCACTTTGAAGCCATCAGTTTCATGATTGCAGATAAAGGCATGGTCTTAATTCATCGTACACAAGTCCTCATGTCACTATTCAAATAATTATGACAAAAAGATTATAGTGACGTTTGGAAGATAAATAGCTGTATGGTTTACGGAGAAGGGATACATATATCTTAATCAGGAGGACCACTATAATATGATCAACAAAACTAATAATGACGATTTGAAGGTATGATAATTTTGAAGTCCAAGGTTACAACTGTGTTAATTACGTGATTATCGCCAAGAATGTTTGAAACAAGTTTCAACTTTGGATTAAACGTATTCTCATTATTGAAGATACACACATAAAGTATAATGTAAGTAGGAAGAATTCAAATCAACATCTCAGCAAACAAAGATTGAAGATTATGTTAGATCTGTCAGTTGGAGCCAGTACTAGTCGACCATCAAGTTGCAAGTCGATTATTAACAATCAGATTTGTCAGTTGGAGCTTGGGACAAGTCGACCAGCATGGTGCAAGTCGACTATTGACAATAGACTTGTTAGTTGGTTAAGTGGAATAGTCGACTATCATCATACTAGTCGACTATTCGAAGAGCGGAGCTGAAAGTTTCATAAAAAACGTTAGTGCTAGTCGACTAATTCTTGAAGACAAGTTGACAATAATGTATTAGTCGACTATTAAACACCGACTAGTCGACTATCAGTTGCAGCTGAACATAATTTGACTGTGTCAATTGATTACAAATGGAACAAAAATCTTCATGCAACGGCTAGAAGCATTCTACAACGGCTAGGAGAGTTCTACAACGTCTAAAAACATCTTGAAGCCTACAAATAAAGGACGGAACTTCAAAAGGATTGATTACACAAGACCAAAGCGAACCATACTTACCATAGATCAAAATTTGATCTAAATTTGCTCTTAGCATATTCTAATTGTATTCAGCTGTACTGAGCTTTACTACTTCATTTCTATCATTGTTATTATTGTGAGCTGAGTGATTAGAGAAGAATTGCTTGGGAGGTAGGATTTGTGCCGGAAAATAAATCATTTGTAAGGTGTAACTTGAGCCGAAAGTCAAGTGAAGTTGGAAGAGTTCACACTGAACTAAAAAGTGTGTAGTAAAGAGCTTTGATAAAATCCTAAGTAGGAACTTAAGTAGAAGACGTAGGTCTTAAGTAACGAACCTCTATAAACACTGTGTTTGCCTCTCTCCTCTGCTCTTTTACATTTTTACATTTCAATTTGCTTGTTTGTTTCGTGTGTTTTAATTCTCTGTTTTTGTAGCACTTTGCGAAAAGTTTAAAAGATCTATTCAACCTCCTTCTAGATCATTTTCAATTGGTATCAGAGCAGAAAAATCCAGGGATGGCACTGAGTTTGACACACAACAACATAGCAGAAGAAGGTAACACAAATAATCGCCCTCCTCTTTTTAATGGCACTAACTATTCTTCTTGAAAAAATCCTATGAAATACCACATCATAAGTGAGGGAGTGGAGTATTGGAAGATCATAATCTTCGGTCTACACGTTCCATTAAATGAAAATGGTGAGGTAAAGACAAAGCTGGAATATGATGACAATGATTGGAAGCAAGCCTATATCAACGTAAAAGCCATGAAGTTGATATATTGCGCTCTCACCATTAAGGAGAGAAATCGAGTGAACTTATGCACTAGCGCTCAAGAAATGTGGGAGAGACTACGCATCACTCACGAAGGAACCAACCAAGTTCGAAAAACAAAGATCAACATGCTTCTCCATGACTATGAAATGTTTGTCATGAAGGAAGGTGAGTCTATTTCCACTATGCTT
>JANZXV010000007.1:10327316-10338224 GCA_027576455.1 Erythroxylum roigii
TCGGGAAGGTCCCGGTAACAAAAATTTTTGTTTTCCGCACCTTGTACATATGATGTACACCCCGGGATTTTCCTACATGTAAGCATCGCAAAATGTTGTTACACATTTCATTTATGACAGTTTTCATAAATCATCAACAATGGTTAACCAATTTATGATGTTTATATAGAGTTGTTGCCAATGATCAAACCATTGGTGACATTTTCCTAAAATCATCGCCAATTGTTCCCATAGTTCTTCAAAATGTAATGAAAATGATGTCGTTTGTTCCACTACAAATGATATCATTTTCATCTTATCTAAAACCTAATGACGAATATTCTTATTCCACTACCAAAATCTTCTTCTTCCTCTGCCGATCGCATTCCAAAAGGTAGCTTCACACGTCATCCATCTTCGTACATCTTTGGTTGTCTGCCCATCTAGATAATTTGTCCTTCTCACTTTTCCTTTCCTTCTCTCCTTTCCTTCTCTTGAAGCTAGTTTCTTTCATTTTTACCAAACTCCAAAAGCTAAGGATGAGAATAAGAGTTTAAAAAGAAGAAAAGGTTAGAATATTGTCTATGTTTGATTGCTCAATCATTTTGGCACACTTTTTTCCAATATCATGGTCAATTTAAAGCTTGTGAGTAGTGTTTTCCTTCATTTGATAGTTGGTTTATTTGAATTGTGTGGCAAACCCTTCTAGTGACATGTATAGGCCAACTAGGCCAACTCTTCTTAACCTTTAAGACTTCACTTTCTCAGTTAGTCTTATTCACTTAATGCAAAACAACTTAAGAAAATGGAAACATAAAATGGAAGTCAAATAGAGCAAGCTCATGGTTACTGGAGGAACTAAGAGGAAAACTTGAAGGTTTAATTAGTTGTAATTTCAATAATTAAGTGTAAGCATACAATATTATACTATCTAATGTTGGACTACAATTTGTAATTTATGTTATTTTCTACGACTAAATATTTGGTATGATCTTGGAATTGTATTTAAGGGTATTTTCAAGTTGTTTTAATGTTTAATGTTTGAAGAAGAGTTTGAAATGTAATTACGATCTCTAGAGTGTTTACAAGGAATGTTCTGAAATATATGTACCTAGAATGATATAAGTAAGGATCTAACTCCTTGGTTATTTTGAGTTGTTTGGTAGATTGGTTATAGAAAGGTACTTGTCTCCCTCAGTTTGGTGTCTAAAGTGTGTATGGACCAATATATTCATTCAACTTGAAACAAAGGATTTTTTTATTAATACAAAAGATTTAATACAATGCATTCTAAGATAGGTTCTTAACTTTTGCATACAACCTTTACAAAAAATACAATGTATTCTAAGATAGTTTCCTAACTTTTTTAGACCATCTTTACAAATATTCTACTTTAAAATTATAGATTCGTCATTGATCTAGTAAACAGTAGTGGCTTTACATATATATTTTCATGTATAATTCTTTTCACGTACCAATCATATACATCTATGTATACTCGTACTTGCAAATCAACAATCAATAATCTCAAACCATGTAACCATGGCTGAAAGCACCAAGAGCGCGGAACTTCGAAGGATGGAGGAAAGTTTGAAGGCTTCAATGGAAAGGATGATTGGCGAGATCCAAAGTAGAACGGAGAAGGTGGAAAGGGAGATGTCGGAACTAAGGGCCCTTCTCTTACAAAGTCTCCAGAAGTCGAATGAAGCTGGGACGGCAGAAACCTTGCCCCAGGAAAGCTCGGTGGCACCAGAGCGTGAGGGGAGTCCCTTCACCAGGATAAGCAGGATTGAGTTTCTGCCATTTGATGGAGAAAATGTCAAGATGTGGATATACCGGTGTGAGCAATACTTCACGCTGGACCAGACCCCGGAGAATGCAAAGGTGAGCATAGTTGTTTTACACATGGACGAGAGGGCCCAGGAGTGGTACAGACTGTACGTAAAGAATCGTCATCTTGTGGAAGCTGTGGGGTGAGATGAATTCACGAAGGCATTAAAACAGAGATTTGATGCGGAAATGTTTGACGATCCTGTTGGGGATTTCAAGGAGTTGAGGCAGAATGGGTCAGTGTTGGAGTATTGTGCGCAGTTCGACCATCTTTCCAACCGTCTGTCGTTGTCTGAAGAATATTTGGTGGGGTTCTTTGTGAAAGGGCTGAAACCTGAGATTGGAGTTACCGTGAAGCTGCATGAGCCTCATTCTTTACATCAGGCTTACACTCTGACCAGGAAACAGGAGGCGATCTTGAGCTCCACGGGAGGAGTGACAGGGAAACAGGGGACGTTAATAAGAAGCACTAGTGAGTATAACAAGGCTCCAATGGGAACGCGTGTATCGCAACCAGCTACGAATGTGCGGAGGTCATCGTCGGATGGAATACTGCCCACCCCAACCCCAACACTTCGGTCACCTTCGTCAGTAGGAGGACCGCCGAGGAACCAGAGACGATTCAGCAGTAAAGACTTCGATGAGAAGAGGGCTAGAGGCCTGTGTTTCTGGTGCAACGAAAAGTACCATATAGGTCATCAATGTAAGAAGCGCCAACTCCAGTTTTATGTGGTAAAAGGAGAAGATGACCTTGGGGGTTCATCACCGGAAGCAGAGGAAGACGAACTTGAATCGAACCCGAATGAGGAGAATCAACCGATAGTGTCTATGCAGGCCATGTTGGGGTTGTCAGGCAGTGTTGAATACAAACAAATGAGAGTGATGGGGGAACATCAGCGGAAGAAAATTCATATTCTAATCGATAATGGCAGTACGCACAACTTCATAGATCCTTCGATTTTTCGCAAAGGAGATGACCAAATTCGGGAAATGACGCCCATCTTCATTACAGTAGGAGGGGGATTGCAGTTGAAATGCCACCAGTATTGTGAAGGATTCCAGTGGATGATGCAAGGGGTGCAATTCTCCATGGATGCGATGGTTCTGACATTGGGAGGTTGTGACGTGGTTCTAGGGTACAGTGGTTAAGTGGGTTAAATGAAGTTCTCTGTAATTTTAAAAAGCGTACAATGACGTTCAATTGGGAGGGCAGAACGATGACCTTATGTGGGAACCCGGAAGGACGATCAAGAATCATTTCAGGAAAAGAATTACAGAAGCAATTGGGAAGATCATCAGAGAATCAATTATGTATGATGCAACTGTCGACGCCAGTGGAATTTCAACTTCAGCAATTGAGGGTGGCTGAGGATCAGTGGAGTGCCTTCGACGAGATCAATGCCCTCTTGTCGGAATATGCGGATGTTTTCAAGGAGCCGACGGAGTTACCCCCGAATCGGCAACACAATCATCAGATTAAATTAAAAGAAGGAGTGGAGGCAGTTAATGTCCGGCCTTACAGATATTCGGGAGCACAGAAGGATATTATAGAACAAGCAGTAAGGAACTTATTGAAGCAAGGGTTTATCAGGCAAAGCTACGGACCCTTCGCATCGCCGGTGGTTTTAGTGAGGAAGAAGGATGATTCATGGCGCATGTGCGTCGACTACAGAGAACTGAATAAGCAGACGGTGAAGGACAAATTTCCGATTCCGTTGATTGAGGAGTTATTAGATGAGTTGCATGGAGCCGGGTGGTTCACGAAGCTGGACCTTCGATCGGGATACCACCAGATTCGTATGCAGCCGGAGGATGTAACGAAGACAGCGTTCAGAACCCACGAGGGCCATTACGAATTCCTCATAATGCCCTTCGGCCTGACGAACGCTACTTCAACGTTCTAGAGGCTGATGAACGATTTGTTCAAACCACATTTACGCCGCTTAATTTTGGTATTTTTTGACGATATTCTCATATACAGCTCTTCGTTACAGTCGCATGTCCAACACATTTCGGCGGCAATGGAGACGTTGCGACAAAATAAATTATTTTTGAGAGGAGATAAATGTGTTTTCGGAGCAAGACAAGTGGAGTATCTAGGGTACACCATATCAGAATCAGGAGTGGCCACGGATCTTCGCAAGGTCCAGACAATAACGGAATGGAGAACGCCTGAGAACCTCAAGGAGCTCCGGGGATTCTTAGGAATTACGGGATATTACAGAAGGTTCATTAAAGGGTACGGGGTGATAGCGAAACCGCTGACGGAGCTGCTTAAGAAAGAAAGGGCGAACCACTGGTCGTGGGGAGAGGAAGAAAACCGCTCTTTCGAGCAATTAAAGGCTGCAATTATATCGGCCCCCGTTCTTGCTCTGCCAAAATTTTCAAAGACGTTTATTATCGAAGCAGACGCCAGTGGCCACAGCATTGGAGCAGTGTTGCAACAGGAGGGACATCCGGTGGCGTACTTGAGCAAGGCACTTGCAAGAAGACATTACAGCCTGTCAACGCATGAGAAAGAATTCTTGGCTATCATTAAGGAAATTCGACAGTGGCACCACTATTTGAGCTGCAAACCGTTTGTGGTTAAAACCAACCACCGGAGTTTGAAATATTTACTAGAGCAACGACTTACTACCCCATTTCAACAATCGTGGCTCCCTAAGATATTAGGATACGATTTTGAATTTCATTACCGGAGCGGGAAAGAAAATAGCGCCGCGGATGCCTTGTCGTGGATCACCAGCGCGGAACTGATGACACTGTCCGTGTCACAATTGCACGGGCCGTTGATGGAGGAAATAAGGAAGAGCTGGGAACAGGACTCGGCAATATAGGGGATAATCACAAAAATAAGCAGAGGAGAAAGGAAGACGAGTGGCTATGAATGGAAAGACGGGCTGTTGAGATGGAAGGGCCAGTTGGTCATTGGCAATAATACAGCGATAAGAAAGCACATCATAGGGATCAGCCACGATGAGGCTACGGGAGGGCACACCGGAGTGGCAGCGACGACCCGAAAAATACAGGGCATGTTCTTTTGGAAAGGATTAGCAAAGGACGTGCGCCGTTATGTGCAGGATTGCATGATCTGTCAGAAGAATAAGTATGATAATGCAACGTATCCGGGTCTCCTACAACCGATAAACATTCCGGAGGGGAGTTGGAGGGAAGTAAGCATGGACTTCATCAAGGGGTTGCCAACCTCGAAAGGAAGGACGGTCATTTTTGTGATCGTGGACAGGTTCACGAAGTATGCTCACTTCGTAGCAGTGAAGCACCCATATACAGCGAGCGACATTGCGGAGTGTTTTCTCACAAATGTGTTTAAATTACACGGAATGCCCGAGTCTATCATTAGCGATCGAGATCCCATATTCTTGAGCAAGTTTTGGCAGGAGTTATTAAGGTTACAAGGAGTTCGCCTCAAATGTTCATCTGCCTACCATCCTCAAACGGACGGCCTTACGGAGGCAGTAAACAAAATCTTGGAGACTTACCTGCGATGTTACTGTGGTGAGACGCCTCATAGATGGAGTGAGTGGCTGGCTGTGGCAGAATGGTGGTACAATACGACCTACCGGTCATCGATCGGTGCTACCCCGTTCGAAGTGCTCTGTGGGTATGCACCGCCGATATACACTCCTTACATGGCGGGGGACTCTAAGGTGTTGGATGTGGACAGAGTGTTGAGAAATCGGGAGGCAATCATTGACGTAACTAAGTTTCAATTGCAAAGGGCTCAGAACAGGATGAAACAGTATGCAGATTCGGGTCGTTCAGAGAGCGAGTTTGTGGTGGGGGACAGGGTTTTGCTTAAGCTTCAGCCTTATCGGCAATATTCACTACAACGGAGCAGTAGTCAGAAGTTGGCCCCTTTATACTACGGTCCTTACAGGGTCACACAAAAGATAGGGAAGGTGGCTTATAAGCTTGAACTTTCGGCTACTTCGTTAATTCATCCGGTGTTCCACGTCTCTCAACTGAAGAAGGCGCAGGGAGATCAGGCCCGAGTTTCAGGAATGTTACCAGAATTCTTCACTTCCATCGAGAAGGTTCCGGTTGCTATCTTAGGAAGGCGAATTGCTAAGAAAAATAACCGGGCAGTGACACAGTTACTGGTGCAATGGTCAGACGGAGGAAGCAAGGAGGCCACCTGGGAATTTCTGTTCTATCTTCAGAAACGTTATCCGGAGATCAACTTGGTGGACAAGGATTTTAAGGGAAAGGGAATTGTTAGTGAGTAATCGGAGAAGACGACGCAGAAATAAAAAGAAGAACGGACGTCAACAGTCATGACGGAAAGAGGATGCGCAACGTTTCATTAAATAAGAGTACTACAGTATTAGCGTGGGATGGGTTGTAGGGGAATGAGGGAATAGCATTTAAACCGACTGTGTGTATCTCCAACGGCATGCAATTGTGTGTACATCCTGTGTAATCATTCCTCTATGAGTAAATCTATGTCCTCCCCCTGATTCTGTGTCTCTCTCTCTTTTCTCTCTCGTGTGTCGTTCGCAAACCGTTAGAATCCAATTTTTCCTATAACAATTTATATTGTTTTTATAAGTTAAAATGTCATTTTCTCCATTTGTTGGTGCAAGCCATAACGGTTTATCTATTTTGCTTTGTTGTGCACTATTAGTATACGAAAGGATTGACAACTTTTCTTTATTATTCTGCACATAGTTGAGTTGTATGAATGGGATTTCACTTAGTTCTATAATAACTGATGAGTTCAAAAGTATAGGTAACGCCATTGATGTGGCACAGATATTGTTAATAGGTAAAGCCATTGATATGGCATGGATATTGTTGATGATTGACTTATGTTAATGCGTATTGTTGATGGTTGACTTATGTCAATGTGTATCATTGATGATTGGCATATGTTAATGTTTATTGTTCATGATTGAGTTATGTCAACGCATATTGTCAATGATTGAGTTATATTAATGCGTATTATTAAGGGTTGACTTATATTAATGCGTATTGTTGATCATTGGTTTATGTTAATGCGTATTATTGATGTTTGAGTTATGTCAATAAGCGCATTGTTGATGATTGAGTTATATTAATGCTTATTGTTGGTGATTGACTTAAATTAATGTGATTACTATTTAAGATTAAATGTAATTTGATAATGATAATTGGATGTATTGTAATGTTAATAAAATTTATTTTTTGTATAGATATCTAATATAATGGAACTTGGTAGAAACAAAGGGAAGAGGGTGGAAGGTATGGAAATTGTAAACTAAAGGGATCTGCAAAATCAACTACATCAATCAATCGGTGACATCAATCCAATTCCTAGCCAATAACACCATTCTACCTCAGCCACCAATGAAATTAGTCATACACAACCTCATTCTTCCTCAAACAACAATGAATCAACTAGTACAGTGGGATTTGCAAATTTGTTAATCTTTAAAACCTACAAATAGACTTATTCTCAAATATATATTTGCATGTTTAATGCGTATTTTCTTATCATTGTTGATTATTGTCTAGTTCCAATATCAATATTAAAAAAAGATGTAGAAGTATAACTAGAGGTTATGAATTGCAACGAATGAATGTCGTAATGAATAATAAGATGTCAATAAAGATTGATACTTCGCAAGGTCATCTTATAAATAAGATCCAATTTGTAAAATTTTCAAGTGAATTAGGATTATTGAGAGAAAAGAACTACCTTGTCTGAAGCATGTTAAGAACTTGAAGGAAGACAACTTGCTTGAAAATGCTTTGGATAAAGTTACGGTAATTTTCTGTTTATTTAGCTATATGCAATATTCTTTCACTTATTTTAAGATTAATTACACTTATACTTATTGTTCATAATTGAAATTGAATATTATCGATATCAAAAGCCCTGATGTTTCAAACTACATCACTTCATTGTTGAAACAAAGGACTAGGGATCATCGTTATAGGTTGCATCAGTTTTATAAATATTTTCCTTCTAATGTGAAGGCATGGAGACATGTTGCGGAATGAATGTCTCAAGAAAATTGAAATAATTTGTGTAATTATTGGACCTCTCCCAAAGTTCAGGTTTGTTTTTTTTCCTTCACATTTTCTTCCTTTAATCTTGGTAGATGATTTAATAACTACCTAATCTTTTTTTTATTTAGGAAAATTGTGAGAAGGTAAAGGTCAACAGAGGAAAAATAAAAACACCTCACAATCAAGGGTCCAAATCATTTGTAGTCGTTCAAAATGAATATGTAAGATCCTTGTCTACAAGTTATAATTATATCAATAAACACTGTATTATTTATTGTTCCTTGTATTTTTCTTTCATAAAACAAAATGAGAAGGAACTAAATAGACAAGAGTGTAATATGATCACACTATACAAAGTCAATCATTAAAAGAAAGGTAAAGGATGGATGTCAAAAGAAGTGGAAAATATTTATGTAAGTATAATTTTTTTTAGTATTTAAGTTTATTTATTTATGTAGTAGTAACTAATAATATTTTAATTGAATTTTAGTTTTTTAATTTTAGAATAAGATGCAAGAATTGCTATATAAATCAGTACCTGAGGGGAATGAGGTCAATGTATAAAACATTTGCAATATTGTGTTTGGTACACGTTTTGGTTATATCAAAGGTCTTGACTTTGGCCCTAAGCCAAATGTTTCAACCTCATCAAGTAAAACATTCATTCAACAACTTCAAGAGGAAAACAAGATGCTTAAGGGTTAATTACAACATACTCGAAAAAAGTTAGCCAAGCATGATAAGTACCTCAAAAAAATACTTGGTCCGAATTATAATAGCAGTGAAGAGGAAAGTGAATGGTATTAATTACATCTCTTATATTTTTTCTTTTAATTCCTATTTGTATTATAATTTAAATTTAATACTTTTTTCTTGGATTACAGATTTGAAGAAGATGCAAAGGCTGAGTGATTTGTATTATAATTTGTAAACTAATCTCTGTATTTATTATTTTGTATATAAGAATTGTTAAAGTTGTAATTAAAACATTGTATATGAAAATTTTAATGATATTTTATTTTTTATATACAAGGCTTCAAATTATCAATTATTTGTGTACAATTTTTTAGTATATTAAATTAACAATAAAAGTATATTGATACATTATATACAATAAGATGGATTAAAATGTAATAAATAATTTATTCCAAAATGATATAACATTTGATTAAAACATAACTAAAAAAATTTGACTATATTTTACAAAATGTATTTTTAGCTACGTTTCCTACAACATAGCCAAAAGCGTTTAGCTACAATTCTGGAAATGTAGCTAATAGTTTTTAGCTACAAAAAATAAGCGTAGCCATACCTATTGGGGACAATTCCTTAAAACGTCACAAATAGTTTTTGGTTATGAAAATAAGACATGGTCAAAAACAATTAGCGATGATTATTAGAAACGCCGTCTATAGTTTTCAGCTACAGGATTTTGGCGACACTTTAGGTGAAGAAACTAAATTGTTGCCAATAACTATTAGCGACGATTTTTGTACCTTTGGCTCCAATTTTTTTCGTAGCCAAAGGTCAACTTTGTTATAGTGACATCACTTTTCCAAATTTTGCTTAACAAGTAACTACTGAATTTAAGTCTGGTTTAATTAATCTTTTTCCCAACTTTTATGGTCTTGTCGGTAAGGATGCTCACAAGCATCTCAAGGAGCTCGATATGCTTTGTCTTAGTATGAAACCTCAAGAGGTGACAAAAGAGTAGATTATGTTAAGAGCCTTCTTTTTATCTTAATTGAATCTAACCAACTCGACCCCCACAAGACCATGAAAGTTTTTAGCTACCAAAAAAAGGCATAGCCATACCTATTAGGGACAATTCCTCAAAATGTCACAAATAGTTTTTAGTTACGAAAATAAAACATAGTCAAAAACTATTAGCAATGATTATTAGAAACGTCGCCTATAGTTTTCAGCTATGGAGTTTTGGTGACACTTTAGGTGAAGAAACTAAATTATTGCCAATAACTATTAGAGACAATTTTTGTACCTTTAGCTAAAAAATATTCGTAGCCAAAGGTCAACTTTGTTATATAGTGACATCACTTTTCCAAATTTTGCTGAACAAGTTACTATTAAGTTTAAATCTGGTTTAATCAATCTTTTGTTGAACTTTTATGGTCATGTAGGTGAAGATGCTCACAAGCATTTCAAGGAGCTTGATGTGATTTATCTTTGTATGAAACCTCATCACTACTACAAATTTAATTGTGCAAAGTTAAGTTTTATTTTTTAGTGTGTTCGATGCACATCACTCGCACTTTCTGATTCTAAATATCTTCCAAGTAAATTTTTGAAAATTAGAAAGAAAACATCATTAAGAAAGAGTAAAAGAATATAAAGCTTATTTAGGAATTGTAAAAGAATATAGAAACATTGGTAAATTGTGAAAACTGAAAAGTGAAAATTGCATTTATTTACATGTTAATTGATGTTGTTTAGGTTTTAACCCTGTTATTGTTTAATCATATTTTGCTTAACAGATTCATATTTAGAGATCATGAAATCTAAATTGCTATGGAAATGATTGGGTGAGATGGGAATGATAATGAAAAGAAAACACAATTTATCATAAATTTGATATAAAATAGGTGATAAATGACAATTTATAAACTATATCTTCATAATAAATTAGTGATATCTTCACTCTAATATGTCTATACCACTACTGAATACAAACAATACATTGAAACTATTAAAATTATATTCGACTTCCTTACACAAAATACCACAACATTTTCCGGTTAGTATAATAATCTTAAACTTTAAATTTAAATTAATAGAGGAATAAACACACCCGTATATAAAACTGTGCAATTAAGGATATCGAGACTTATAACAACTTGAACAACAACATGTCTGTGTTGTTAGATGTTTACTACTCTTTATGGTCTAAAAGAGCAACATTATCCTTCTGCCGTTTAGTGGAAAACTTAGGAGGTCTTTGGTTTCGTTTTATTTTTAGGTTTTTTTGTTGTTGTTTTCATAAAAAATAAAACAGTCCCTAAAAACTAGTTTGGTTGAAATTGTTTTCGTTTTTTGTTGTTAAAAATAAAAAAACTGCAACACTTTTTTGAA
>JANZXV010000007.1:10391113-10405263 GCA_027576455.1 Erythroxylum roigii
ACTTGATTTTAAACATTTTGTCATTATAAATAGGGTGCATAAAATATAATTAATTAAAATGTATTTAAAATTTGATATAAAATAAAATTTTATTTCTCAAAATTTTTAATAAACCATTATAATTATAATAATTATAATTATATTTATTCTTATTATTCACTATATTTGTTCCTATTCTTATTCTTATTCTTATTAGCTTTTGTGAATTAAACTCGGCTTAAATGAAAATAGAAAAGAACAATTACGGAGGACTATTAAATTGTCTTAGCCAATAGAAACGAAGAGTAATCTAGCTTAGTGTAGGCTCGCTGCGTTTGATTGTCTCTCTTCCCAACTCTACCAACCAAGAAGGGTCGCTTCTTCAGTCGGCGACATGATTCCTTGATCGCGTCCCGGTATCTCGTTCTCTGTCTCTCTCCCATTAATAAGCTTTTATTTTTCATCTTTCTGCTTCGATGCACCCCATTTGAAGGTAGAATTGTGAGAAAGGACCTCGTAAAAGCTAGTTTTGAGGCCGTCATCTTCGGCTATTTGGGGAGGTTGTGATGTGATGTGAAATGGGTTCCTGGAGAGTGATCCTATGGGCTTAATCTCAGGTGAGGTTTTTAAACTTTTCCGCATATATATGAGATTTCCCTGACTTTTTTGTTTACTTCAAGGTAAACTTACAAAATGTTGGTTTCTTTCTTTGTGTATTTGATTTTGGGACGTACTGGAATTGTTTTGAGTTGATAAAATTCTGAGCTTCGTTTGGGTTTCAATTCCCCATTTAGAGGTTATGATTAGTGTTATCATTTCTTAAGTTTCTGGAGTTGTTTTATTGCTCTTTGACAATGTTGGGCTTCATTGTTGGTCATGTTTCTGAGAGGGAGAGTTTTAAAAATTGTGAATTTGGACAGAGCACTTTGAATAAAAAGGCATTTGGAGGATGTTTCTATTGTGTAATTGGTTTTGAAAAAATTTGATCAAGCAATTGCATTCTTGAATACTGAAATGCTTAAGTAGTTTCACCTAGATTTTGGCCGTGTCAGACGGAACTTTTCAAATTGGATGTAATGGTATCAATTTTAAAATAAGAGGACTTTGATGAGCGTGTCAGTTGATAATAGAGATGGCTACGGCTAGCAAGACTAGAAATATGCTCGAGAATCTGGTAAGAGAAGGATCATTCAAGTGGCTACTTGGAAAGAGAAGTTCCTTCGATGAAGAATTTGAGGAAATGGGAAGGTCTCCATCTGCTAGCAAGAATTGGATATCAGAGCTTTCTCCGCTTGCTAATATGATTGTTCGAAGATGCTCAAAGTAAGTTCTACTAAAGTTTTTATGTTCCTTTCATCTACTTCTGAGTGATGTGGCTAGATCTTTCCTTATCTATGATCTGGGACTTTGTGACAACATTTTGTTACAGCTAATTAATTCATGTATCCATCTGGCAAAGCTAGTGCTCTGCATTTTAATTTTCCTTTTTTTTTTTTGGTATTCTATAACATCATCAAAAAGCCATGAGTTCTCTCTTTCTTCCCATGATTTCTCGTTATGAGCAGTAACAAAATGTGCAGAATTCTTGACATTCCTGCATCCGAGCTTCAAACGAGCTTCAATGAAGAGGCTTCTGATTTCATTAAGCATCCATCAAAGTATGCAAGGAACTTTCTAGAATATTGCTGCTTCAAAGCGCTTGCTCTCAGTGTTCAACAAATTGGGCATCTTGCTGACAAGAAGTTTCGCCGCTTGACATTTGATATGATGCTAGCTTGGGAGAATCCAGATGCTGCCAGCCAACCTTTACTTGATGTAAGTAATTTATTGTTTATTTTGGTAACTTTAATTTTGTTCATTATTACGTCACTGAATGAGATGCAAAAGCTTCATGTGGTTATACACAAAATAGGGAGATTAAGGGTAAATATGCACATTGTTTGAAAATAATGCTATGACTAGTGGTATATCTGCCCTAACGGTTATGTTATTTGACCTCCTGAAAATTCAGGTCTGAAACTACTACGAAATAGCTGTATATGCATTGGTCATTGAATTCTTCATAGTTAAAACTATATTATTCCCTGGCCCTGTTTTGTTTCTGCTTGTGTTTTCATGTGCATGTAAATATGTATAGAGAGAGATGAGGTGGATGTTGGGGGTGCACTGAGAGGTTTAGAGTAAACAATCATTTTTTCCATCCTTAAGTGGAGTCTGTTGAATAAAGATGTCTCTGTCACTGGTTTACGTCTCTCCATCATGTGAAGGTGACTTTCTACCTTTCCTTATCTTTATAGGGAGATGATGAATTGACTATTGGGCTTGAAGCATTCTCTCGAATAGCTCCGGCGGTTCCGATTATTGCTAATGTGGTTATCAGTGAAAATCTTTTTGAGGTGCTTAGTAAGTCATCTGGTGGCAGGCTTGAGTTCTACATTTATGACAAGTACCTAGGTGGATTAGAAAGGTGATTATTTTTCTATATCTTAGACTTCTTTCCTCTTCACCTTAATTCAATTGCATCTTTCATCAAGATTCTTAGTAGGTTGTTGTTCCTTGTTATCTGAACACTGAAGTGGCAACAGACGCATTTCAGAAGAACTGATACTGATTAGTTCATCAAGTAAGCTTAAAGTGTCCTAAGGTAGTTTTCTATTTAGGTGACTCCTTTAAATGTGATTGAGAGCTTTGCCGAAGAGTACAAACTCAAGATAAATGCGGAAGATAAATTAGTTCAGTTAAATTGTTGTGTCTATAATTTCGGCTTTATTTCTATACCCAATTGCAAGTTGTATATGGACAGAGTTGTTTCTCATAAGGTAGACTTCCATTCATATCTCTGTCTTCTGCCTCTGCAATTACATGTACAACAATCCTGTTTTACATGTTAGCCACCTTGCGCAAAATATGACAGAAAATCTGTTTAGACT
Source organism: Erythroxylum roigii (assembly GCA_027576455.1). Lineage (NCBI taxonomy): Eukaryota > Viridiplantae > Streptophyta > Magnoliopsida > Malpighiales > Erythroxylaceae > Erythroxylum > Erythroxylum roigii. The sequence continues at coordinate 10,394,023 of JANZXV010000007.1, forward strand.
CACTGTGGCAAAATAGGCTTGGAATTTATGAATTCCATCCCTTCTTTTACGAATCTTTTGGGAAAGTATATGAATGAGACCATTAACTAACGAGAAAATTCGTAATTGAAGGAAGTCGTGCATTAATCAAACAGATGCTGTCTGGCTGTCATTAGGTGGATGGAGTTTTTGTAGTACATGGTAGTTTTTCCGTGCGAGAAGGCGCTTATTTTTTTGGCATTTCATATTTTTTTAAATATAGAGTTTTGGTAAGAGGGATGTCAGAAAAGATAATTCGGGGAAAATATAGAATCTTGAGACTGAGTTACTTTTCTTCTTGGAGTTGTATTGTGAATCTAAGTGTCTGATATTAGGACCCAAATTTGCTTTTCTTGTTCTTCTGTTTTATGAATGCCGATTATCTCTTGCTGCCACCATGAATATTTATTTGCATTGCAAAGTATGTATTTAGAGACCACCTTTTAGAGAAATTATTATTTTCTTGAATCTGGCTTCTTTGCAGAGCAATAAAAAGGATGAAATCCCAGTCAGAATCGTCACTTCTTTCTGCAATTCGGTCTTCTAGAAAAGAAAAAATTCTAGAAGTGGATGGAACAGTCACCACTCAGCCAGTTCTTGAACATGTAGGAATATCTACTTGGCCAGGTGAATTTAATTGAACAGTTATTCAGTTGCGTCTTCTTTTATAAATCTCGTTTTCACTATAAACATTTAATTCAAATAATGTAGATTTTTGAAGGAGCTTTTAGAACACAATATGTTTCTTACTTGTTTCAATTTCTTTCAACATATTATTATGTTTTAACATAAAATATACCTGCAGGTCGTCTGATTCTCACAGATCATGCACTATACTTTGAAGCTCTACGTGTTGTATCCTATGACAAGCCAAAAATGTACGACTTGTCAACTGACCTAAAACAGGTTGTGAAACCTGAACTGACAGGGCCATGGGGTACTCGACTTTTTGACAAGGCGGTGTATTATAAATCTATTTCCTTGTAAGGCACGATTCAGTCTAAATAAAAGTGATGAATAATACATTTGTCGAATATACTTAGGATTATAATCTCTCTTCTGTCTCATTCTGGAAAAATGAAAACTTTTCTTCTTATCACTCTATTAGTTGTTAACCTTTTATGTTTATTTTCATAGATCAGAGCCTGTCATCATGGAGTTCCCTGAGCTTAAAGGGCATACACGTCGTGATTACTGGTTAGCAATTATCCGGGAAGTTTTATTTGTCCACAGGTTCATAAACAAATATCAGATCACTGGAGTTGCTAGGGATGAAGCACTTTCAAAGGCTGTACTTGGCATTTTGCGACTACAAGCAATTCAAGACATAAGCTCTTTGAATTATGTTAACTATGAAACTCTTCTCATGTTTAATCTGTGTGATCAACTTCCTGGTGGAGATTTAATCCTAGAAACACTTGCAAATATGTCTTCCACAAGAGAATTAGACCGGACCAGCAATCATACCGCTGGGGACGGAATGTACTCAGTCTCAGCCTTGGCAATGGTTTCAAATTTAGGATTTGTGTTTGGAACAAGTTCAAATGCACCATATGAGACTGGCCTTGCTGTGGGTGAGATAGCTGTTGGTGAGATTAGCGTGTTGGAAAGAGCAGTTAAAGAATCTAAAAGCAACTACAGGAAGGTAGTTCTTGCACAAGAGACAGTGGATGGAGTTAAAGTAGATGGCATTGACACCAATGTAGCTGTAATGAAGGTAATGCTGCTAATGAACATATTTTGTTTGTATTAATTTATGAAGAGATTGCTGAAAGAATGATGGTGAAGAAGAGAGTTTGCTAGGGATTTTCATTCCCTTCTGTTTTTCATGTCGCATGTGGTGCACAGTCAGCGGAAAGATAAAATGGAGTAAAGAACTATTATACATGTGAGTTAACAGTTATGTCCTAGGGTTAAGAAGGGATATGAGGGTAAGTCAAAAATTCCATGACTCTCACCCTTTCTCTCTCTATATTGGAATATAAAGATAATGTGGACCAGTAGGGAAAGCTTCCTGGGAAGTAGTTTTGAATTCATTTTACCTTTATCTAAACAAAGAAAATTGATCCCTTTGCAAATCTCTTTTAACAATTATTTTCTCTTTATTTCATCAACTAAACAAAACTTAGCTTAATGGTTGTACCTTATTTCTAGTTTTATTTTATGGGGTTGATTTGCTTAAGAAATAAGAATGTAAGTGGTTTTTATGAGAATTTTCAGTAGCAATTGCTGTTTCCTATGATGTAGACAAATGATGGTACAATGTAATTGGAATGTGACTTACCTCAAACTTAACATTTGGACTATTACACTTATTTAACTGTTGCAATTTAAGTTCGCACGTATTTCAGGTGTACTTTGTAGTATATAACAGGCATTGTATTTTATTGGCTGCTGCTTTTGCAGGAATTGCTTTTCCCAGTTTTGGAAGTTGGGAAGTTGCTTCGTTCATTGCTATATTGGGATGATCCTACCAAGTCTTCGTTGTTCTGTTTGGTTTTTAGTTATGTCATCTGGAGGTAAAACATACTTCCTATCATAAAAACTGGTGCAGAGAATTGGAAGTTATTAGGTTAAGGCGAGGAGAAGATTTAAATTATATTCTGATGGTCAAAATAAGAGCTTAAAGCCCTTTGCAAAGTGCTTGCTGTTATTTTTTTAATTAAACTGGTCGATTTCATTTCTGAGTACTTGTACAATGTGCGTTTTTAGGGGATGGCTGGGCTATGCTTTTGGAATTCTACTGGTATTTTTGGCAGTCTTTATGACGCTAACTCAATGGTCTAACAAAGGAAGGCCTATTGATGCACTCAAGGTGATAGCACCTCCACCAATGAACACAATGGAGCAACTTTTGGCTGTTCAGAATGCAATATCCCAAGTTGAACAGCTCATACAGGATGGAAATATTTTCCTGCTTAAATTACGAGCCTTATTGCTTTCCATTTTCCCTCAGGTCCGCTTCACTTGTATGATCTGCTTCTTTAGATCAGCATATATTATTTCTTCATAACCATCCTATGCACTTGTCCTTGTTTAAGTATTATTTAATATAGCCAAGAACTGTGTTTCCAATGTGGCTTTTGTTTTTGAAATGACCAGGCAACTGAGAAATTTGCAGTGATCCTTATAGCGGTGGCTTTAGTCCTGGCATTCATACCTATCAAGTACATGGTACTGTTCACTTTTTTGGAGATATTTACGAGGTATTCGCCTCTAAGGAGAGGGAACTCAGAGAGATGGGAAAGGAGATTAAGAGAGTGGTGGTTTAGCATTCCGGCGGCTCCTGTACTTCTTGAAAGAGAAAAGGACGATAAAAAGAAGAAATGACCCCGTTTGTTCCATTGCCTCTAAAATTGTACATGTCCTGTAATGTTCTCAAACAATCATCTTAACTGTAAAGCTCATCAAACCCATGACATCACATCACATCACCTGTAGAAAGGAGCTGTTGGTAAAAAATAAAACATCCATTTGCCCTACGTAAGTTTGGTAGAGACGAACTTGCCTGGAAAGTGGTAGCTTTTATTTAGATCGTGGAAGAATGAAGCCAGTTGCATGATGAAATGCATAGCATCGGAGTATTGAGTTTTGTATGTGCACGTTGAAGCAAGATAAAAGCACTTGTTAGGCTTTCTCGCAGCCCTCAAAACTAAAATAACCACATAACAAAATAAGTTGATGCATATTCAAGAATTTTTCAATTAAGTTCGTTCATTTGGTTGGAAATTTTTTAGTCATCGCATAGAAAATAATGATACAGGCAAGTGATTCACTAATCACAACTGGATCAGGAACAGCAGCTATAAATCTGAAAATGATCCTCCCTTGTCTTCCCGCCCCCCTTACCTATTGGTGGCGTGTGCTGCATCCCCCTTTGCTAAATTTCCCGTTACAGACACTACTCTTCAATTTCCTGGATGAAGAGCTTAACTGTGAGGGGATGTCTAGTAACTAAGCTTGTTGGATGAACATGGTTTCCAGCTCTTATCTTCCCAGGTTTCAGATACTTTTCATGATTGTTTGCTTTTCTTTCAACAATCAAAAGCATTCCCAAATGACAAATGATCATCACCAACTAGCAATCAACATGGAACCAATAGGAGAACACGAATATAAGTTGGAATCTTCATCTTTCAGGACATATTTATCCGATGATCTCATGAATGTATCCTGATCAACAAAGTAGATGAGAAGAAAATGAAGACACACTTCTTTGTTTTCTTTTTAATCCTTTTTCCTGTCTAAGACTCTAATTAATACATGGAACATTATTGTAGAGTATTTATTCTCAAAAACAAATAAAAGAATGGCTATGACAACACCTGTTGGATCAAAAATGAACCCAGAAAACAACAAATTCTACCCAGTGAAAGCAGTTAAAACCCCAAAAAGAATCACCAATTCAGAATTTTAGTATTCGCGAAACTCATTCATCCCCTCCATGGTAGAAGATGATGAAATGGACGCTCTGATATTTGGAGAACTGAGAAACAAAGGATCGGTGTAACTGTAAAATGAAGGATTCGGGCACAAAAAATGGGCTGAAGTTGGTGTAAAAACCGGAATATGAGGCATATAAGGATTAGGAGGCTCAAAAATTGGAGGAACAAAACAAGAATTCACTTGTCTGTCACCTAAGCTCCCGCTGTTCTCGACGGTGATCACCGATGACGACTCATTATCATCATTTCCGACAATCTTCCCGTTCTTATTGCTTCCCTCGGCAATACCCTTCTCCAGTTTCACTTGCGTCGTCGTGGACTGGTCGCCGTCGGAGCGAGAAAGTCCCGTCAGCTTTTGAACCAAGGCCATGAAATCTTTAGGGTGTGTGTGGATGATTTTGGGAGAGTGTGTGTATATGATGACAGGGTGGCGTTGCAGCGCCTTGCTGGTGGCGGAGGGGGAAGACGAAGACGTGAGGGAGGAGGAGGAAGATGATGATTTCTTGTTGATCATGTAGGAGTCCTTGTTTACTCTCAACGTTGGTGGGCAAAAGCCATTGTTATCGTTGCTATTTTTGGCCTTTGCATGGTTGTGATGAAAATGTGTGGGGGTGGGACTCATGTTGGTGATGTTTTCTCAAGACACAGTTTCTAACTTCACATAGAAAACAGGAAACATGGCAAGTGTTTGCAAGGTGAAATTGGCCTAAAAGATTGAAATTTCCTGGAAAATTAAGGCGGTGCATTGGTGATAGTAGTAGTAGTACATATATATATAGGGCATATAAGGTGGTGGTGAGAAGTCCACAGGAACTGAAATGGCTTTCTCCACTTGGTATTTGCCACGTCCATTTTTGGAATTTTTCATTCGTAGATAATAAAGCAGATTCTTTTTTATCTTTGAATTTTTTATATTTGAAAATTGTGGGCGCTGCAAGGGACGGTGGCCGTTTTAAGGGAACCGGCGATGTGGCCACCGGAGAGTGGTTGTCGGGAAGCAGTTTGGCAGGTGTTCTTGTAAACGGAGATATCGGTTGGGCAGTGGCGGCGTTTTTGGCAGGAAATTGAGGTTGTTTTATGTGAAAAGTACGTAGTGAGCCCAAATTACCTTAGTTTATACAAACTGTGAAACACAAGCCTTTCTGTTCACGTAACTTGTCTCATTCCATCCTCACATCTTGGTTTCCTGCAATAATTGAATGCCAAAAACGTAATTCAAAACCCACTATAATGATCCTTTTGTTTGTAATAATCAAATGGCCTCGTTAATCATTCCAGCTTAGCAACTCAAAGTTTTAAACCCTATTTTGGGTCAATCGTATTTTTTTAATTTTTTCAAGTATCTATTCTTACAGCAACAAAAAATATATACAAAAATCAGCATTTAGTTATAATATAATGTGGAAATCTTTCTAGTTTTCAACAACATAGGTGATGATATATAAAGGTTTTACTGTTTATTTTAGAGACATGATAATTGTAAAATATTACATCTTTTATCCTCTTAAGCTTTGTCCATATAATTATTTTTATTCCACATTTGGGCATGATTATTCATATTTTATTAGTTAAAACCTAAAATTATTTATTCTGAATTTTACTGTAAAATTGGCCTTAAGTTGAACTATTTGTTTTAGCTTAATGGACTGATGTAATTGTGTTAATTATGTGGAAATGATTAAAACTCCAACAGTCTACAATCAAGCACCGCATGCATTAAAACGGCAATCTATGCAGCAGTATAAGGAGGAAGCCAGCAGCAAAACGCACAGCCAAGGAACACCAAAACGACAACGCGTAGCAGGTGGGAAGCATGAAGAAAACAGCAGCAAACGAGAAAACATGCCAATAATAAACGCATACCAAAACGCCACGCATGATGGACAAGAAACGACAACGCATGCAGAAGGTGGGGAGAGACCAAAATGCGCCAGTAGAGTGGGAAACAAGGAGCAAAACAGCAACACGCGGACATGTTGGCCAAGAAAAATGGTTGTTTACAGAAGCAGCGGAGGGTTAAAAGAGGCGTGAATAGTATGCATGACCTAACATATTAATTTGTCACCTGAACAGTGAAATAGGGAAAGCTGTGCAGATACAAGAGAGACGTGAATAGTGGAGATGGACCAAGAGTTTATTCGTCACTTCAGTGAATAGTGAGGGAAATATAACAGAGAGAAGCTTGCGACAGAAACAAAGGGAGAGCAGCTAGGGGTCTTCGAATAGGGTATTTTTACGAGGGATGAAGCATTTTTTTTTTGGAAGATTTATGAAAGGCTAGATGTTCTGACGCTGGTTCGGAGGTGACATCGATGCCGACGATCTGGGCTAAGCATTTCTTTCATACTTTTGTTGTTTCTTTCTCTACTATTGAATTGATTGTGTTATCCTAGGCATATTGATTTAGGTTTTGTATATGGATAATCAGATTTTCGTTATTGTTCGGTTATTTGTATATGAACTCATTGGGTCTTATGAGATGATGATTTTAATGCGTTCATTAAATCATTTAATTACAAACTCATTGCTAAAATTTTGATATAATTCGTAATTGTTATATTAAAATTCATATGTAGCAACTAATGATTCGTAATCATTAGGGATAACATGACCTAGGTTAAATGACGCATCGTATGCAGTTGTTTCCTTGACTAATCGGTTTTCCTAATTCGTAATGCTACTGCCTAATTAAATTTATAGATCGTATTCTAGGTTATTCAGTGGTTAGGTTTAATTAACGATCGTATCTTGATTATTAAACAAAACTTAAGGGAAAAATCGGGTTAATTATTAACCCATGATTAATAGCTGCTATGAGAGATTTGAGAACAACAAATCAATAAAATATGTTTAAGTAAGGTGTAGGCTGAGATTGAACCAAAGAATCAGGTCCCTACTGAATTCCACACTTTTTATCATTTTCTGCATGTTTTTATTTAATTTGTTTTTATTAGTCTAGTTTCATGTTATTTTCTTGTTTAAAAAATCCAAAACTCCCCGTTAAACCTAAACACCAGTTACTTTCATTTTATAAACTTTGCACATACTCTTTATGGGATCGACCTAGACTCATCACTGCTATAATAGTAGTATAGTTATTTTATTTTGATTAGCGTTACGACGCGCAGTCAAGACATTATTTAGGAGTGGAATTTCAATATTATTCTAAACAGAAAGAAAATCACCGCAAATAAAATACTATAAATCGGATTAGCTAGTATAGATTGATTTATAGAAGACAATACCAATTAATATTTATTAAATATTCATAACTATTATAACTATGTATATAATTACTAATAATTAATATTTCCTTGTATCATTTTGATTTAGTTTGGAGTTTAATTTTGTTTCTAGTAAATTATTCCAAATTTGATAACACAAAAAATAATGCAATGATAAGTTAATAATTGAATTGTTCCTACTTTCATTCTTATTAATGTAAAGTAACATAATAACAAATTAATATTAAGAGAGTTTATGAGAATAATGAGAATTTGTAGCTTATTAGTCTATATTCCAAAATATATAAGAGGACTCTATATATAGACTTACAAAGGATTACAAGATCAAAATAAATATTAAAGATAAGTTAGAAGATTAAGATAAATCAACATTAGTATTTTATAGTTAATATTTTGTGTAATATTTGATATTATCATTTACTAATATTCTATATAATACTATTGTTGACTATCACTTGAGTTGATAGTTGAGCTTTGGTGAAGATGTCAACTGTCTGATCGCAAAATAATACAAAGACAAAGAGATGGTTCTTTGTTGGACATGATTATGAATAAAGCGACAATCATTTTTAGTTTTTTTATGCACTCAGGAAATACATCATTGTAAGCAATTTAAATGGCATTTTGGTTGTCATAATAGATGGCATTAGGTGATAAATGTTCAATTCTCATATATTGTAGTAGCCAACAAAACCTCATGAGTATAGAAGTAGTGTCAACAAGGGCTTGGTATTCAGCTTCAATGTTAGAATAGGTCAAAATTTTTTGTTTCTTACTTCTCCAAAAGATAATAAAATTACCTAGAAAGAAATGAAATCTAATAGTAAAAATTCAAGTAATAGGTCCCCATCCTAATTAGCATTAAAGTATGCATAAAGCTCTAAAGAAGATGATGCAAGTTGGATACCTTAAAATGAGGTAACTTTAACATAGTGCAAAATATGAAGCAATGTAGAATAGTGAGTGGTTCAAAGAACTATCATAAATTGACTAAAAATGTGAACTACTTAGGACTACGTTAGGACAAATAACCTTAAGATATACTAAGCTCTCCAATAGTTGTCAATGTAATATAGAATCATCCAAAGGTTTGTCATCTGTTGGTATACGACAAAAAATCATTATCATAGGAATGGAAGCAGTTTTACTATCACTTATACCTGTGTAAGAGATGAGATCAGTAGCTGATGTCGAGACCAAGTAGACTATCTCCAAGTCATTATATTTGAATTGACAAGATAATTTCATACACGGAGGTAATGGATGTTAGAATTTTACAAATAATACAATATTCAGTTGTACATATATAATTACAAGTTTTGGATCTGAAACTAAGTAAAGCCTTGTCCATTAGGCCTAAAATTTTGGGAGCATGTACAGGACACATAAAATTAGTCTTCTATTAATTTTCTACAATTAGTTTAGTCCTTTACTTGGACGCCAAGTCTAACAGCTAGAAACAGTGCATAGGTCACATTTTTGCCTTTCCAAAATTAGTTCCTTTATTCTTTAAGATCTTTTGTATGATTCCATATTGTTTAGGTTGTTTTCCTAATAGTATTAGGAGATTTCTTTTTGATCTTTAGTATGATTCCATATTGTCTAGGCCGTTTTCTAATAGGATTAGGAGTTTTCTACTATAAATAGGGGTTATAAGGTGTATTTTTTTGTGAGTGATTCAGAATAAAAGTTTAAGCTCTTTCTTCACAAATTTGAAGTTGATTCCATCATTTTTTATTGGTCTTTATGCCTGTGTGGTTGGTGATACCCTTGAGAGCTTTATCAACAATTATGGTGCTTGGCTTTATCAAATGTTGTGGTGTTCTCTTAGTTTTCCCTTCAATTTTCAATATTTTCCATTCATTCAAATTAACCTACTAACATCCTTTACTTTTTTTCTCCTAAGTTCAATTGGTGTGCTTAGTTTATACATCAAATTGGCATTAAGCACAGATATTAGGGTTTTCATAAGCCTTAACGATCTATAATTGAGCCTCTCTCACTTAAATTTGAAAGTTTCAAGTTTGATATTGCGAGGTTTGGAACAAATATGGCTACAAACAATGGTAACAATAACAACAATAAATTCAAAAGAGAATGAGAAAAAGCAATCTTAATAGTGGCTGATGAGAGTGTCTCTCACTAGGTTCTCTCTCTTAGTTTCGGCCACTTCCAAGTTCTGTTCTGCTTTGCGATCCTTTCCCCGGTTGGATTCTTCTAGTCTGAGCTGGGTGCTAGTGCCTCTCCTGTGCCTTGGTTAGCCCCGTTCGGGTCCGGTTGTTTCTCCTTGTTTTTCTTGGTCGCCTGGTTTCGTTAGGTCCCCGCCTTTCGCCTTTGCGACTGTGCCGTGCGGTCCTCTTGGTTTTCTTGGGTTGTTTTCCCGGTTGGCTGTGCTTGCTATTGGTTGTTGCTGGTTTCGGCGTTGGCGTTCGCCTCTGGCGTGTGCCCCAACCTTGGGGTTAAATTTTCCCGCCTCTCTGTAGTTTGAATTTTGGGTTTCCCGCCCAGGCTTCGTGTCAGCCTCTCGACTTTTGGAGGCTACTTTGCCTTCGTCTCATGGGTAAGTCCCGTTCTCGGGGGATTGACATTACTGCTGAATGTCTCGGCTACCAAACAGTGACCAATCCATTGTCTCCTCCGACTCGGCCTGTGAACTCCAATCGCTTCTCGAGTCTTCGACCACCTTATACGCCTCGGCCGTCCCCTGCTCCGCAGGCTTCTGTTTTGGCCCCGGGGTCGGCTTCTGCTTCTGGTCGCCCTCCCCGGCGTATTGTTCCCCCGTTGGTTTCCCCCCTTCCGCTGCCTGGCTCCTCTGGTTTGGCTCCTGCTTCAGGTACGCCTTCTCTCCCTTGTTTTGGACTGCGGCCTCCTCTCCGAGGGGAAGATGGTGCTTCCACGGTTGAGGAGGATTCTGTTTCTGGTAGCCCTGCTTCGGTGGACCCGGTGGATTTGGCTGATGAGTTGGATCCGGCTGGTCAGGCCCCTCCCTCTGGCTCCCATGACGCCCAGGTAGTTGATGAAAGTCCTCCGGATCCTCTAGCCCAGCCGGTTCCTAAGACCCTAAAAAAGTCCTTTGCTGGCCTTTTTAAACAGAATCGTGATCTTTCCTTGGGGATTAAATTACACTATCAGGATGTTGACGATGAAATGGTTCTGGAGGAGGCAGATGCCGTTGATCTGGAGTTCCAATGGGGTTATTGTTTGGTTGGCTGCTTAACTGGTAAATTCCCGGGGATGAAAGCGGTCCAAGGTCTGATGGACAAATGGCAAGGTCCTTGCCGTTTTACTCCCCATAACCGTGGTTGGATGCTCTTCCACTTTAATTCGGACGCTGATCGCATGCATACTCTGGCTGGTGGCTCGTACGTGCTCTATGGGAAGACCTTGATTTTGAAGCCTCTGGCTCCGGGGTTTACTTTTGATCATTCTGCCTTTATGCAGGTGACCATCTTGGTGCAATTACCGAATGTTCCCTTGGATCATTGGAATGATCGCGGTCTCTCTAAGTTAGGGTCCCAGATTGGTAAGCCTAT
>JANZXV010000007.1:10441021-10464824 GCA_027576455.1 Erythroxylum roigii
AAAAATCATATCATTAAAAATAAGTATTACTTTTATGGTTTTTTATAAATAAAAAATAGAAAGAAACTAAAATTAAAAATAGAAACAAAAAATTAAAAAAATTATAAATATGAAAACGAAACCAGAAAGTAAAAAATTACATTAAAAAATATATTTTTAGCACATAAACCATCTATCTTTGTCTACTTTTAGTCTTTTATATATGTTAATATTTGAGCTATTTTTCTTATTTTTACGCATTTGAAAGAACATAAATTATTTAAAATTTGAGAGCAAAATATTTAACCTTCTAATCTATTGAAGTGATCATTAGACGAAATATATTAAATAATATTTACATAAATTTAAGTAAATTCGGGTAATAAGACAGAATTACATGACTTCCCTATATTCTGACACGAAATCCTTAATTTACTGTATATGTACACTTGGACGCCCAAATGTTTGACGATTGATCTCAAGAATCGGAGTCGAGCTTCCTACATAAAGAGTGAAACATAATCAAAGTTAACTGGTATGGACTTCATCAACCAACCCCTCTCAGCTTGTCTTATTAAGACAACAACATAAACCGAGAACCCCAACAAGTGAAAAGGGCCGCCTTTTCAAGAAGCTGGTTGGAATCAAACCGTGATTTATCTCTCTCACATAATATTGGGCCGGAGTGTGTGGCACCTAAGACGAGCGTTCCACCTTTTGAGTCCAAGGAGAAGGGAGTTTTACTCTTTCGACTCACTTTTTTTCAACGAGGCTTGCACTTTATTCGTCACGAAGCTTCTGGCCATGTGACACATGAGAATTTGATCCTGTACATAACCCCATCTCCACTTCACTTTTTGATTCTACACGACTTCCAATTTACTCATAGCATATCCAACCTACATTGCACATAGAATATATACTTGACCTAACATTTATAGATAATTTTACGAGTTAGGATCTTTTGTTCATTTTATTCTGTCTCATAAATCTTAGCCAAAATAAAGATAGGATAAAATAGACAGAAGATCCCGTTCTATAATTTTAGTTGTAAGTTCCACTGAATTCCTAACTTCATTTTCAATTGATTCTAACTATCCAAAGTAGTATTGTGTTGTGCTTTTGTGATTATAAAATATATCAAATTTAGGTCAGCGTAATATAGAAAAAATAGGGTCTCTTCACTCTGTCCAAAGTTTTTAAGGTGGGGGCCAGATGAGATTGGGAAGCACTATAACGCAAATTCCAACTTCAGTTTCTGGAGAACCTTGAGCTTCCCCCACAGGTTGCCGTCAAATCTGAAGACAAAACTGTACCCTACATAATTTGCCTAACATACAACAAAAATGCCATTTTCTATTCTTGAGCTACGTGGTCCTATAACTATAAACCAAAAGGCAACTGATGAGATAGTTGTTAATGTGGATGCCATTGCCAATCTGCCAAGTGCCATGCTATTTGAGTTTATATAGATGATTTGAACTGAAAAGAAAAAAAGAAAGAAGATTTAGGACAATGATATCAGAAAGAAAGTGGTCCTCTCCTCTTTTTGTAATTTGTTTTTACTTTAGTAATGTATGTATGTAACCAGAGAATTTGGCAGTGGGATGGGAATGTCGTTAATGAACATGGATGCTGATAGCTGACTCGAAAGACTTCTCGTCTAGCATGTCAATAACATACTTGCGTGGTGGTTACGCCTGTCGCTTCGGAGGTGTACTGGAGATTCCCTTTGCCTTATCAAGTCCTTGGCGTTCTTTCTTCACCACAACTTTTCACTCGAGAATTTCCCATTTTTGCATGTTCTTTTATGTAAGGATCATGAATTGTTCTGCACGATTTTAATGGTTTACATGGATATAGGAGAGTGAAGTTGACTATGGTTGTTGCTTAAAAAATGACGACGATAAAAAGGAGAGCTTTTGTTAAGGTTCAAGAGGTTTTGGACTTCTCTAATCAGCTCCTCGTCGAAAAGCCTTTTTTTTCTTTCTTAATCCCTCTGCTTTTGATCGTTTGGTGCATTGAAAGATGCCTTTTTTCTTTCTCCAACTGGGTTCCTCTTGTTGTTGCTGTTTGGGCCACTGTTCAGGTAAGCTTCTTCTGTTCACGGTCTTCTGTTGTTTCTCTCGTTGTCATGTGATGGTATGGTTTGATTACCAGGTTTTGAGAATATGAATGACGGTGTAAAAGAATTCTTACAACATCGATTTCACTGTGTAGTATTACAGTTATCAACGGCAGATAATCGTGGAAGACCTGAACAAAAAGTGGAAGAGAGTAGTACTGAGCGCCTCGGTACTTTTGTTTCTTCTAGTTTCCTGCAGGTTCCGTTCAATTTCTGCTTTCAAAGTGAATTTATAACATCTAACGCTATTGTACAGCCAATAACGCCAGTGGAACACTGCGAGTGGCTGAACAAGCTGTTTATGGAAGTTTGGCTCAACTATTTTAACCCAAAATTTTCATCAAGGTTCTCATCAATGGTTGAGGTTAGATTCAAACCATTTTGATTAACTTATTGATAACTTGCAGAAACATTTACTATCCTGGGCTCATTGCCCATTTATTCTCATTATGTGCACATTTTTTATAAAGTTTATGTTCAAATTGCTTTCTGCTTTCTTTATATATTATCTATTGGTTTTCTGCAACTTACTACTGAAAAAAGAGGCTATTACTAGCATGTTTTTTAGTTAATAGGTTGATAAGCTGTGCAAAAAGCAAATCCAGAACCCGCTGTTTTCTCTTTTCTTTTTGGGGACAATTATATTGCTTGGGTCATACTTTCATATGTTTTTAAGATATTATCATTTGACGATGGTGATAGAAGAGTTGAAGTCGATCAGTTGTCAAATTTTCTTTAGGACTATAAAGTGTGACTATAAGTATGACTGTTAGAAAATTGATTCCACTAACTTAAAATAGTTGAAATTGAGCATTTGTATAATTTCCTTGGTTTATGCGGAGGATGTCATAATTTCTTGATATCTGGCAGGCTTTCACCACAAACTTCTTTTAACACAGTCACACATTAACAACTATCTCATAAGTCATTACAATTTTATAAACCGGCACTAATTACTTAAAATTGTAATGCAGAAACGATTGAGGCAACATAACTCGAAGCTGATTGTAAGTAGTGCACTTTTTCATTCTGTATTTTGTTTTGACGGATTAAATGACATCAACACTGTTTAGTTAAGAAAAATTGTACATTTTGTAGGAAAGAGTTGAACTACTGGAATTTTCACTAGGTTCATGCCCACCTAGCCTGGGTTTACAAGGGACTAGCTGGTCAAGTTCTGGAGAACAGGTTTGTTTTCCAGCCTCACAGTTTTTGAATTTTTCCAACAAACTTGCTTAGGTTTCTATGCTTACATATATATAAGTAATAAACAAAAAAAATACATGTTCTATGCTGATATATTAGCTGCTCTGAGCATCCATTTAGGCTACCTTGTCCATGTTTTATGAGTAACAATCTGAAGCCAGATTTTCTTAGTTACCAAAATGACCTTCTGTTCTTTAGTATCATAATTAGCTCACTTTTGCAGTAATGTTAGCTCTTAATGGGGGAAATTAGATAAAAGGGTCCATATAAATAAACTATGAAAGACAATTATGTTGGATTGATTAACTCGTCACATCCTTGAGCATTTAATTTGTTTCACTTCACTCTTTGGCTAGTCCTTTATTAGTAATTGGAAGAGTTATAGCAACAACTACTACTCATTGGATGCATTCTAAATGTATAATATTCATATGCACTTGTATGGAATGGTGAACTAAAGTGCGTTCAAAATTTTCATATTTCCAAAATCAGAGAGAGACTGTCCCCAATTCAAGCATATTCTATGAGAATAAATTGACACTACTTCATCTTGATGTAGGACAAAATGTGACATACTTTCATAAGAATGACATCAAACGAAATAGAGGCCTCATATATTCCTAATTTAAAAGACACCATTCGAGCAACTAATATAACACTATCATCTACTCAAGCAACTTTTTAGGGATTTGGATATTTCTATATGAGTAAATTCAATCGCTTCACTATGTTCTCCGATACCACATTTATACTATTTCATCCATTAATGATAAGCTTGCATACTTTATCCCCACATTTAACTTGAGTCAAGAAAATAGCACTATGAAGTCATTGTTGTTCTTTCGCTTTAGGGGTTGTAAGTATGCGTCTTACTACATTAAGATTTGTAGGACTAGCTGGTTCATCGAGTTTCCTTCTAACTCCACTCTAGCTTCGTGCTTACACACATAATCATCAATTTCTTCCTCTTCTTCTTCTCCCATCATATGCAAACCTTTATTAGGACATTCATAAGCAAAATGACTCCTCCCATTACATCAAAAGCACTTCTTGTCATTGCTACCTCCTTTCGTCCCGGTCTTAGCTATGAATTTACCTTTCAGTTCAACTACTTGAGAGGTTTTGTAGTCATTTTGTTGTGCAGAGTTTGATGCATGGGGTGCTGGTCTGAAATTTTGCACCGTCGTAGTTCTCTGCATGCAGAACTTCCTAGCTTGACTTCAAAACTTTTTAGTTACTTGTTTTCCTAAGTATTGTTCAAGTCCTTGCAAATTTCTGCCCTTAAGCCATTTTTGTAGTGAGATATAAGTTGTCGTTCCGACTTCATCCTTTCACATCAGATAGAAAGTTCATCAAATATTTCCGTGTACGTAGTTACGGACATAATCTCTTGTCTAAGGTTGTTAGTTGATCTTAGAGATCTTCTTGATAATGAAATGGTGAGTTCTTTTTTTTTTTTTTTATAACTTTAGCTTCATCTCTTCTCAATCAACAATTGGCGGTTGACATGTTTTTCAAAGTCTATCATCTACTGATCTCTACCAGATTTTAGCATTTCTAACTAGCTTCATCTTTGCGAATCAAACTTTTCAATCTTCTAACACGTGGTAACAGTCAAAGAAATCTTCCATTACATTGTCAAATCTAAGAGCAGGAGTGGATCCATCTTTTCTGCCAAATCAGGGGCTTCAACACAAACTTTCTTAGTAATGTCATCGAGTTGTATATTTCAACTCTATCGTGTCCTCTAAAGGATTGCATGCACTCTCCATATGCTATTAGTTGGTTTCTTTATTTTGGATATCTCGATAGGGCGTTGATTTCCTAACCCCATTCACTATTGATTAGTGTCAACCTCTTCTTCTTGGATTTCACTTTCTCCAACCTCACCATTAAGTGTAGTTTGTTGTCTGATATTGTATTCTTGACTAGTTCTTGGAGCACCTTGTGATCTAGGGTCATTAAGGTTCAATCTTCCTATAACTCTTAGAAGTTTTTGATCACTCTTGGTTGCTGAATATTTCTCTATATGCCCTTCCGCTATGTGTTGCCATTGTGAACCAAAGCTCTGATACCATAATGATGTAAGATAAATAGAAGAATTATTAACTAATAGCTAAAAATTATAAAATTAAGGAATATGGTTGATATTAGGCTGTTGGAATATCAAATTTTAAATTTTGGCTAGGAATGTTGAAATTTCAGATTTTGTACAACGGGAATTTTAAGGTTTGATTGCTGGAAATTTAAGGTTAGGATTTCAGGGTTTAATATGGTGGAAGTTAGGATTTTGGTTGCTGGAATTTTCTGGTGAACACAAAGAATGGAAGGTAAGAACTAAGAATCACTATTAGGGTCTAAGAATTACTCTTAGAAAACAGCATTACACCTTCTAGTTGAAAACTCAAGTTTGTAGAAATTCTAGATTGCTTATTCTTGATGAAGAGTTGAATACACAGATATATATAGTTCTTAGAACCCTTATTCTAGTAGCTGATTTAAATCATATTATAATAGAAATTCTATAAGTCCTATACAACTAAGATAATATATCTAAAATAGAATAACATATACTACTACTTCCTATTTAATAAGGAATCTTATCAAAATCTAAATTTCAGCATACTTTGATGTCAACTCAATTCCCTATCCTCATCTCAACAAATTAAAGTTTGTGGTTGACCAATCTTTCCTCTTTTATTGCTTTTATAGACTTTAGGTTCTTTTGCATCACACCTTCTCCAAACATGTCCAATAAAGAGCGTTTCAATTTCTAATCCTGAACTCAACAATTTGAAGAAAGTTTCTTAGAACATGTGAATGGTGAATTTTTATCCTGCTTAACTTCTTCATTTGATCACTTAATTGAAATAATCACAATTTCTTTTTTTTTTCATTTCTTTGCCGTGAAATAATCAGTCAACTGGTGCAAAGAAGCATGCCATGAAATTTGTCTTAACTTTTGCTACGCTTTGGTTACTCATGATATCGTGCCCAGATCTAAAATGATTAAAGAGAACAGTTAGAGGATCTATAGATGGATGTACCTAGTTACCTATGGAAAGTGAGAAATGAGTTTTGAGAATGGTGCAACTATTATGTTTTGAAGATATTATGATCATAAAAGGCAACTGACATGAATTATTGATACATTATAGACACAAAAACACATTATATATGTGTATTTTTTGTACATTAGGGGTTTCTGTAGCTTGATTATCATTTCTTCCTTGAAACAATGAAATATATCCAAAAGTTTCATAGAGTATTGTTGTTTATTTGGTAGCCAATTATGCGTTTGGGATTTGATTGGGACACTAGTGACATGAGCGTTATGTTGCTGGTTAAGCTTGCCAAGCCATTAAGGGGAACTGCTCGTATAGTTATCAACAGCATACACGTCAAGGGTGATGTATGTAAATTATTACTTTCTGGCATTGTAGATAAATTGGCATAGATATCTCTATTTTGATTGTTGTTTTGCTGATAAGTTTTTGCGGTTG
The DNA here is from genome assembly GCA_027576455.1 of Erythroxylum roigii. Lineage (NCBI taxonomy): Eukaryota > Viridiplantae > Streptophyta > Magnoliopsida > Malpighiales > Erythroxylaceae > Erythroxylum > Erythroxylum roigii. Next base: position 10,447,835 of record JANZXV010000007.1, read on the forward strand.
TGTGTGTGCATTGGTTGTTTTTACATGTGTTCCTGGTGTCTCAATGTTACTTAAAGTGAATTGTTTGTATAATGCATAATTGCAACTTGTTGGAATTGCTAACTACCCACATCCATATACAATTATTTTGCAACTTTGGACTATATCTACTGGCTGGTTGTTTATTATCCCTTCTTACTAAGTTTTTTCTAATTTAACCTTTAATTAAGGTTTGTCTCTCATTAATAAACATTTTTTTCATACATGTCCCTTTTGAATTTCCCCAAACTACTAATAACTAAAATATGAAATAAAAAGAATTGCTGGGAAATATGTTTGGAACCGAATGATCTATTGCCAAGGATGTACGCTACTACTTGTACTGGAGATTTGATTGCATTTTATCAACAAATAGATGAATAAATGAAATAAGCTAAAAAATAGGTAAAACACAACATCCCATGAAAATGCATATAAACAAGCCAAAAAAGATTGTATACTTGAAAATAAACTTTAGGGAATGTAAACTATAAGACAAAACTAGTTTATCTACATTTCGCACCCCATAAGTAGATATTGGTCGTTTATACGTTTATGTTACTACTTGATTGGTTGTATACATTTTACAGATTCTCTTGATGCCAGTTCTAGAAGGGAGAGCAATTTTGTACTCATTTGTATCAACTCCTGAAGTGCGCATAGGATTGGCCTTTGGAAGTGGTGGAAGTCAGTCACTGCCAGCTACAGAGCTGCCCGGTGTTTCTTCTTGGCTTGTATGTTTCTTATCTAATTGTAGTACTCTGTTTCACTCCAATTGGTATGTGTTTCTTCAAATGGATATAGAACAGGGATTTATTGTTTGATGAGATTGGAATTTTTCATTGATACATGGTCAACTGCTGTTGGAACTTTGTCTCTTGGAGTTGCTTGTCAAGTTGGTCTTTTAGCACCGTGCTTCATCTCTTGGGTTTCATAACTATTCAGATCTCCATGAATTCTGGATTTTTTGTTTTGCTATATATGAGAACCTGTTTGCCATCCCAATTGTATACACTAGCAGGAATTCGAAATTATGGTCCAATGGGTACATGAAACCTTAGAACGTTTTCAAATCCTTTGGTTCTTTAAATATTCTCTTTTTTCTTTTTGAATTACGAAAATGCTTATTTATGGAATTTTTTAAAATTTATCTTGTCAGTCAGGTCAAAATTGCTACTGAAACCTTAGTGAAGACTATGGTTGAACCTCGCCGTCGATGTTTTAGTTTACCAGTAGTGGATTTACAGAAAAAGGCTGTTGGCGGAATTGTACATGTGACAGTCATTTCAGCTAGTAAACTTTCTGGGAGTCATTTGAAAGGAAGCCCAGCAAGAAAACAATTTTATCTTAGGACTGGTATTTCAGAGGAACATGTTGATATTGAAGATCTGCATACATTTGTTGAGGTTGAGCTTGGACAGTTGACAAGGAGAACAAATATAAGACCAGGGTCAAGTCCTACATATGATTCAACATTCAACATGATTTTGCATGAAGAAACGGGAATTCTTCGATTCCAGCTTTACAACTGTACCCCAGGCAGTGAGAAGTATGACTTTGTAGGAAGTTGTGAGATAAAGGTACAGTTTTGTTCAAATTCAGAGGGATTAAGAACTAACTAGTGACTTATTTGGGTTTTCTTGCAAAGTATATGCAACTTTGGCATTTATAACACTAGCATGAAATGTAACTTATTTGGTTTTTTTTGCAAAGTTGGTTTTTCTTGCAAAGTATATGCAACTTTGGCAATTATAACACTGGCATGAAATGTGACTTATTTGGTTTTTCTTGCAAAGTATATGCAACTTTGGCATTTATAACACTAGCATGAAATGTGACTTATATGGTTTTTCTTGCAAAGTATATGCAACTTTGGCATTTATAACACTAGCATGAAATTTAGCCTGGGATATTAAATCTCTACATCTTATGCCTGCTATGATTTTTCTGTTCCTATCTATATGAGTTGAGTTTAATTATTGGCTTGATCTTTGAATTTTATCTTTTTCTCTCAGTTCTTGTAACCTTTTTGAGCAGATCAAGTATGTTGCAGATGACTCATCAATGTTTTGGGCAGTAGGACCTGACTCCGGTGTAATAGCTACCCGTGCTGAGTTTTGTGGTAAAGAAGTTGAAATGGTTGTTCCATTTGAGGGGGTTGGTTCAGGCGAGGTAAAATATTCAGATTCCAAGTAATTGCATATTTTTAATTACTTTTAAATGATACATTTTACCTATAGAAGTTGTTGTAGTTTTACCGATCAGGTGCTAACAAGTTTTGATGTTCATTTATTACTTTTTCTTTCACGTTTCCCATGTTCGCTATATAGTCTTATCATCATCATCATCACACCCAGTTGAATCCCACACCAATGCGGGGTCTGGGGAGATCTAATAATACGCAACCTTACCCTTACATGATAGGGAAACTGTTTTTGGTAGACTATAAGTAAATGTGACATCAAGAGTTAAAAAAAATAGATACATAAAAAATAAATAAATAATTAGAATAAAGTAAAAAAAAAAGTAAAAAAGAATAATAGCAGCTTAAAAAAAAATTCAAGTTTAGAAGATAAATATTAAGAAAATAATAAGGATAAGAATAAGAATACTAAGAATAATAATAATAGTCGTAAGAAAAGAAGAGAAACTCAACCAGCTGAATCAAGAAGATGCCTAAATGGTCAACAAGATGCACTTAGGGGAATCACATACAAATCAAATCTAAGAAACATGCAGAGTAAAGAGGCATTCAAGAATTAAAGAATTAAAAGCAATAGTTAGAATGCAGGTAGCAAGAAAGCTGAGACAACTAGACAATGGTAAAGATACCGTGACCGGAGCCTTTATCCACACAGAACCTAGATATGAGTAGCAGGGCTAGAAGCAGAGGCGAGACATTTGTAGATCTTGGAAACTCCACTGCATCACCTACAAGAAAATATGTGATTAAAAAAAACGTTGCCAACTTTCGGAAACCCGAGTGAAACTCCTGACGAGGGTTCTAGAGCAGGGAAGATATAGGAAAATTTTCGAGAGTCTAGAAATAAAACCCAATAACGAACTCTGTACACTTGCAAACATATGCTCCTTTGATTCTATATCCTGCTGCCCGGGAACCTAACCATAGATGGACGCACGCACATGCAATGAGGTTACGTATAGACTGTGAGAGACGTAGCAATCAACAAGGACAGCAACAATGTTGGGGAGTGCACAAGTGCTGTGGAAGTATCTGGCAGCAGCGTCACTGTAGTTGGTTTAACGTATGGGCTGAAACTAGAAACTATCCCAAGAGACCCACACCTGCCTGTCAGAAATCAAAGCACGACTGTTGGAGTACCAATGGCACGCAAAGAAAAGATTGATGGATTCGCGTGCAACTATCAATAAAATTTTATAGTCTTATGATATTTGAGATATATAATGACTATATGAGCAGTCCGAAAATTTTATACTTACCTCTGGTCCTTGGACTGTCTGCAATAGGCCATGGTTCTTGGCTTGGCCTAACAGTTAACTTGCGCCTGATTTCTACCGTGCAAAGTCAGTACGGATAAGGATTATTTCATCTATAAGCTCATGCATAACTTCCAAAGTAATGGTTCTAAAAGACATTCTGAGTGAGAATTTGGCAATTTTGACAACCATGGTTACATGTAAACTTATCAAGGTTCCTCATTTTCTTGCTGAACAGTCCAACCAGGTTATTGAATTGTTGATATTTTTATAACACCAAATATTGCTTTTCTTTGCTATTTCAGTGTGGCTGCTCGTTATGGTTTTTCATGTCTCTAAAAGATAGCTAAGGAATTATGTTGTTTCAATGCAATTTGCAGTTGAGAGTCAAACTAGTGTTAAAAGAATGGCAATTTTCTGATGGTACACATAGTCTTAACAAGATCGATGCCAGCTCTCAGCAATCAGCATATGGATCATCAAATCATCGATTGAGGACGGGAAGGAAAATCAATCTAGCAGTTGTTGAGGGAAGGGATCTTGCTACGAAAGAAAGATCTGGGAGGTCTGATCCATATGTTAAATTGCAGTACGGAAAGGTAGAGTTCTTTCTTTATAGGATTTGAGATTCCTTAACTGATGTTAAAGATCTTGAAAATGTCAAAACATAGGTTATACCAGAGTTTAGTGATTTATTTATTGCCTGACACTGACTGACTGCTGGAAGCTTGTCCTCAGGTTCTTCATAGAACAACAACTGCCCATGCTTCTAATCCTACATGGAACCAGAAGTTTGAATTTGATGAGATAGGAGGTGGTGAATGCCTTATGATTAAGTGCTACAATGAAGACTTTTTTGGAGATGACAATATTGGAAGTGCAAGAGTGAACATGGAAGGACTCGTGGAAGGATTAATGAGGGACATATGGGTTCCCCTTGAAAAGGCAAATTCAGGAGAAGTGAGGCTGCAAATTGAAGCAGTCAGGATTGACAACTCAGAGGTAACCAAGGTATCATTTATCTTTAATGTACAGTGCTTAAAGAGATACAATGGCTCAGAAATAGTTTTACCATACCCTTTTCATGGTCCATAGCATAGCCTTATGTATGTTTTTTGTTTTCCCTGTGAACTTTTTTGTGACTGTGTATAGTCCTGGTATAGATTGGAATTCCCAGTGTGCTGGCTTACGGGTTTATAATACTTTAGCTTGATGCTTCCCACTTTAATATGTTTTTCCTTCCCTCATTTCCCACTTTCTTGAACATCTCAGGATTCAGTTGCAGGTTCAAATAATGGTTGGATTGAACTTGTTGTAGTTGAAGCTAAGGACCTTATAGCTGCAGATGTCGGAGGGACCAGCGATCCTTATGTAAGGGTGCAATATGGAAACTTGAAGAAGAGAACTAAGGTTTGAACTTTGCATTCATAGTTGACACGGATTCACCAGAATTTGTATGTTTTCTTTCTATAGTGACCAACGTATGGCCAAGAGTTTGAAGCAATGCCATCATGTTAAAGAAGGAAAACTCTAGTCTATGTCAGCGTTTGGCATCTTTTGATCTCAAAGGTTGTGGATCATAGGTCTCTAATTCACTGTTCATACATTTTTTTGTCTTTTTGAGCATTCAGCCTGATGTACGCCAGTTCTCCTGCACTTTAAATCTCTTCTTCTCAAAGTAGTCTAGGACAGCCATCAATCTGTTTTCACTATTAAGAATTAGCCCTACAGGAATTGTTTGGCACAACATGCTCTTTAGTAGATATTTTAATGGGAAATATTTATGAGAAGTGGCATTTTATCATATGTCTAAATCCTGTAGCTTTGTTATAGCAAACTTGTTATCACTGTTCTGTCTATGCTTCTTGCACTACTACAATCATTTGCTCTGCTTTGGTTTGCTTTTCAGGTTGTGGAAAAAACTTTGAATCCTCATTGGAATCAGACCTTAGAGTTCCCTGATGATGGTAGTCCACTGGAGTTGCGTATGAAAGATCATAATGCTTTGCTACCCACTGCAAGTATAGGTGATTGTGTTGTAGAATATCAGAGATTGCCTCCAAACCACCTGTCTGACAAGTGGATACCCCTCCAAGGTGTTACAAGAGGAGAGATCCATATCCAAATTACTAGGAAGGTTCCTGAACTCGAGAAGAGAACCAGTGTGGAATCTGAAGGGTCTTTAACTAAATCACACGGACTATCAAACCAGGTGAGATTGTAATCCTCGTTTTTTTTAGAAGGCAATTTAGTCCTTAGGCATTGTGGAATTTGCATTGCACTCTTAAAGTCACTTGGCTTCATTACACTTGGTGTTCAAATTTTGGTTTACACTTAAAATTACTACTAATGGAGTGAGAGTATACCTACATAATATTGAGGATTTAAGTAAAATTGACCTACTTTAAAAGAAAAAAAGACGACAGAAAATCTATTATTAGCAGATCATTGGAAGTTTGATGACTATGCATGTCTTTTTTTGAAGCACCCTGAGATAATCTGGTTTCCTGAACTTTGACTATTGCTCCTGAGCTTCATGTTTCTGAATTTTTCTAGGCTTTTGATCAGTATTTAGTGATGCCATTTGGTTTTCTTAGACTAAGATTTATTTAATTGTGACATGGGGATGCATCATGAGGTTGTCATGATGTGCCTATCATAATGAACTGCTTATCAACTTTTTCAACCAAGACCATTATACAAGCTTCAGATCTTAAGCTGGTTATTATGAACATAATTTCATCAGATAAAAGAGATGATATATAAGCTTCAATCTCTGGTGGATGATAGCGACATTGAGGGAGTCTCGGCATCTTTGAGCGAGTTGGAGAGCCTTCAAGATGCGCAAGAAGACTATATGGTACAGCTTGAGACTGAGAAAAAGCTGCTGCTTAACAAGATAAGAGAGATTGGTGAGGAGATTATGAAATCAACCCCACTCATGAGCTGAGGATTTTCTTGAGTTTGAACCTTGCATGGTAGCTTTGTTCATTGCCTTCTATCACTTTCCTTTTACACAGGCTATAGAGTAAAAATAGGCATACAGGTCATCAAAAGTAAGGTCCTTACAGTCCTTGCCACATTCCACTAGACTAAAATATGCTTATAGCTCCTTTTCTGGTTTTTGGATGAAAGCTTGCAAGTCCGTTGATCTGAAGATTTAAGACGACGTTCAGGTCACTACTTTCCCGGGTTCACCGCTTCTTGTTGTTGTAAATGATCAAAGAAATAAGGGAACAAACTATGGCGCGTTACCACTTGCCACTCTCTCTTGTAAAGCAACAGCTAACAGTATATTTCTATGAATATGATATGATGGCATGGCCTCTCTAAATTGACTTTTAGCCTCTTTGTTTGCGCCCTTTGAGGTTTAAATCGTTTTCCAGAGGTTGAGGTTTTGATTTTCATTTAACGTACAAACTTCTAAAACATTACATTGGACTCGTCATACAGTGAATATTGGCTGTTGAATGAACCAAGCATCATACAAATTACAAATTCCATATTAAGCATTGACTTTGCTGTCAATTATAGCTTTTGGAGTATGAACATGAATTGTATGATGTTGAACAAGTATCTCAATGGACATAAAATAAACTGATCATCTAAAAAACAAGCTTAGCAAAAGTAATGTGAAAGAAACATGAGCCATCAAGTTGATGCATCTACTAAAATCATAAAGGCTCAAGCAAACGAGTCTGAATTCTGCAAGGCCCAAAAAGAAAATATCCCTCGAGAAAGTCTTATCCTGCCACACCAGTGAACAAGTTAGCCTGTCAAGAACTGCTAAAACTAAAATTAGATCATCAACTTCAACCTCCCTCCTGTCTGTACGTTGTTTCCCCATGGAATGAAATTATCCCATTCCCTCAAAATCAGAACAATGACACTTGCAACTACCAAATTAACAGAATTTCAACTAAGATCCTCACTGCCACTCACTTCCCACTCACTATTTTCCAATTCCTGTGCTCCCAAGACCTCTTCTCATGCTCTGAGGCTTCACTTCTCTTCCTCTGCTTCTCTCAGGACCAGCAAGCACTCAAAACCCAGAAGTCCTAATACGTCCCCAAATACTCCATGGCATTCGAGATGGCCCTCTCGCAAGCCTCCCCTCGAAGACCCACCAAGGAAAATCGCTCAACCCTACGGAAAAGAAGAAAAGACTCGATTTTTCACCAAAGACAAAGGCCAAAGCGCCATAGAAAGAATTGTCCTTCGGTTGAGAAACTTGGGTTTAGGGGTTGAAGAAGGGGAAGGTGTAGAAGAAGGGGACGACGGAATCGCTGCCGGAGATTTTGCTCCAGTGACGGGAGAGGAGAGGCTGGCGGATTTGTTAAAAAGAGAGTGGGTTAGGCCGGACACAATCTTTTCTATGAAGGATAAGGAAAATGAAAATGATGAAGTGGTATTGCCATGGGAGAAAGATGAAGGAGTTGAGGGGGAGGGAGAGATTGGGAAGGAGAGGAAAAGAAGGGTTAAAGCTCCAACATTGGCGGAATTGACATTGGAGGATGAGGAGCTGAGGAGATTAAGGAGAAATGGGATGTTTTTAAGAGAAAGGATAAGCATTCCGAAAGCAGGGCTAACAAAGGAAGTTATGCAGAAAATTCATGATAAATGGAGGAAAGAGGAGTTGGTTAGGCTCAAGTTTCATGAGGTGCTTGCTCATGATATGAGGACTGCTCATGAACTTGTGGAGGTAACCTGGTGTTGAGAATTGTGAATTGAACGAGCGGTTGTTCTATTCTGCCTATATTGAGTATTTGATTTTCAGAATTCGCCACTGGTTGTTGCTACCTTGCGTTGTTTGATTTTGCATTTTGATAGATGTGTTAGAGTTAGATTAGGATTTTTTGGATTGTTTGACTAACTACTTGTACTGATTGGTCAGCGTCGAACAGGGGGTTTAGTTATATGGAGGGCAGGGAGTGTTATGGTGGTGTTCCGTGGGATTAATTATCAAGGGCCTCCATCAAAATCTCAAATAGCTGACTGCGAAGGGAATGCTCTTTTTGTTCCAAATGTTTCCTCTGCTGATGTGGCAACAGTGACCAGTCAGGAGCTTGCAACTTCTATCCCTGGAAAGAGTAAACCAGCTGCGCTGAGAGCAGAATGCACTGAGAATATGACCGAAGAGGAAGCTGAATATAATCAACTGCTAGATGGATTAGGCCCTCGATTTGAAGAATGGTGGGGAACAGGAGTGCTTCCTGTGGACGCTGACATGCTACCTGGAAAAGTTCCTGGTTATAAACCACCTTTTAGGCTACTTCCTACGGGAATGAGATCACGTCTTACTAATGGGGAGATGACAAACATGCGGAAACTTGCTAAATCACTCCCCTGTCACTTTGCTCTTGGTATTGCTTCCATTCGGTAAAATTCTCAGTTGCAATCCCAACTTTAAAGACATTATGCCACATGTCATTCTGAGCTTCTATGCAGGGAGAAACAGAAATCATCAAGGATTGGCAGCAGCGATACTCAGACTTTGGGAGAAGAGCTTAGTTGCAAAAATTGCTGTGAAGCGAGGCATTCAAAATACAAATAACAAACTAATGGCTGACGAGTTAAAGGTGTGTTGCGTAGTTCCTGCACACCTTGGAAGGGACAATTAGTTGTACCTAATGCGTATGTACATGTGCACACGTGCGTGCACACGCACACATGTACATACGCATTAGGTACAACTAATGCATGTGAGCATTCCTGTGGTATTTTGTTGTGATACAGTGATTGTGTCATTGCTGATGATCTTGTATAAATTTGAGATTTAGTGGCCGACTTTGTATCTTGAAAACTGATGTGCTTTACTTGGAAGTTGGGGGAAAAAACATAAGTGTAGGTCCCTCAATTAACTAATAGTTGCAGGTAAATGGTGATATTTCGTTGATCTTGCAGAACTTAACAGGAGGAGTTTTATTACTAAGAAATAAGTATTTCATTGTCATCTACCGTGGGAAGGATTTCTTGCCAACTAGTGTTGCGGCTGCTTTAGCAGAGAGACAAGAATTAACAAAACAGATCCAAGATGTTGAAGAGAATGTGAGAAGTAAAGAAGTGGAAGCTGTACCATCGGGTGAAGATGAGGGCATGGCACTTGCAGGTACCTTAGCAGAGTTTTACGAAGCCCAAGCTCGGTGGGGAAGAAATGTATCACCCGAAGAACATGAGAAAATGATTGAAGATGCTTCTAGAGCTAAAACCTCCAGATTAGTGAAACGTGTTGAACACAAATTAGCAATTGTAAGTATAATATTCTATCTTGCTGGTAATTTCTCTGAACTTCTTTTTCACTCAAGGTTATAAACTAATGGCTTGTAACATATATAGGGTTGTAAGTTGAATTTGAACACTCCTCTAGAAGCGCTTTGACATCTCTTTCCTGCTTCTGATTGTTATATATTTAATATTTATTTAATCCTTAATTTTAAAGATCTGAATATGGTGGTTGTAAACTCTTCAAATGGCCTTGCAGCAAATCTTTATTTACAATCTGGCAATTTTATGCAGAAAGCTACAAAAGTTGTTCTCTTTTTGTGTTCCATGATCAATAGTAGGATGAATACTATGTAGCCCCTTACTAGTTTGAAGTACCTAAAGATCTAAATTTCTGCCTGCTTTCTTCAATTTTAGCTCAACTCTATGTATCTACCTTTGACAAATTTTTGCATGACGGATACACGATCACAATTCTTAATTTTACAGTGTGTATTCTCATCTATATTGTCTTTTTCATATCCTTATTTTAATATTTGAATTCTTCAAAAGGCTCAAGCAAAGAAGCTCAGAGCAGAACGATTATTGGCCAAGATAGAAGTTTCAATGGTGCCCTCTGGTCCAGATTATGACCAGGAAACAATCACTGACGAGGAAAGGGCCATGTTTCGGAGAGTTGGTTTAAGAATGAAGGCATACTTGCCTCTTGGTGAGAAATCTTTGGATCATTAATGAACTTGTAATTCAAGAGCTGTATATTTGATGCTCTTTTGTTTGATAACATCTAGGTATCCGAGGTGTCTTTGACGGTGTCATTGAGAATATGCATTTGCACTGGAAGTATAGGGAACTTGTGAAGCTAATCTCCAAACAAAAGACACTTGCCTTTGTTGAAGATACTGCAAGATTGTTGGAATATGAGAGTGGTGGGATACTGGTGGCAATTGAAAGAGTCCCCAAAGGGTTTGCTCTTATTTTCTATCGTGGGAAGAATTATCGGAGACCTATTAAGTTGAGGCCAAGAAACCTTCTGACAAAAGCAAAAGCCCTGAAGCGATCAGTAGCCATGCAACGGCATGAGGTTTTGATCTATGCCCTATTTTTCTCATGCATTTAGTGTCAAGTTATATACTTCCCTGATATTTACACTGATGAATTATTCAGGCTCTCAGTCAGCACATATCAGATTTGGAGAAAACCATTGAGCAAATGAAGAAAGAAATGGTAAGTATTCGGATAGCTTACCACCTGCAAATTTGAGTGTGAAGCTTACATAATTATGCTTAATATGTGGTTTAGAGATTTATTATGCTGTATTTGTGCACTAGTTTTTCATCAGTATTACCTGTTTGTTGTGATCATTACTTCCTTTAAATTCCCTATTTTATACTCTTTCGGTAATAAGATGAACTGAAGTACTTTGGTTGTTATCCATAGTATTTTGCTCAGGAAGATAATGCAGACAATGTTTGGAGCTTAGAAGAATATGGCCAGCTTAGTCCTACCTCAGAAATTACCATATCCTAGCTAATCATTTTATGCACTTCAATCTGACCTTTTAATGTGTCACTTATTAAAGACTTGGATTCAGTTGTTTCGTTTGTGGTTTTCTAAAGATTTACGTCATTTCGAGGGAAAGGACTAGCTTGCAAAGAAATCTTTTAAATATTTTATTAGAGACTGTCATATTAAGTCATTAGTGTACATTTCTCGTCTGTTTGTGTTATTGAGTGCTTAGGCGGGATCTGTGAGGTATAACAATCCCTTTGTGGTCGTGGCTGCATCTTAAATATTGCTATTGTTGTTAGAAAAGAAGGATAATATTTGCAAAAATCGAACTAACTACTTGGTATGAATATGCAGAGCGGGGCTGAAGTTGCATATGTTGAATCTGAAGAAGAAGAAGAAGAAGAAGAAGAAGAAGAAGAAGAAGAAGAAGAAGACGACGAAGATGATGATGATGATGATGATGATGACTATGAAGATGATGACTACAAGAATGAGTACTTTATTGATGAGGAAGCTAATGAAGATTCTGAATTTTCAAGCTTTGTAGATCAGGATCATTTTATGACTAATGACAGTTAACTATACTTCTGTCATATTTGGAATGTCTAGCTGGTGCTGTCTTTTTCATTATGCCTAATGAACAGGTAATTAATTATTAACCTGAAGTTTTTGACCTCCTTTAATATTCGTTCTTGTACATTTTTGCAAGTTACCACATTTGCCAATTAACAGGCTCTGTGGTTGCATTCCTAGTGGTTGATTAATATTTAGTCAATCGTTGTTGAATCATATGGATGTATTTAAGGAAAACAATAGATTTGTGGTCTGATATTTTAAATTCCTTCCAACTGTTTGATTGCAGTTTGGATAATTGTTTATGCACTGCGAAGCAAATCAGTTCATGTTAAAAGTTTGAATAAAGGGAGTCATCATTCTGTCATTGCAAACTAGGTGTTACTACCACAATTATGTGGGTTGCCCTTTTCTTCAAACTGCAAATGGCTCTGAAAGGCAAGGACCGCCAATCACCTTTCCTTTTTTCTAGCAATTGGTTGGCACTGTAACATGCAGATTGACTGTTATCTCCCATTGGTTGTAAAATATCTCATACCTTAATTTCATCATATGATAGTTTTCACAAATGTAACAATCCCTTTTGATCAAAGTTTCATGAGGTACCATTTTAATGGTTTCTCTTCTGTGTTAATTATTAAAATAGGAATATCCTTGACCGATAAGGAGTCTCGTTGGTTGTAAGAATTCATTATGATTTTATGGTTTGCTTATCCAAGTAATGTTGCATCGCCATGAACACTCAATGAAAAGGGTCGTGATCACTTGTATCAGTTTTGCTTAAATGGATTAGAACAGGAACGTGATCACTTGTATCAGTTTTGCTTAAATGGATTAGAACAGAGTTAGAACAGCAAAACTGATACTAATAGTTTCATTTGCAATCAAGGGCTTACTTTTGTTGGTGTATTAAAAAACGTCTTTCTTTTTAATCATTTTGCCCGCCGGCAAATCCTAATGTACGAAACCTTCTGTTTTCCAAGGGTTAGTATCTAATTTTTTCTTTATATTTTACAAAGAAGCTTTTTCGTAATTCGAAATCGTGACACAAAGGAGAAATCTTAACTTTAAAGCTCCCCCTCTCCACTAAACCTATATGCAAATTTAAAAGCTAATAGGCATGTATCGACTTGCAATAACCTACTCGATCAATTCATTCTCTCATATTCAACCCAACAAGAAGATCCTCACGTACAAAAACAAATTACGATTATAATACCAGAAGTTGTCTGATATATTTTGCCTTCAAAGACAATTGAATGAACTACAAATTCATATTACAGTAATGGACCAAAAGACCATCTACTACACCAGTTATAAGTTACCATGGCTGCAGAAACCCTGGAAAAAATTCAATCCCTACAAATGAAAATTGAAAAAGGTTTCTGGACTATCTTGCATCAAATTCCACAAAAATTTAGCCGGAAAGGACCAGAACTGATTCGGCAGTTTCCGCTATGATAGGAGCTTCCATATTGAAATTCCTTTGTAGTCTACAAAAATTAGTTTCCTTGTCGCAGCAATGCCTGTTGCAAATGAAGCACTTGATTCCTTTGATCTGGAGGTAGGTTATTAATTTTTTCTGGTGTCAGCTTCATGACCTCTTGAATTAGTGCCTTCTCCATCTCAGGCGTAAACTAGATCACAAGCCAAGCACAAGGTAATTCAATATCAGGGAAAGATATGTCTAACTAACCCAACATCAGAATAGAGAGAGAGAGAGAAAGAGAGAGAGAGAAGTCAGGAAATATTACCTGTGCAATGGGAGTAGGCTGATTGCCAGAGCCTATTTGACTGGGAATCAGTGGTGGTGGTCCTGAAGGCTGGGCCATTGTGGAACTATCAGGTGGACTAGGCATCCAAGGTCCTCTATCTACTTGCATTGAACTCCCAGCTTGACTGTTGAAATCGGCTCCCGCCTGAAAGAAACATGCATCAAAAAATTTTAAAATTGCCAAGGCCCATAGAACTTAAATGAATTGACCATGTGTATGCACAGATAATAGATAAGTTAAAAATCTTTTAAATCAAGTAAACAAGCTAATTTTAGCTACCGACTAACAATTAAAAAGTAAACAATAAAATATAAGAGAAAACTCAAATGAGAGGTAAATGCTTCCAAGTGATGCATTTTGTATTAAGTATAGAGCCCATACATGAAATGAAGACTATTAGCAAGTGACTTTTTTTTTAAATTTAAGTGCTCAATACTGCACCGTGAAATCTAGGCATTCAGTTATTAAACCAATCTTGCACAATCAACAGTAATTTTTATACAAAAGTAGAAGATATAGACATCAACCTGAACCTTAAAGCCAAAAAAAAAAAAAAAGAAAGGTATTGACAGGCAATGCAAAATTAACGTTAATGAGTATCATATCATTCATTTTAGTTGATAATTCCAGAAAATCTTGGCTCTCAATTCTCAGATAGCCAATTCCAATCGACAATTAAAAGAAAACCACAATAAATACATTCCCTCTGATGTATATTAGAACTGGTTTCATCAACTGCAATACTTGTTTGAATCTTATAATGTCAACGGTGGATAATTATGATAGACATTACATGTGTTTAAATAAGTGTTGCATAAAAGGCAACAATACCCAGTAAAGATTGATTGAGTAACGCAAAATGCTCTCATATTATATGAGCATTCTAGTGTATATAAATACCTGGTACATGTTTCGAGGTGGTAGGTGACTTGGGAGAGCTGATTGTCCTTGGGGAAATGAAGGACCCAAGCTAGCTTGAGCCCTGACACCTGACTAGAAAGTTGTCAAAGAAATAAAGTTAAGTAAAAATATTATTACCAATAGGACAATTAACTTTCAGTACCCTTCCTGCATGTTCCTCATTTAGTTATCCTATTTAATTTTTCTGTACTTCAATCTTAGTATTGTTAAGAAAAACATATAATTTTCTTCCATCAACACCATAAGGGATCTTGCACAATAATAATTTGTTAATAGTCCTACATAATATAGTTTCCTATTGAATTCCTCTTAACTTTAATTTTCCTTCAATGAAGGTTCTCCTATTGCTAAAACCATCATGAAATCTTCCCATAACCATTAATTATAATCTATAAGCGTTGACAAGTAGCATTTTCTAATGGAAAACATTTTAATATTTGAATTAAAAAGTTAAAGAAGATTAACATAATATATATCGAAATTATATACCAGAGGACTACAAATATGATTGTCACGATAACAATACTACTATGAAGATACGACTATAGTATGCTCAGCTTACATGAAATAAAGGTTGTGAATGATGCTGAGGACCCCCATGTTGAAAACCTACATTATGCCCCATTTGGGATCCATACTGATGATGGAAGCTAGGCATGGAAGGTTGTCTAGCCTGTGGTGGCATTGGTGGCTGCAATGGCAGATGAGGAATTCCTGTTGTCTGTAGTGGCTGTTGCAACTGGCTGGACATAGCAGGCATTCGAGATTGATGAAGTGGTAGTGCTTGTGAAGCAGAATGAATGGAAGGTAGGTGTATATTTGGAACTTGTGAGGACTGTGGAACAGAGATCGGAGTTAATTGAGGATTCAGATGGCCCTTAGGTTGCTGCGGCACCTGCAGGGCATGTGGTGCCATGGACTGAGACTGCACATTTATTGTGGGAGCAGACATGGAAGGTGTTGATATTGCTGGTTGGCCATACTGTTGCTTTCTGATTGGTGGATGAGACTGAGATGAAGCTGTTTGCTCCTGAAAACCAGTTTGTCCTGGTAGTGAATGCGCTGTGTGAATGTTTGACTGTTGAGGTTGTCGTGCTGGTTGCTGAGGTTGTGATGTTACTGGCTGGATATTTGGAATCTAGAACAAATAGGAGTCCTTGTGTTTATACAAAAGTACCAACATGAAGGGAGAGAAAATTGAACAGATTAGGAACAAACCTCTTGAGGAGGACGAACCATTCCAAGCATTATCTGTGCCTGGACAAGCAATGTTAAATCAAGAAGTTAATCAACTGTCAAACAAAAATAAAAGATATAAGAAATACCATTCTGTGCATTAACTGCCAGATAAAACTCTTACGAAATCAAAGCTCCTTTTCACCCAAAAAAAAAAATCAAACTAAAGATCAAATAAAAGAAATACTCAATGGATGCAGCATCTCATTATTTGCGGTTCAAGTAAACTGAAATATTTCTATAACTCAAACTTTCAAGTTCAAAGGAAGTCCTTGAAACCATCAATTTCATAAGTTTAAATTAGAATGGGAAGCACAATGAATTAGCATCCTTATAAAAACTCAAAAATAGAAAAAAAAAACATTGGAATGAAACTAGCGAACTCAAGCAAGACAACAAGTTTAACGAGGTATCGTTTTATGCAGAACATTTGGGTAGAAGATGAATGATAAAGCATTACCAAATAAAATTTCAAAGAGAATTTATTTGATGTATATACAACAAAGAAAACGAAACCCTATTTCTACACTTGGCCCAACTAAACCAAACAATTCAAGCTTACAAAATATGGAAAGCTCAAAACCATGCAAAAACAAAAAAGCAATAGTCAACAGTAGTATATCAAGTTTCTTTACAAAAATAGAAAAAAAAAGATTAAAAAGAAAAAGACCTGGAAAAGAGCCTTGGTCAAGGCAGGGTTTTGAATCAGTATCTCTCTAGCTTGCTGTTTGTTCTGATCGATTAACACCTTCATCCGAAAGAAAAAAATCAATAAGTTGATAAGAAAAAATGGATCAAAAACACAAAAGGTCGAGCGTTTAGGGATAATTTAGAATAAAAGATAAAACAGAAACGTCGAAAGAGAGAGAGAATATACCTTCATCTGACACATGATTTCGTAGAGTTGGTTCTTCGTCATGCCCGCCAAGTCCGCCGTTAATCCATCGCCGACGATTGGTTTTCCGGTCATTTTTATGACAGAGACTTAGAAAGGAAAAAGCTTAAACCCGAAACGAACGCACTTCGCCTTTTATAGTATGCCCCAATTTTATATTATGCCCCAATTTTGTGTTACGAATATCGTAATAGACTTTACGGATGGGATTATGATTCGCTACAGTATTCATACGAATTAATACTCGGAATTTTTTTTTGGAGGGATACTCGGAAATTTTTAAAAAATTATTAAGTAGTTTTAAATAATTTTTTAAAAATTATTAAATATCCATTATTATATTATACAGTTATACCATGTATTTTTAATCTTGTGGCTAAAA
>JANZXV010000007.1:10483675-10502328 GCA_027576455.1 Erythroxylum roigii
AGGTTTTGTTGATTTTGTGGAACCACGTCTCTAATCACTGGGCCAATGGCTCAGTGGTTAGAGGCGTGGTTCCAAAAAATCAACAAAACCTTGAGGTCCTGAGTTCGACTCCCACAAATCACCCTGAGATCAAAGAGGACAAAACCTGTGGCGGGAACCACCCAAACCAGGTTCAAACCAAACATCAAGAATTCACAAGGAACATAAATTAACCACATCGTGAACTTATGCATAAATCACGAAGTGAAAAAAAATTCAGGTTCTCCTAACTACTTTTAGCTTAATTTTATATGTTAAATGAGTTTGATTAAAATGTAGGAAAAGACATAAGTTCTGAATTCAAATACAAAAAATATGGCTGTTACCATAAATATTAAATATCATGAACGTGGAACAATAAACCCTAATTTAACAGTTCAATAGGAGAAGGAAATTTGAGGCATGAATGAATTACTGCATTGGTTATGTAGATCTCCTTAATTTGATAAAATCTGTCATCCCACTCACGTTAGATATTTAGGCATGAAAGTGTAACAGTTTATGAATTGATAATTCAAGGTACATTAAGACAATGAACGGGGAATCTGTAGAGTGTGACGAATTCACAATGAAGCATTATTACACCAATTGACACTGGAAAACATAGAGACGAACATCTACATGAAGGTTTCCTATCCATTTCTTTTGTTTACTTCTATCTACTCCATCTGAAGTTGTTGATGATCAAAATGATCTCACAACATTATTACACTTCTGGGCAGGAACTAGCTTTGTCCCACCACACGCTTATACTGGACCTTTCACATAAGGTTTCAGTAACTTTTACCTGGTTGGAGTATGTTAGTTTAATTACAGCTTCACCAAATGGAGTCCGCGTTGAAAGTTTGCTCTTGCTGCGGCTGTGAAGCCAATGACTCTAATACCTTGGAAGAAGAAGCTTGGAAATTCGAACTTAAATCGGTCCCAAACTGAGTGTTCCCTTGTGTCAGGAACGAGTAATCAGTAGCTTCTCTTTGTTGATAGCTCCGGAGCTGTAATGCCTTGAGAAGCAAAGAATTCATTGTGAGATTGGAACCTAGCAAGCTTGAAGTCCACGAAAGGGAAGGAAGATTAGTAGCCGCCGCTGCCTCTCTAGCTGCAGCCCAGTTCATATTCAAGTTCGGGTTCATGTTCATATTTACATTGTTTTCATTGTTATAGAATTGGGTAGAGAGATTGGTGAATCCACTTGATGAGTTCGCAATGCTATTTAAGTTTGGTAATTCAATGTCTCCGAACTCGTTGACGATTGAGTTTGTGTCACAGGGAGATCCTAATGATTGCGAGGATGCTGCCTGCTGCTGTGGTTTTTTACCTGCTGAGCTCTTCTGAAATACCCTACAAACTACCCATTCATCCTGTGACAATGAAACAAAGAACAAACAAATGAAAGAGAAGTGTAAATAGCACCGGATGGTCACACTACGAATTTAGTTAGTATGAGCACAACTGTGGCTATAGAAGATTATAAAAAAACCTTCAATAACAGTCGTTTTCCTAGTTGCAATTACAGAACACAATATAAATCCTGTACATAAATATAGAGAGATATGTTTGAATACCTTTGTAGGCTTGAAGGAGTGCTTGTTTTCTAGCCTGTATTCGTGCATAACCCAGTTGCTTTTTTCACCTCTTGGAGCTCTACCCCTGTAGAAAACTAGAGTTTTCTTCATTCCTACCAGCACTCCAGCACGAAAGATTTCCTTATCTTTGCCTGTGGTTTTCCAATAGCCTGCTTCAGTAGCTCGGTTGGTTCGAAGTCCAGTGGGGTACTTCCTGTCTCTCATGCTAAAGAAGTACCATTCCTTCTCTCCCATAGAAGCCTTGCCTGAATCCCCGTCAGATGTAAACCATATGGCATCATCAGTAATCTGTCTTAATATATTTCAGAAATATTGTCTTGCTTCTGCTATTGTTACCCTATATCATTCATAATTCTAATTACGAAACCTTTCTAAATTCATTATTAAGTTATGCCAGCAAATAGCCTGATATATTTATTTCAGATAACACGACACAATGCACTGCGGCTCTTTCCAATACATTTTCTCCCAATGTTCTTTGAGCCTGTCAGGGGAATCAGATTCATAACTTATTCATAGTACTACAGCTCTTGTAACAGCGGAAATTACACAGACTTAGCTTCTCTTTCCCCAGAAGATAGCAACTAGTTTTGCAAAAAGGATAATATTTAAGCACAATTATGATCAGTAGATACAAAAGGAACAGCTCCAAGTCTTTAACTTTAGTTGGTGCACTCTATAAAAAGGAAATGATAACATAATGAGTTTGAATATGGATTAAAACATTTAACCAAGCTATTAAAATGGATAGAGTCCATTTATTTTCTTCAAAGTTTAAAAACTGAAGAGTCTTTTTGGACTTTGGGGATTTCAAACTGTAGTTGCAGCGTCGGCTTCAAAAACAGTTACATTCTGGAGCAGAAGCCATAAAATCTATCTAAACCCTACCAGAAAAGAATTGTAGTCAACCAAAGAGTTGGAATTGGTGAACCAATTGTCCAGATGCTCAGTTAAGAACATGAAAGGAGTAGCTAAAATTAACTTCAAGCCTTGAGAAAAACAGAAATGGAGATAGAACTTTTTAGGTGATAATAATAAACGATAGTACCTGGAAGATCCCAAGGTTCACATTTGTTGAGATCAACATCAACTACAGCTTTAGAAGTGAAACTGACATCAGAAACTTTGCGCGTCAGATAGAAAGTAATGAGCTCTTCATCTGTGGGATGAAATCTGAATCCAGGAGGAAGATTTTCCTCCATTCTTATGACTCAGAAACCTAGCTAATTAAATCGTTATGTCAGAATTAAAAGAGAACCAACAAAGCTATTATATTGAGACTACTGGAACAAGCTAGAATGATGCTTGAAATAAACAAGCATTAATACAATCAAGAAGAAGAGCTTATATTGAGGAAGTGTGCGTGTCTAATATATCCTCCACAACTCACTCTTCAAGAAGAAGCTGCAATGGCTAGCTAGTCCTTTTTCTTTGTTAAATCTTTGATGACAATTACAGCTAACACGTTGACAAAGATGGTGCATGGAAAAGTTTATATATTTTTTTATTGGAAGAGATTTACGAAAACGCCCTTGCCCTACGTAAACTAGCAAGTGGGATTACTAGGGTTTTGACAATACTGGCAAAGTACCAAATACCCCTTGCCACGCATTGACTATTAGGATAGTTTGGATTGCGGCATTTGGGGAAAATGAGTGCACGAGAGTTGAGTCTTGTTCACACTTAATTCTGGGACATGTTAGCTTTCTTCTATCTACGATCTCAGCCAACTACCTTCACCCATTCCTACCCACCGACCCCTAGTTCTATGGAGACATGTTCTTCGCCACTTCTCCCTTTTAGAGGAAACTTGTTTCGTTCCTTACATCATCTTTGTTAGGGTGTGATAATATTCTATTTTGGCTATAAAATTTTCGGGCAACAAATTCATAATGTATTGCGCAACGTTTGGAGCTAGATAGCATATTATATGCTAATTGAGTGTGCTACATGACAATTTAATGCCATGGCTGCAAGTTAGAACTTTTCTCTAAATATAATATGAGATAATTCCGGACAAGAAAACTTGTTATTGTTAATTACCGTTAATTTGTATTAGAAGATGAACGTTGATTAATGTTGTGGGCATGCACAAGTTGTGAAGTGAGACTTGTTGATTTAATGACACTAGTCCAGAGGAACCCTTATTTTAGGACTGTTTCTACTTTCTATGGTACTAGTCTCATCTTCCATTTTGTTGTTAAATAAATGTGGACAAAGATTACTTGGAGTGGTTAAAATGGTCACCAACCCACAAGACTGTATCTTTTAGTATGCATTTCTGTTGGCTACTTTTCTTCATTTGTCCTGAAAGCTCCCCTTCACAAATTTCAATCCTAACTAGAACTTAAACGTACTCTAATTAGCATCATCTCCATTTTTGTTTTCCTACCTTTCACCTTCTAGAAACCACATCCAACAAAATTCCTGCATAACCATTCTACTCTTTCTCAACTTGTATGTATGAAGTCATAGTTCCTATCTATATACTTCTTTACATGTATCCATCAATAGTAGTTGCTAAGATGTACACTCTATTGTTATTATATATTATTATAGAGACAGCGACTTGAGTACTCCTTTAATTAGGATATTGTTGGGCACTTGGTGGATGGAAATGTGTGTTGCGTTTTACTTTGAATCTTGCACAAAAAGCTGTACATGAAAATTTTTGAGAAATATACCTCACGTGGTGAAAATATTTAATCCAGTGATAGTGAAGAAGTTCCTTACTTTTGGTGAGGTGGTAACTCTGTATATGAAACTCTCGAAATATGGTTCCCTCCCACCAAACCAAATATTATATATTTTGTATTAGATCTGCGCCATGACTACAAACAGGACTACGAAGGAGGAAATAGAAAGTGACATTATAAATACTGTACTCAATTTAGATAGAGCGGAAGCGACATTAATTTACGGGTTGGAGTGTTCTTGCAAAACCAACATCCATGGATCCTTTGACATTTGTTTAACTCCAACATTAGGTCGTATCAAATATAGGAGTAGTATCACTTATATTGCCACAATCATGTACCGTAAAAATGAAAGCAGAGATTATGATCACGACAATATACAGATCAAGAAAAAAGTTTTTTTATAAGTGGAAAATACATTAATTAATTCTCGTGCTTATATAGTTCATAGAAAAGTTTTCATTGGACTTAAAGAATAGTCAGGTTTTATATTTAAGGTTTCTGGATAACTTAATTCGTGTAATTTTTTTTGACTTTAATTAATATCAAAATACGCATAATAGAATCCTTCAAACATGTAACAGACTGAATAGTATAGTATTTCTTACCCTCTACGTTATGAATTCCTCCCCTTCATACATATTGTCATCATCACTATTCACTATAAATATATGAACCACATTAGAAACATCTGGGATAATGATAAAATGGGCGATCAATTCACTACAAGAAAAATGAGATTTAGCGACGAAAATTACCAACAGAATATAAGGGTTTTCTGTTGGTAAGCTAAGTTAGCGACGGAATTTACTAACGGAACACGTCGTCGAAGAAACGACCGTAGGTAATAATTAGCAACGAAGTACAGAGTTTCGTCGCAAATTTGCCAACTGCTAGCTCCTATTCTGTTGCTTTATTTAGCGATGGTAATTTTTGTTCTATTGGTAAATTTAGCGATGACATATCTGTTTTGGTCAATAAATTTAGTGACAAACATGTAGTTTCCGTCTATAATCTTACCTATAGATACCACAATATGTCGGTGAATTCACGACTAACTTTACTGACGAATATTGACCGACCATCGATAAATTTACTACATTTTAGCGATTGAGGTTGGTTGTCTGACGGTAAATTCATTGTATTTTACCAACGAATTTTGTTTTTTAGTTGGTAAATTTACTGATATTTTTTAAAATTTTCCCTGCATTTTATTTTATTTTATAATGTTACGATTGATGTATAATTTATACAGTTATCAATTATTTGTTGATAATATTTTGATTTGTTTCTCCATTTAATTTGTTAAAATAGAAAATTGATTGATAATATAAAGTAAAAATTATCTTAATTGATAATAAAAAATTATTATCTACAACAATAAATATTTAAGTAATACAAAATGACTAAAACTACGCTATTCATTTGGTGAATGTGAATGCTCTAAATATTGCGATGAGGTGCTACCCTTCTCCTTCAACTCATCCATCTTATTACGAAGTTGGGCTATGTACTCCATCGACTGTTGAACTGAACTGCTAGTGCCTATACTGTGCTCCGCAGCTCATGGACTTCATTGGATGCGGACTGCCTATTAGATACTGCTGGACTGGATGTAGAGGATTGTAAATAACATGTGTTCGCAAATGAACTTAAGTCGAAGATCCTTTCACGACAGTTCCTACTACCTACTGCATGACGATAGGTTTGACTCTCATCAACATTTTCAGATTGTTGAGACTGTCGTTGAATGCTTTCTTGTATTTGGTCCTATCAGAAGGTAATATTTATGTTAATAAACGATAAATATTAATAATTAATATTAAAGCATAAACTTCACATATATTTAGTTCTCTACATCTGATGTTGACGAAGGTCCCACTGTCATACTTCTTAGTGTGAGTATGCAAAAAGAGCTGATGGGAAGTAAGCTTCCTGCCCATAGACTTTTCTTGCATCAAAATAAAATGTTATAAGTGAACTACAATTTACCAAAATTTCGGCAGAATTTTTTTCTATTTTTATGATATTTACCCCTTGTTGAACAAAGAAAGTAACTCAACAATACAGCCATATATGGCACCAGACATTTATAAATTTATCATTCTCCATAATACACATATTTTCATTCCAAAATTCACACATCAAATTAAATTGAAAAACATCAAAGTAAAAAGTTTAGAATATAAGTGTAAAGTATAGATACTTACAAGTCCCTCTATATGCTCATGGTAGGCAATAGATCTTCCAGTGTGTACGGGAAGATTCTCTACCCCTGATCCTCCACGTTTGTTAGTAAAATTACGCTCTGAAATGGACATTGCCTCGGGTGATGTCCAATACTGCTGCTAATGACTCCATATTTCTTCAGAAATATAAGGAGCTTGTACACAAGTCTTGTGTATAACACCAACAAAGTCTCTGTAACGTGTACGAGCTCGTCTCTCCTATACTTTATAAATAATCTGGTCAAATTCAAAATTCCAAAAAAATTCTTTATGAAAAAATAGAAAAAAACATATGATAAGTACTTACAACCTGCAATATTTATCTAATTAATATATACAAATTAATTACAAAAATACAAAAAATATATCTTTTGTACTTCAAACTCCTGATAATAAAAGTCTTATATTGCCTGAGAAATATTTTTCCATATATAATCCTCAAGATCAATCTTCTCCTTGAATTTGGGTGTTATGTTTTTTTAGCACGGTCCATACGAAATCAACCTAATATAAAAATAATTTTATATCATTTTTAAATTTAAACCTATACCTAATTATAAACATATGTTGTTTCATGTATTTTCATTTACAAATTGTTGACAATTGTGATATTAGTTTTTCCATCAACTTCCTCAGCTCCAGGCTGGAGGCTGCCTCTTCCATTCGCATCGTTTACCCCTGATATCTCTGTTGGTACAGGGATGGTGGATGGTGTAGTAGCAAGTACGAAAGATGATACCTTATCTGCAAGTGTAGTAGCTGGAGGTACATCATCTAATTCTGTTGCAATTGTAGAATATGATGCTTCACCTGGAAAGTATCTGGCTCCAAATTGTGGTCTGAACCTTGGTCACATCATATCTTGTTTTCTCTTTGGTGACATATTTTAACCTGAAAATCATATTTTATTGAATATTTCAGAAATATAAAAATTTAAATTCAATATATAACAATATATTGTTGATTCAATAATTAATTTATTGAATATAATATTGTATTGCATACACAAATTAATCACTATTAGTATTTAAATGTAAATCAAAATCATCATTATCTTCTTTTTCTAAAGAATTAGAATCAAACTCAATCTCCTTTTTAGATCTTTTTCCCTCTTCATCCTCTCCAGATGAAATTTCAACATATTCATTATTTAGATCATTCAAACGTTCATTTTTGTCATATGTAAGAATGCATTTATTTCTTAAACATATTCCAGAAACGCTTCACTTTCGATTATTTATTCTCTTTTTCCATGTGATTCAAAAACACCTCTAAGTTTAACTTTGCAAACGGCCGACCAATCTGACTTATCTCATTGTAAGCTAGGAAAAGGGACATAATACACTTGTATTGCTTGCATTGTCAATACGAAAGGTTCAAATTGTCTAAAGCTTCTTCACTAGTTGATTTCAACTAGATTGTATCAGCTATGCACTTTTGTACCAACATTCGAAGTTGGATCAAACCAGTCACACTTAAATACCGCACTCCACTTTTTTGGCAATGCAGGGTACTCAATTTCAAGTATCTCACTAATTTTACCATAGTAATTCATCAATTCTCCCCGTATGCAAACCTTACAATTTATTGTTGCTATGCTATGACCATGATATTTGTATCCATTAATGAAATACATCAAATACGATTTACAGTTCGCAGAGGTCCTTTCGCAAGATCACATATAAACTTGTTCTGTTGGATTTTCTAAGGCTTACACAAAAGAAATTATCATATTAAATAGTATAATGTCATTTGAATACTTTAATCTTATAATTCAATCATTTCAATAATTGTAAGTGAAAACTTACATATTTCTCAAACCATCGAGGAAAGTGTCTTCTAACTTCTCTTTATTATTTCAATTGTGAATAACACTAAATTTTAAAACCCAAATAATCAATTTCAACTTACTGCACGAAAGGTTGAACCTCTTGACAGTTTAATAAAATATAACCATGGATAATCTCTATTTTTTCCTCTATTAACATTCTTCTTGTTGAATGTCTATATGTTTGCTCAAGATATATGAAAATGGATAAATTACCATTAGCATCACCCGTTCCTCCCCCATCGTCATTATGAGGAACTTTTCTTTCTTTTGTATGAACATGCGACTTAAAATAATGTGAACAAAATGTGCTTGCTTCTTCCACTAAATAAGCATTACATATCGAACCTTCAACTCTAGCCTTGTTTTTGACATTTTTCATCAAGTGATGCAAATAACTACATTAAAGAATAGGGTTATTACAATTATGTTATTAAAACATGTTATTATTTCAATTTAAATATTTACCATAATTACCTCTCAAACGAATACATCTATCGATATTGAACTAGACCAGCAAGTTTAGCCTCGTGTGTTAAATGCATAGGTAGATGCTCCATATAGTCTAAGAAGTTTGAAGGAAAAATCCCTCCTAATTTACACAAAATTACTGGAATTTCTCTTTCTAGTTTTTCTATTTCAACCAATTTTATTTCAAATGATATAAAGCTTTTGAAAAACAAACTTAATTATGTTATAACTTCCTAAACCTTATTCGGTTGCAACTTACAAAATGTAATTGGAATTAGCCTTTTTATAAACACATAACAATCATGACTTTTCATCCCAAATAATTTGTACTTTCTCATGCCCACATACCTTGCTAAGTTTGAAACATAACCATCGAGAAACTTTAGACTTTTCAACCATTCACACAAAATTTTCTTTTATTTTTTGTCCAAAGTGTAATATACTTTCGGATATTTTCCGGTGCAAAGATCTTTATCTATCTCATTTCTTCAACAAAAAAGTTTTAAATAATCTCGTGATTTTGCATTGTCCTTTATCCACCCTTTAACGTTCATTATGGTATTGAACAAATTGTCAAAAATATTTTTTCAATATGCATCACATCTAGATTATGACATATCATATTAGTTTTCTAATATGGCAAATCCCAAAAGATGCTTGGTTTTCTCCAACCAAAGTTTTTACTAATACTTGTATTAACTTGTTCAATTTCAAATTCTATAACTTTCAGCAACCCTAATTCATCATTCTCCTACAATATCTCTTCACCAGATTTGTGAGAGGGGAGGAGGAGTTTGTACCTTCCTATTCTTAATAAACTTTTGTTTATTGCGTCTAAATAGATGATCTGGAGGAAGAAATTTACTAGGGTTGTCAAACCAACATGTTTTGCCTCTTTTTAGAAGATAAAACGCATCAGAATTATTGCCACAACAAGGACAAGCCAATTTCCCTGTTAAGCTCCATCTGGACAATATAGCATATGCCAAAAAATAACTAAATAGTCCACATCAAAGTTGCTCTCAATACAAAATTTTATTCTAGAGACACATTATATGTCTCCACACTATATTCCCAAAGATGTTGTAATTCAGATATCAATGGTTGTAAGAACATATCAATTTTACGCTTTGGATTTTTAGGTCTTGGGACAATCATTGTCAAGAACATATATGCCTCATCATACACATCTATGGATGCAAATTATAACGTGTAATTATGATTGGCCATGATGAATATTGTTGGCTGGATTAACCAAAAGGTTGGAATCCATCCGTCGACAATCCCAACCTAACATTTCGACTTTCAGCTGCAAACTCATAATGAGTGTTATTGAAATGTTTCCATGCCAGTGCATCCGATGGATGACTCATTATTCCATCTTCCTGTTCGTGTTCATTATGCCATCTCATATGAGATGCAGTAACATCAGAAGCACACAGTCTTTGAAGTCTCGAAGTTAGAGGGAAATAATACATCTGCTTCTACAGTACTAATTTCTGCTTTATATAATGCTTTCTAGGCTTGAACCTATATTGAACAGAAAATTTGCACTATTGTAATTCCACATCATCTTCTTAATACAACATACATCCTAATTTGCAACTATCAATTTTTTCAATAAGCGAACCAAAACCCTTAATAAGTTTTTTCATATTGTAAAAACTATCAACCATTGTATGATTAGGAGGCAATGATTCATTATACCATCTAAGAATTTTATCAAAACTATGATTAGAAATATGCCCTTCAAACTTTATGTTTAATATTCAAAAAGTTGAAGATAATTGAGTCATTGTCTCACAATTTGGCCATAATTCTTTGTCAACTGAGTGTAGTAAGTCAAAAATTTGTTTTACACGTGGGTTTGGTTCTTATTCAAGATTTTTTATATTTTCCTTTAACGTATAACCAACTGCATCATAAACTATTTGCATGTAAGCACTACAACAATTTAATAAAATTTGCGACGTTTTTTAAAAAAACGTCACAAATTGTGTAGAGTTTTCGTAATGTTTTTAAAAACGTCACAAAAAGATCTATTTTTTGCGATGTTTTTGTTAAACGTCAGGAATATGTCAGACCTTTTGCGACATTTTAAAGACAAAACGTCGCAAAATATAAACAGCGCCGATTTTATAGAGACAACGTTGCAAAAACCTCCCTTGCTTGTTTGTTAAATTAAAACCACTGTGTCCTTCCCTCCCTTGCTTTTGTTAAAACCTCCGACTATCTATTTTTCCCCCCAACCCGACGTTGCCTTTTCCTTCTTTCTCGTTGCTGACATTTGCATTGCCGGTCTTCATGTTTTTCTGGGCATGTTCGGTTTTGCTTTGTCTTTGAGTTGAAAGTGGCTCACACAAAGAATTTATTGTCAAAACAAGCGAACCAAACCAAGGAGATCTTATCTAAACAGGGCGTTAAGATCGCTAAACGGGTCGAGAAGCACAAGAGTTTTCTGAGTAAGGTTGACCCACGCGCGATTTGTTTATTTGATTGAATTAGTATTCTTTGATGCTATGCATATGCCCTTAGGAAATCCACTGGCAGCCAAAGCTCGTTCTGTAAACAAAAGCTCTCTTACTGTCTAGCACATATCTTCCGCTAATTCCCTCGAGTGAGCAAAGGCCTAAACCCTAGAAAATGTCGGGCGGGTTTTTCCGGGTGAGTGTCGATTCTCTTAACTTTTGTTACTTTCGGATCTTGATTTCATAGCTTACTTGCTTTTGGATTCTTGTTTTGTAGGGTACCTCTGCGGATCAAGACACTCGATTCTCCAACAAGCAAGCTAAGCTTTTGAAGTCCCAGAAGTTTGCTCCTGAGTTGGACCATCTGGTTCGTTTTTCTTTTCCTATTTTTGCGTTTCTTTGTTTATATTTTGCAAATAGGAAGGACAATTGTTTGTTGAGTTCGCTGAACAAGAAGTTATTTTGTTCAATTCACTAATTGGTGTGGTTGATCTCTTTTTTTAAATTAATTAGGTTGATATGGGAAAAGTGAAGATGGATGTTATCAGACCATGGATTGCTAATAGGGTGACGGAGCTTCTAGGGTTTGAAGATGAAGTTCTTATCAATTTTATATATGGGCTACTTGATGGGAAGGTAATCCAAACCCCTTCAGAACTTCCACGGAGTTTCAGTTTGCTGTTAGATGCATAGCGAATGTTTTGTTGTCCTTTGTAGAATGTTGGGCCCTGTGTTTTTTTTTTGTCTGGTTCTTCACTAATTGAAACATGTGCGTACTTTCCTTAGGAACTGGTTTATTGGCATCCCAGAACATCCAGATAGCGAAATGAGCTAAGGGTTGATGCTTGTTTGCCTGATATATGTTACAGGAATTCTGATCGGGTTAATGCATTTTGTAGTTTTGCCATTGTAATGTTGTTTGCCTATCTTAGTTTTATCTATGGTGTTGTGAAATGCAGGAAGTGAATGGAAAGGAGGTTCAAATATCACTTACAGGTTTTATGGAGAAAAACACTGGAAAATTTATGAAAGAACTTTGGTCTCTTCTTCTTAGTGCGCAGAAGAATGAAAGTGGAGTTCCACAACAATTTTTGGACGCCAAAGCTGAAGAAACCAGGAAGAAACAGGTTTGATATGTTTCCTGGGTTATGATAATTATTAGATTTCTATTGCTCTTACTCTTAATGACAAAACAATTATGGCCTGTCACAGGAAGAGCTGGATAGGATAACAAATGAAATTCAGAAGAAAAAAGATAAGGAGATTCGGGAGCATGACCAGGAGAGATCAAGGAAGATGGTAATACTAACTTATTCATGTCAGGTTTAGATTCCCTGAGTTGGGACTTCGGTTATAACTTTAGCTTGTCTTTCTATGGCGTTCAGCTAGCTTCTGCAATTATTTGGGTTCATGTCCTTTACCTCGAACTACTGTAGGACGGAGAGGCGAATAATACTGCTGTGGAGCTAGCTTCAAAGCACATATTGCGGAAGGATTCAAGTGGATATCCTGATGATGAAAAAGAAATGAACAAGAAGAATGGCATGAGAGGAAGAAGGTTAGGTGCTCATATTTGATATTTACTGTTTTCAATTACCTTTATATCATTCTTGAAAGTTGACTTTGATATGGATATTTTAAGACTTGTACTCATCCTAAGAGTTCCTGTGATAATATCATGCAACAAAGTGTTAGGTGGCGGTAAACTTTAGTACTTTGTTGAATTGTTTTGGATTGTTTACTTGTACGTCCTCTCATCATCATCAAGTGTTTTAGCATTCTTATTATGGTATCTGAGTTATTTAACATATCATGCTTGAATATACATTTAAGGATGTTGTTTTGATGAAACACTACTAACCTCAGTTTCTCCTACTTTCAGGCATCCCATTGTGTTTGAGACATACAGTGCTTTTCCAATCACCGTATTAATAGATTTTGTTGCATAATCTTGATGTTTATTTAGTCGCTGCTAGGATATAAGCAGTCATTACTGTTTGCTGGTACGATGTACTACTCTGAGGCTTTTCTGACAAACTGAATTGTTACTTGTTGATATCCTCAATACCTCATTTAGCATCTTTGCAGAACTTGATATCTGTTGACAAAAGATTGTTGTTTCTTCGTAAAAAATGAGTTACTTGATTCTTCTGATGTGTGTTATACCAGTTATGAAGAGAAGTATCTGATTGGTGAGATAGCTGATAATGTATTAAGAAACTGGATTTTTTATTTTGTTATGGAACTAATAATATACTATTCTAACCTTGACACAACTCTAGTAGATTTTAGTGAAAAAACAAAGTAAATAAGAATTGAGAAGTTGAATTGGAGAGCTAGATGTGACATCATTTACTTTTTTGACAAGTATTTACTAAACTATCTAAGTTGTGATGTTTGCAATGGGGTTTTCTCACGTCAAAACTTCTTCACATGTTAGCAATACTACTTGCCATGCATGAGATCCATTTTCTCAAGAGTGACAATAAATTCTATACAACATGGATCATGGAGGACTTACTGCTGTAACTTCTTCAGGATTTCTAGATCTCCATATCCAGCTAATCGTTCACCTTCACCCCGTCGGTAATTATCTTTACAATGACTTATTTTTAACTTTGTTAGGTATCTTGACTTAGATCTTGACTGTCATTTGCAGCGGCTCAACTTCCCGGATGAGTAGGTCACCGTCAAATTCAAGGAGTTACTCTGGGTATGCCTTTTGCTTATGGAGTAAAGTCTTGTCATTCAGTGGGCTTGGAATTCTCTGTCCTTTTATTTTACGAGAGCAGTCACCCATATATGTTTCAAAATGACTTGCACGGCAAATACTTTTTCCATTTATGAGTTCTTCTCTGCTTATTCTTTTAAATACCCATCTGACTTCAATTGTTATATCTCAATGGCAGAAAGAAGTCCAGGAGTCTTTCTAGATCACATCGAGCACGGAGTAGGTCCCTCTCTTCTGATGGAGTGGATAATTCATCCAGAAAACGTTCTATTACACCACGTCGGAGACGTTCTCCCCAAGTCTCCCCTTCTCCTCCAAGGAGGAGATCATCATATTCTAGGCGAAGTTCTAGGTCATTGTCATACCGTGGATCTCCATCTCTCGTGCGTCGAAGACTACATTCTCCTTTTTGTCGTAGGTCACCTTCACCTTCATCTTTGCGACGTCGTAGGTCGCCTTCACCAATCCGACGTCGCAGATCACGCTCGCCTGCTCGACGTCGCAGATCACCCTCACCTGCTCGACGTCGCAGATCACCTGTGCCTACTCGTCGTCGCAGATCACCCCCTCCTGCTCGACGCCGCAGATCACCTTCACCTATAAGTCGTAGGTCACCTTCACCAATTCGCCGTAGGTCACCTTCACCAGTACGTCGTCGATCGCCTCCTCGTCCACGACTTAGGTCACCTTCACCCTTACCTAGAAGATATCAAAGATCTCCATCTTCTCCTCTGAGATCTTTGTCACCTATGAGACAGAGATCCCCTGTTCCTGCTCGCAAAAGGTCACCACTTACTTCCCATTATAGATCCCCTTCGCCTTATGGTTCAAGTTCTCCATCTCCTGTTCAAAGTAGGTCCCCTGTGCCTCCCTGCAAGAGATCACCAGCTCCATCCAGTCGTAGGCCTCCTCCATATGGGTCAAGATCTTCATCTCCTGTTCAGGGTAGGTCACTTTTTCCTGCCCGCAGGAGGTCACCGGTTCCTTCTTCGCATAGGTCTCCTCCACATTATGGATCGAGTTTTGCTTCTCCTGACCATCATAGGTCCCCTTCACCAGTAAGAAGATCATCAAAAGAGAAAAGGGGATTATCTGCGAATTCCCATGGGGAAAGTGATAGGTACATGTATATCCTTGAGGGGCAGCTTCCCTTTACCTTTAAGTATTTTATGTTGTTGTTTGTTGACAATATTGTGATAATTTGGTACAGGGACCAAGAAAAGTTATCTCTGTCTCCGCGTCAACACTCTAGATCATTAAGGTCTCCAAATAGAGGCTTAAAGGATGGAAACAGTTCCCTCCATAAAGTCCCAGATTATTCACCTTCACCTTTGAGGTCTCCAATTCTGTCAGAATCTCCTCCTCTTGTTCGGAAAAGGAGTCCAGGCAAAGATAGAAGGTATTATGCTTGTTTTCTACATGCAAATGATGTATATAGCCTTTCCTGTTGGGCCAAAATAATGCATATGATTTAGCTTACATATGAAAAATTTTAATCATATTATACAGTTGTTAACTTTTTTCCCTTTTGTTGAATATTATCCAGTCCATATGGAAGTAATGCAGGTAAAAGGAGAGGGCAAGTCAATTCTGATGACCAGTCAAGTCCTCCAAAACTACGAGAGCATAAACCTCATCGTTATAGTCATGATGTTAGCAGAAAAGATGTGGTGGTTGACCGATCACGGTTAGATTTTTTTCAACATTTTTTATGATTCTGTTTATAATCTTACTGTTCCACCTTGTTAGGATTGTGGACTAGAATTTATTTTTCCCATTGGTGTTTTGGTTATAGGCACAATGGAGATTATAAATCCAGCTCTGCGCAGAAACTATCTATTGAACCATCCACTGGAGATAAGCGGAAAGGTTCTCTAGTGAGAGCTTGCGAAAGGGATGATGATGATTTTGAAAGATTACAAGGTCGTCTTCCTACTGAATCTCACTCTTTTCTAGATAAGGTGGAACCAAGGGAGAAAGATAAGAAGATGAGGAGGTATGTTGTTAAGCATGCATGCATCATAAGCTTCTAGGTTCATTCTTGTCAATGACAAGATTTTTGTAAAGGATTTGAATTCTGAAACTTCTGACAAACAAGTCCTTGATGCACAGGGTTGAGAATTTGAAATTCGATGAGAGAAGCCTTTCATACTCAAACACTCCTAAAGATGTAGATCATGATAAATTGGAAAGTATTCCCATCTTGGTTGAACAAATCAATCATGGTAATGGTGGTGGTAATTGTGAATCTGGTTCTGCTTCAAGTGATAAACACAGAACTGACAATAAGGAAAAGCGGAAGCATAAAAAGTTGCATAGGCGAGAGCCAGCTTCAAATGATGATTTCAGCAATGACTCTGAAATTGAGGAGAAACAGGCCAAGAGGAGGAGGAAGGAAGAAAAGAGGTTGCATAAGGAGGAAAAGCGTCGTCGACGTGAAGAGAGACGTCGCAGAAAGGAAAAACGGCATGCTGAGAAGCTGAAAATGAAAGGGCAATATGATTCTAGTTTTTCTGATGATGAACATGGAGAGAGGAAGGAGTCTTGTCCAAGTGATAATGAAGAGGGACAGTCTGAGCAGAAAAAACTTGAGATTGAGCTTCGGAAGAAAGCTCTTGAATCACTAAAAGCAAAGAAAGGACTTGGTCACTAATTGATGTTTTCTCTTTGATACAGCTGATACTTTATTATGTTTAGTAATGGATTTCTTTTCGTCATATTACTTTCTAAGTAGGGGATATTCTGTACTGGTATGTCTTTGTTTACTTCTGGAAGCTGGAATGGATAAATATGAATATTATGAAAATCTGTTGAATGCAGCTTAGGCAGACCTTGCTGCTATGCCTTCCTGGTTTGGGAATCTTTTTTCTCGCGCAGTATATGTTAATAGTGAGGTGGATGTTGAGGGCTGGTTTGGGAATCTTTTCTCTTTCCTTGCTGTTGCATACTGAGTAATTTCATTTCTATGCTAAATATGAACATTGTTACTTTATGAATTGAGAAATATATGTACTTATTTATTTATGTTCAAGGCTGATCTTTGTTTTATAGGCCCAACAGTTAAACCTTCAGGTCTAGCCAATTTTTATGTGTCAAATACTAAATTGGCTTTCCAATTGAGTGAAAGTTATTGTCACTAGAAGACTTGCTTGACCTGAGCGTATGTGGATCTTCATTTTGACCATCATTTCAGGTGAAGTGATCTCATTCTTTGTATTTGTCAGTTATAATTTTATTTCTTTCCAATGGCTAATTTCTCAGGGTTTTGTTTTAACCTTATGGTTGGCAGCTTGAGATTGTGCCTGGGATTATTTCGTAATATTCTCAATTGTGCTCTATGGCTCTTGGGCCGTTCTCGATGTTGAAACTGGCCTTCTCATGTATGTATCTGGCACATCTATGTATCTTTCTACACAATTATATGATTTTTTTGTTTTTTTTGCTATTGATCTTTGAAGATCGTGTTCACTTGCACTTCTATTCGGTCATTGGTCTTGGCTTAGCTAGATGTTTTAGTTTCTCAACTTATATAAGATACTGGGCACTTACTATTACAAGTGGTATACTCTTTGACCCTTATTTTGTTGTCAGCTTATGATTTTGCTATTAAAAGCAGGGCAAAAATGCTATTGGATTTGGATTCTTTTTGTTTTGGGTTTCAGTTTGTCCAAATCTGATTTGCTGCATGGTTCTAAAGTGATCATAACCAAAGCATATACACGGATGGCATTTTTGTTTTATGTTTTTGTGGAGTTTCTGAGAATGGATTACTTACGTTTTATCATAACCCTTAGAACTGTAAATTGATCTAACTAAGATGACATTCTGGTGCTTTGACTGGATTTACTTTGAGTGCTTTCTTTTGATCGCAATTTTGAGATCCTTTGCAATGTTTGACATTATATTCTGAGCTACTGTGGAGTATGATGATCACAATAAAATGGATTGGAGCTTTCATTTTTTACCGTCAGGACTGACTGCAGAGGCTTATTGGCTGCTTAATATTTGGATTTGTTGGTCTTAATCCCATTTCCTTCGTAGTTTGAGGTCTCTTTCACAGTATTTTGATGGCTTTGTCCCTTTTTTTTCTGATCATGTTTATTGTTGTGAAGCTTAAATTTTGTGGTTTTATTGGTCTGTTGGGAGGGCGACACAATGATGAGTAATCTTTATCTAATCAAATGGTATCTCATCCACATCACTAGGTGAGAAATTTAGTTCTTGTCTAACCACCAGGTCTACTTGTCTTGGAATGAAATCTCCTAACTGAGCCAGGGATTCCGAGTTTTGACAAAGGATATTCTTTGGTCTTGGTCAACATTGTGAAGTTTCCACCACAATTACAAATTGGCCACTGTTTTAGGGGTGCTTGGTTCGGGGTAATGGAAAAAAATGTATGGGAATGGAATGAAAATTTGTGTTTACCCATTTCTTAGCAATCTTCCATTTCCTTAGTAATTGAGAGGGATGAGAATCATTGATTTATTCTCCTCTTATAAGGGCTTTATGTAACTAATTAATAATATTTTAATTAATTATATTATATTTAATTAAAATATTATTATTAATCAAAATATAACTATTCATTAATAAAAATATTAATCAATTA
>JANZXV010000007.1:10631425-10643307 GCA_027576455.1 Erythroxylum roigii
AAGACTGACTTGAGCGTCGGAGGGGCCTTCCGGGAAACAACCCCCAGAGAGTCTTTGTTTGTCTTGCAGATTTTCCGTGGACGAAGCTTCACAAGATCATGGATCGGAACAATGATAATCCAGCCTTGCAGAATCCGGCTGAACCAAGGACTATATTGGGAGTGTTAACTACGTGTATGTGAATGTGGGAAACAAATGCTCACTGAATGTTGAATGCTGGACTTGGGTTCGATGAATGTGATAAATGACTGTGTACACTGGATGAAAGTGATTGCTAGCATATTATATAAAATGATGCATTTCATGACATTGATATGCATAATCAAATAAAGGAGTTGTGACTGGAGTGATCAAAGTAAAAAAAGGAGCAAAAAGCTAAAAAATGTGCACATAGAGCCACAGGCTCAACGATTAAATAGCCCAGTATCCATAATAGGTATGGGACAACATCTGAAATGAACTCGGTATCTGCAACGGATATGGGACAGTTAAATAGGCGCTCGGTCACAAAAAACATAAAAAAGAAAGTGAAGTCACATGTGCATATATATATATATATATATATCATGTATGTATTATGTGAACTGTTGTGAGGAATTTACTGAATTGTGTTGAAATAGTAATATAAAATGTTTGTGTTCCCAATGTGTTTGTTAAAATGTGAGACATATATATTATGATTTGCTAGACAATTAAATGATGTGATATTTGGGATTTGGTTTTAAATAATGTGATGTGTTTGAGAACTTGGATTATATGTGTTTGCGATATTGTGTCCTAACTTGAGTGAATACATAGATGATGGTTCACTCACTAAGTTCGCAAACTCATTAACATTGCATCGTTGATTTTCAGGTACCAAGACAACCTAGTTTCTAAGACAATCTAGTAGCAACCTAACATTGTCCATTTTGGAATCAAGAATGGCTCAAAGGTCTGGTCAACTGATATTGAAGCATCTAGATAGAATATTTTGGTCTAGTACCTAGTTTTATGTTGTACACATTGTATAGAGTTACGAACTTTGACATGTCATGTATTGTATAAACAAGAGTTATGAGTGTAATAAAACAATGGATATTTATGTTTATGAATCAAATGCGCAAGGAATGTAATGACAATGTATGCTTATGCTCATGAATGAAATGAGAGAACTTAGTTTTCTGAAATGCTTATGTTTTATATGATGCCACCATAACTGATGTCACTGCTCTAACATGTCATTTCCTTGGGGTATGTGCTTGAATGTTCTCTGGAATGTCAGGTATATGCTCTATGGAAGTGGGATGTTACACAACATGTCATAAATCTCCAGAAAGTTAGGCCAAATAAGCATTAAGATTCTCATTGCTAGTTTATACAATTGAATGTTGGTTTGCAGTATATTCAACAATGCTAGTTTGATTTTGAAAGTACTGGTCTGCACTCGTGGTCTTGCTATCCCTTATTAATTTGCATTGAATCCTCATCTTATGAAGTCTATAAGGTTTCTATCTTATTCTCCTTGATTTCATTCCTTTTCCCTTGTTCTTTTTATCGCTTATTGGCATCTCGCTTTTCGAATCTCCCTCTCTTGCTGATGTCAGAAGCTTATGTATCCTTTATATTAATAAAACTCCTTATGGATCTTATGTTCATACACCTACATTAAAACAAGAAAAGTATTAAAGTCCTTAAATCAAAGTGACTTAAACTATAATATATTCTATATTAGTCCTCGACAACGACGTCAAAAAATTGTCGACAATTTTAATTAAAAAACTTATTTATTGTAAGTATACATATCATATCTTATAGTATAAAAGATATCGTTCCTAAAAGGATTGTGTAGTCACAGAAAAATTCTTGTAAACTTTGTTTAAGGAAAACAATAAGATGATTAATTTAGAACTAAATTAAAAATAGAAACTTAAAAAGTAAACAATGAACTAACCAACAATGAATTACTTGATTTATCAATGATGAAAACTGAGAATTACTTCTATCATTATTTGTTTTAACTTTACCTTCTTAATTTAATCATACTTGATCTTATATATCCTATGGTTATGATTACCTTCTCTCGAGATCTAATCAAGTAATCCCAAACTTCTATTTGTTTCTTATATGCCTTAAATGTTACTTCATTATAATTCATAAGTAGCATTTTCCTATGTTTAGCCCAATCAATTAAGAATCCCTCCATTCAATCCACTTTTCATTCCTAATAACCATTACTTCATCCTTATTCTAGATGCAATCTACCTGTAAACTTTGGACCTAAAACTTAACATAATGAATACTGATTTAGAGTATTCAACTGAAAGCTTCTTTACCTGTTAAATATAAGGCTGCATACCACTGAGCCTTCCTAAACCTCACATATTAGTGAAACTTTCAATAGGTTATTGTTGTTATCGTAGTAGTAGTAGTATTCAACTAAAAATAGAACAATATAAGGGAGTATGACAAGCAATGGAAAATGAGAACCCTTTACTAACACACAACTTGAATTGGTAGAATCATAATTGTTGATAAAGAAACCAAAGGGCAAGCAAATTTGTTCAATAATCCTTTTCTTTCCCCTACCATTATTTACTTCTCTATTTATTATTATTGGTTCACTTTTTTCTAAGTTCACAAAATATGTGTTTATTGTTATAAATCATTCACATATTTGAGCAATATTTTAAATTTGAATTTTTTTAGATTATGAATGCTCTTTTTGAATGAATGACTTTATTATTTAGATGTTACGAATGGTGAAATTTTCATGACTGCTTAGATGTCTATTCAACTACTTTTAAGTACTTTATGAATGTTTATTCATACATCCTCATAATTTAGTGGTCGTTTGACCCAACACAAATTACGTGTCTATACTTGCAAACAAAACAAAAATTGAAGCTTATTACTAGTTCATTGATGTATTCTTATCTTCATAAGCCATACAATATAATTATTGTTCTTTTAATCTTAAATAACATCATTTTACTCAATTTATTCTATGTTCTTAGTTAAATAAAGATGTCATCTTGGATAAGAATTGTAAAGAAATTGAGAGAATTGCAAAAAAATAATAAATTACATTTTTTTAATTCAACACGACCTAGCAGTTGTATCGCTCCTGAACCACATGGAAATGAAGACATAGTCTAGAATATAGATGGTTGGGTCGGTCGTGCTAGACCCAAGCCCAACCTTAGAACGGCATGCGGGCCTATCGACCCGTTCCCAGACGATGACCTAACCCCCCCAGCAGGTATTCACTATATAAGATCACTACCCCATCATGACACAGGTATGATACCAGAATCCTAACACTCTCGATTCACAACTATCACAACCATTACTGAAGAACTGACTTAGGCATCGGAGGGGTCGATTGGCGATCAACCCTCGGTGTGCCTTTTGTTGTTTTGCAGGTATTTCTTGGTTACAGCTAACGGAGCTCATGGATCCAAATAACGGCGCCCAGCCCAAAATCAAACTGAACCAATAGGGCATTAAGGAAGCCAATTGATGGCGAAAATATCTTAAGAGAAACAAAGCATGAGATATAAGCATATGTCTCTACGTACGTTGCTTTTGTAAAAAAATACAGAGAAATACAAACCATTATCATAACCCCCCACACTTGCATAAGAAACCCGCGACATTATTAAGAAGTACAAACCATTATCATAACCGATGTGAAGCAAAGCAGAAATTCTGAATCTTATGTCGATTTCCGTCCAAATTTGTTCATCAAATTAGAATTCCATTTGCTTAAATCTTCACAGAAGGGGTATGTCTCATACCTAAGATTGCAACTTCGAAAGCCAAACCATCCGGTCGACATGTCGTTGCCGGATTTTCGATACATTCGAATAGCTGTGTTAAGACAACGCTTGCATTCGGCTCTAGACAGATCCCTAGTGCATTGGACCAAACCGTAGAAAGTTGAACTCCCAAATCCCATCTCTGCGGTCGCATACAATTTGGGGTCAGCATCAACTTGTCGGACCAGTTCACGTAAGAACATGTTTCTTCTTTCAACAAAGTAGGCTCTGTACTTAATTTTGTTGTAGACGTTGTACTTATGATAGTAATGTTTGTAGTCAACACTGCCAGAGAATTCGACCGGCGAGTACCTTATCATACAGTTGTCGTACCAAATGATTGCCGACCTGCTACTAGGGCATAGATTTTGGATCTCCCTGCTTGCTTCGGTAATACAAGTTCCGCAATCCTTGGCCTGGATATCACCTCTACAGAGCGCGAGGCCGTAGACTCTGTTCGGGAAAGATCCCACCGTACGTGTAACGAATCCAGTTACAGGGGTTTCATCTAAGAGGCAAGACATAAGATCATTAAGGTTGGACTTGTAGGGGCTTATCCCATAAAAGTTAAAAACTGAGCAGTCATGTTGGATTGCATTATGCCCAAGAACGGCTGGAAGAAGTAGAGCAAAGGCAAGTAGATAGAATGAAGACATGCTTGTAATACAATACAGGGTATAGGTTTATATTGGTTAAGGTGGTATCGAAAGCGTAACATTATATATAATAGCCTATGCCGCTGCTGTTGCTCATATACTTGCATTTTCAGGAACAATGTTGAAGATGCTTTTGAGCAGAATATCGCCGAATTCAGAAATCTTGTACAGATGGCGCTCATTTCTGGGGGAAGTGCTTTGGATTCCCTAGTTATCAGCGAGAATAGTGAATAAATAATTACAAGTACTACTTTGTTAACCAAATTCTAGATTGTTAATTTAAATGAGAAATGTATTAGTTGGAGCTGTCACAAACACTGAAAGAATCCATAGAAGACAGATGCACTGGCCAAAATCAAGCCTGTTGTGGAAATAGCACATTACTTCGTAATTAGGTGTAAGCGACCAAATAAGTGAGATAATACGATTCCGATGTAACCGAGAAACGAGAAGGGTTAAGAAAAAGAACATAAAGGACATACAGCTGGCTTCAAGGAAGTGCTTCCTAACGTTATTAGTCATAGCAATAACTAAGATGGGTCCGTTTTAACGGGAGAATCTATCCTGTCAATTCCCAAAAACCTGGCATTTATTCCTTGTCTGTGGCCGATTCAAAGAGCTTTGTTCAAGACAGACGTCAAACTTAGGTCAACTTATTTTTTAAAAAAAATTGAATGATTTTTTTTTAATAAATCAGTAAAACTTTTATACAAATAAGAAAAGGTGGTATATACAGCTAGTGATTTCTAAAAAAATCTCTAACCTATCAAAAGGGCTCACAAAAAATAAATACAAAGGAAAAGCGTGGAAGAAAGCATCATGCCTTCAAAACCTGCCTATCGAGAAACTGAAGAAAACTAAATCCACTAAGCTGTTACAGAAATTCACCAGCAGGCCTGAAAACACCACACAAAGACCTGCAAAAAAAACCCACCAAAGACCACAACCAGGAACGACAACCAGCAGAAAACATCTAGAAAAATGTAAGAAAGTCCTTCTAACAGGACCGCCGTAGGAAATGGAACTCCTCCTGGTAACCTGCCTATTACCGATGGGAGGGAAATATAACCCTCCACCTCATTAATCCTGAGATGTCCTTGAACCTGCATTTTTAGCAATAAGAATAACAAGAAACTAAATACACACATAACTACCTTCCCTCAGTGTTTAAGCGGAGGTGCTTCATAACTTGTAAGATCACCCGCGAGGCTTCATTGAGGAATGTTCGAAGGTTTTGTTCATACCACATATCATACACAACCACAGACAGGACAATGCAAAAGCTATGAAAGTCACGATTGTTGAAGGGGGGGAGACATGTTAACTCTTGGAAGGATGGAATGGAGATCAGTGAGTTGTGGACTGGTAAGGTGAAAATGGTGGAAAGTAGTGGACCAAACCGATCGAGAGAAAGCACAATGAAAGAAAATATGGTCAATAGTCTCGGAATCCATAACACACAAGGAACAACGGTTGGGGGTGTGGGGAAACAGGAGCTTATCCCTAGTCTGCAATTTGTTCAAAAAGGCCAACCATAAGATAAAGGAACATCGAGGACTATTCCCCTTATGCCAAACTAATGGATACCAAGGCACCATCGAGCGGATCGATCTCAGGAGTTTATAAGCTGATTCATTAGTACTATGCTTGGAAGGGTTGGCTAGCCATTCTAGGCTATCCTCACCGGATGAATCTGGGTTATAAGGAAGGGGAGATAGGGTACGAATAGGCTCCACAGTTGTATGATGCCACCTCCATTTCATTATGCCAAATAACATCTGAAACTCTGGCAGTCATGGGAAGATCTGACCCATTAATCAATCGTAGAGTCAAGTGAGCCAACAGGATACCGCTCAGATGCCATGGATCCTGCTATAAAGAAGTAGAAATATCATTCCCAATTCTAAATCGAAATTGGTCCCCAAGTTGGTCTCTAACAGACAAGATCTTCCGCCAACTCCACGAATGACTATTACTAGGAGAAATAGACCAAAAATTTTTCCTTCGCAAAATAATAGTGTGAACCCACTTGACCCACAAGGCTTCCCTATCAGTAAAAAAAACCCAAATTCTTTTCCTTATTAACACTTTATTCTAGCTAGGCAAATGTTTAAAACCTAGACCACCTTCTTTTTTAGGCCTACAGACGTCATTCCAATTAACCCTATCTGCAACTTTTTTCTCGACCGAAACCAAACATAAGAAATTCCTAAGTTTTTTGTCTATATCCTTAAGAATAGAAGAAGGAAGAATGAAGATACTAGCCCAGTAAACCTAAAAGGAAGATAAGACTGAAATAACTAATTGGATTTTACCAGCATAAGAGAGATGTTTATGGGTCCAATTATTAACTTTGCAATCAATTTTATCTAACAAAGGGATACAATCCCTCCTAGACAACCGCCCAGATATAAGGGGTAGTCCCAAATATCAAATTGGAAGTTGACCTAGTTTAAGACCAGACAAGCTTTCAAGTTGAGGAACCAAGTGGTTCAACTTAGGGGAGACAAAAAACTGGCTCTTATTCAAGTTCATGACCATACCAAAGACTCGAGAAAAGGCCCCTAAACAATATAGAAGAGTAAAAGCTATTACAACATTACAATGTTTTCAATTAGAAAGTTATCACTTAACTTATAACTCGAGTTACAAAAGAAGTGAGCAAAGTATTAAAGTCAAAAAAATTAAGGGAGCTCACAGATGCCAACTATTTTTAATTTATAGGGTGAGGATGTGCTTCATTTCTTTGACAAGGATCACCACTCTAATCCAATTTATGCTCTTATCTGCTACTTTATACTTATCTTCTCTAACTTTAGTGTAAAGTCTACTGTTCCTTTCTTTCCACAAGGAATAGATGATAGTTAGAAATGTTGTTTTGATAAGGAGTATATTCGGTTTTCCTTTCTTCGTGAGAGCAATAATGTTGTTCAAAGTGGACTCCCATTTTTTTGTTGGAATCGATAAGTTTAACAGCTATTAGGTGCGCCCCTATATTACTTTGGAGTAGTTGCAATTAAAAAATAAATGGCCAAGATATTCCTCGAGTTCTTAACACAGCTCACATAAAGAGTCATATTGACTATACCATCTGTTTTTAGTAGGTAGTCTGTTTTTGATCAACAGTCATGTGATAATAGAAGCCTTTGGATTAAGGGAGTTTTTCCAAAAGAGTGAATGCCATGCTACTTTAGGAGAGACATTGTTAAAGAGTGAACAACAATAAGCATTCGAGAAGTGACCTGTAGTAGTAGGTGTCCAGATGATCGTATTTTCTCTATTTGTATTTGTTGGACCCCATTTCTGGAGCCCAACTCAGAAATCATAAACGTGGGCATAATTGCAAACATTGGATTTGAAAGGAAAATTTCTCCGCGAGCAATGGTGGGTTTGCCGCGGCGAAACTAAGGAAGTAGCTCCAAGGACCTTTCGGGTGAAGTTCGTCGCGGCCAACGTTTAGCTTCATAGTAGCGAAGTCCCCGGATCAAACCCCCACACCCTTCGGGACAAATACGCCGCGGAGAAAGTCTTGGCTTTGCCGCGGTGAAGTAACAAAAAATCCCTCAAAATACCCTTTTGGAAAGGTTCGCCGTGGCGAAACCTTCGAACCCAAACA
Source organism: Erythroxylum roigii (assembly GCA_027576455.1). Classification (NCBI taxonomy): domain Eukaryota; kingdom Viridiplantae; phylum Streptophyta; class Magnoliopsida; order Malpighiales; family Erythroxylaceae; genus Erythroxylum; species Erythroxylum roigii. The sequence goes on from JANZXV010000007.1 coordinate 10,639,498, forward strand.
CCCGAACCCAACTATCAAACACCAAAATTTTTACATAACTTTTAATAACCACATCTATAACTCAGCCAAAAGATGAATACAAACATATACAAAAGAAACTTCTTCAAATCCTTAGTCTCTTGAGAAAGAAATGCGAAAACTTGAAAAAGTCATAAGCAAACCCAAATATATTTCATTAACATCAAAAGATAAGAGTTTTACAACGCTTTAATGTGCACTTCAATCCACAATACAACATTTGTCTCATAACCCCAAAAAAATACAAAGTATACTTGAACAAGTAATACTTGAAATGCAACTAAAGCATTGTGCTTTCCAAAAACTAAATCAAAATACAAAATGTGCAAATTTAGAGTGATGCCTTGCCTCTCGCTCACTCGATCTCTTGCTCATCACCTGAAGATGGGGATGGAATGGGGTGAGCTTAAAAACTCGTAGGTAACAAGTTTATAAACGAGCAACAAATAAAACCATTGAAAAAAATATTCATTGAATTCATATAACACATATTTCTCAATTTCTCAACTTGTCAACAATTCATAAACAATATAAACATGTATTCATCAAACTTGTCAACAAATCATAAACACATAACAATCAAAATGGTTGGGGCAGGTCTATGTGGGAGTTCTTGCGAATCTCCTATAACAACAGAACGGACTATCACAAAGTCACATAATGGTTTTGCGTAGTTCGTAGACATGAGGGAGTCCGTGAAGGACATCCATGCCACTAGCGGGCAGGCGGGAGAATCCTTTAACATGGTCAACGTGCACGTGACATAACATAATGGATCACCACTAACCCATACAAACATGAATTTCATGACTTGCAAAAATATTTCCCAAAAGGGCGCATTCGGAAACATGATTTCATAAGCATAATATATTTTCAATTATCATTTCCATCTTCATTTCATAATTCATCAACAACATTCAAGTACCAAACATGTAGCAATTCTTAAATCATGTAAGAAGCAATAAATGAAACATTTATGAAGCCATTTAAAGCCATTTAATTCTATTGATTTAGAAAAAACATTTATGGCTCATTAACTCAGCTATAAACATGTCCCCACGTTGAATTCCTTGCTTATAAACTTGCTCAAAGGTGCCTCTCCTCTTGCTCCTCTTGCCCTTCTTCTTGATTCCCTTTAACATTGACAAAAATTCCCATTCAATAGGAATACAAATTGAGAATCCCACAAAGCATATTGACTAAAATTGATTCTAGAATACTTAAACTCATGCATTTCCTAAGCTTCATGAACCAAAAAACTTCCAAAAATCCAAAGGATTAAATTTTAACTTACCTTGAATCTTCACCAATTAAAGAGATTATTAGCTCAAATGGAAGCTCTTCTTTTCCTTTTTCTTGTTCTCTTCTTGCACAACCTCATAATCTCTCTCAAAATCTAAGAAAAGATGAAACCTAGCTTCCTTTCTCTCTTCTCCACGATTTCTCTTCTTTCTCCCTTCACTCACGTTTTTCCTCTTCATTTAAAAGCAAGACTACACTTCTTCTTCTAATAATACCCTTAATGAGTGCAAAATGTCCATTTTGCCCTTCATTTATGCCTTATGTCTTTTAAACTTAAGTGATTTGCCAAATTTACCCTTATACACTCTTACTAAATTCTAACATTTCTATTCTAGATTTTAACTGCTACTTATGCTAACTAAATTAATGACTAAATTACAAGACCATAAGCTATTGAAAATAATCACAGATGCTTTAGAGGAGTTTAGGATACACTGTCATACCTGTTGAAGATCATTTTAGAGAATCAGTGGACTAATGTTAGTCTAATTATCATAATAAAAAAGAGTGCTTTCCCTATCCCCAATGATACACCTGATAAAAGGATAAATGAAGATTCAAATTTTTAGAAGTTGAGTGAATATCCAAGAATGTTAAAAGGAGGGTAAAATTTTCCTTAAACTCACATTCAGAAGATGAGTTCCATGCACCCACTTAATCCATAACGCCCCTCTATCTTTAAATAACCGCCATATTTTTTTTACATAACAACAACTTTTGCATGGTTGAAAATGATATAGTTCCCAAGCCTCCAACAGTCTTCGGTAGAGTGACTTTGCTTCGCTTGACCTTAGCCTTCTTGGCATTCTCAGCTTTACCCGACCAAAGAAATGCTTTCAAGATCTTGTCAATCTCCTTTGTAACCCTTTTAGGAAAGATTAAATGGGTAGGCTAGTGTAGATGCATGCTATTTAGTACAGATAAAATTAAAGTCAGCCTAGCTACATATGAGAGATGACGATTTTACCAAGTGTTAATCTTACTCTTAAGCTTTTCGAGAAGGGGAATACAATTAGAGAATTTCGGTTTTGTAGAGGTTATAGGGACTCTTATGCAACATCCCACTACCACAAGGTACATACCCAAACATTCAAGAGTATTCAAGCACATATCCTATGATAATGGCATGTTAGAGCAAAAACAAATCCAACTTACACATGGCATCATCTAACATAATCAGAAGTCATCAAATTTTAAAACCATTCATTGCATTCATTCACAAAGTCTACACTGTTTCCATTAGATGAATATTTTCAAAACCTCATATGGGTTCTAACAAAAACTATAAAATAAAACCTATAACTCTCTGACGTTAGCTGACAGACCTCTGAGCCATAACTTAGTCCAAAACATTCTTCTAATCCAGAATAAACATTAAGTCTCCTATCTCGTATCTGAAAAACCATGTTGCAATTTTTATGAGTTTTGCGAACTCAATAAGTGAACCATCATTGATGATTTCACCGGATTCACATACACAAATCACAAATTTCATAATTACTCAGACAGAACATGAATATTTCTAATACTCACACTGCCATGGCACATCATTTAATCAATGCGAATCAGATCATATATAAACACATACAGATGCATATGAGACTCCACATTCATTATTAATGTTATGACCGAGTGCCTATCACCTATACAAATACTGGCCCATTAGGCTCAGTCAGAAACATATATCATAGAGCAAGCTCTACGTGCCAAATCATATATCATGAAGCAAAGCTCTACATGGAAGTGTTTGATATTGGCCACTCCAGTCACAACGTTTTTATCTGAGCATGCATTTTATGAAATGCATCAATTCAGAATTTACCACATATCACAATCATGTATAAAACACAGTCAGAATTTCATAATCATTGGACCTAAGTCCAGTATTCAACTTTCATTGAGAATTCACATAGCATAATACAATCAGAATTATCAAACAAATCAGAACACTTCCAATACAGTCCCAAATATATACTCCTCGGACTTTAAGTTCGGAATTCAGAAACAATCACAACAGTTCAATAATTGGAAGCTTAACAATTCAAATTAAATCAATCCTAGGAAATTCATCTAGGTTGACTCACAGTACGCTCTAAGAAGCTATTTCCTGGATAGTCCGGCAAGCATCCGATGTGCTTCTCTATAACATACACAACACATTTACAATATATCACATTTTTTTCACAAATGCATAAGTACTCCTTTATGCACATGTACTTATATAAAATATGCACAATGCATGTTCAATGACAATTCTAGGTATCTTATTATAATTTTCATCAATAAATCGATCAGATATCAAAGCCCTCATTAATAATATTTGGTACTTATAAATTGGACCTAAATAAAACAATGTGAAATCAATTTCATAACCTAATTGACCACTTCAGATTTTCTACCCACATGTGTTGGAACCCGTTACCGAGACCCAACCTCTTAGCACAAACTTAACGAAGTCAAAGCAAACAAATCCAATCCGACGCGAAATCG
>JANZXV010000007.1:10646291-10659553 GCA_027576455.1 Erythroxylum roigii
TGAATGTGCAAAATAAATGTGTATGTCACAATTAACTTATGCATGACGTGCATTTTCCTAATTTCACAATACTTTCTTATAAATTACTATTCTAGCCTTAGCATGGGTATCGGGATGTTACATCCTAAGTATTGAAACAAGGTGGGTGGATACTCATGCCAATCATACTACTGAGTTCCTCCTTATTACTCACATCCAATGACATATATAATTGAATTTTCTCAAACTTGATTCTAAATCTAGACTAGTTAGAAAAATTTTCCAATGTTTGAAGCAACAAGTTGACAGATGTGACTTCAGCTCCATTATAATGCACCAAGGCATCTGTAAATAAGAGGTGAATAAGCCTGCTTTCAACACATTGATGATGAAAAGTGAAGCTGCCATTAGAAGCTAGAAGTTTGTTTAATAAACGGGACAAGCCTTCTATAGCAATTGTAAAGAGGTTGGGGTATAAAGGATCCCCCTGCCTGATGCCTCTTGCATTTTGAAAGGGGGTAGAGGGCATGCCATTTATAAGAACACTCAGAGAAGTAGTAGATACATAGGCCATAATACATTCAAATAGATCAGGAAGTCCCAAGGCTTCTAGACAAATTTGGATGAAGCTCCAGTTTAGAGTGTTGAAGGCTTTAAAGAAGTTGATATTTATTATACAATTGTTGATTTTTTAAATCAAAGAATACTCTTTGATTAACTCTTGTAGAAGTATAAAATTATCTCCGATGTTTCACATTCTTTGAGAGATGTGAATAACTTCATTTAGCACCATTTTTAATCTATCAGCAAGCACTTTAGTGATAACTTTATAGAGTGTGTTGAAGTATGAAATCGGATGAAAGTCGAACATATGCATAGGCTACGACTTCTTAGGCACTAGGCATATATACGTATGGTTTACCTCCTTAAGCATCTTAAAGGATGAAAAAAAATCTAGAACAACCTCCGTAAATAAATTCCCAATAATCTCCCAAGTTTGTTGGAAGAAACTTTTTTTACCAAGGTTATAAGCACTGCGTGATCTGCATAAGTGTTACCATCATCATCTTATAGTTAGGCAATTCTATTACGGTTTCTTCTGGACAGGAGGGACAAATAAAAAAAATTAGAGTTATTGTCCCCATCTTTAAGCCATTTGACATATGCTTTTTGCTTAATAACGGAGTTCTATAAGGTAAGTGCTTATTGATACTCCTTTAAATAGTTAGTTTCCATCACTCATAAGTTTTATCATATTGATCAAGATAACAATTCTCTTGAGTAGTCTTGAGACGTTGTTTGAGGTCAGTGAGCTGAGGAGAGTTTTGTCTAAGGAAAAACTTGAGTGCAACTTTAACATTTTTCAATTTTTGCATTAGTTGATATGATTTATAACCAGAGACATCCAGAAGCCAACAGGTGAAGACAAGATCCATGAAGACCACCATCTGTGAGATACCATTGAAATATCAAAATAGAGCTCTATCCTTTGTGAGAAGAAAATTTCCTTAGATAGATAAGCATATATGAGTGGTTAGAGAGGAGATTTTAGCCAAAATATATATGAGAATGCAGGAATATCACAGTCCAGCTAGGATATATCAATGTTTTGTCAAGTTTCTTCCTTATAAACATACCCCCATTTGTTTATTTAACCTTGTAAAGAACCTACTAGATGAGGAGATGTTCATCAGGTCTACATTGTTAAACAGGTAATTAAGCTCTTTGGTATCACCTATGGAGAAATTTTTCCCCTCCCATTTTTGTAGAATTTAAGGTGCAATTAAAATCACCTCCAACTAGCCATGCATGCTGCAAAGTATACTACAATCTGTCTAAATCCAACCAAAGATTTTGCCGCTAAGAACTGAAGTTGGAAGCATAGACAAGAGTGAGATCAAAGCCTACATTAGCTCCCTCTAAATGACACTGTAAATGCATCAATTGATCACTTTCCTCAACTTTATTTACAGCTAAACTATCAAAGTTATATAAAAAAAAAAGAAGATACTCCCATTATAATGGGAAGAGTGATTTGAGAAATAATGCCAACTATCACCCAAAAACGAAAGATCATTATGCTGAAGTGGTTCCTTAATATTGGTCTCGACCAAGCCAACTAACCAAGGTTGCTGAGCTTTAACAAATTCCTTCACCTTAGATCTTTTTAGAGGGTCATTGAGCACTCTAATGTTCCAAATCGGTACTGTCATAGAAGGGAGAGCCCCCTGTTTGGCTTTTCCCTTTCCTTCTGTGGTACGCCTCCTAGACTTAGTATTTTGTAGTTGGAATTCTTCTTGATCTTCATTATGATCAGTCTGTTAAGCTATCTCAATAGTAAGTGTAACATTCCACTCTTATAGGACACATACCTGATATTCTAGAGAATATTTAAGTACGTACCCCACAAGGGTGGTATGTTAAAGCAGTCACATCACTAACTTAATCATGGAATCATACATACACAAATATCATAGAACTAGATTGCCTCATCTCAATCATAGCCAAAAGGCCGCACTATCATTTCATTCACAACATAATTTACACTGTAGCATTACATTTTGTAATCCATATTTATACATTACAAAACAACTGAGAGTTTAGTTTCCCATACATAACATCTAACTTATAATGGGTAATACAAAACAAAACATTCTAACTAGACTTCTTATACTTCAACTGACCAACCTTTGAGCCATTCTTGATTCCCAAAATGGACAACTCTAGACCGAAACTAGATTTTCCTAGAAGTTATTTCTTCCCCAGTGCCTAAAAATCAATGTTGCAATTTTGATGATTTTTTGAACTTAATGAGTGAACCATCATCGATGTGTTCACTCAAAGTCAAGGCACAAACATATCAAGACAAACCAATTTCACGTATATGTCACAATATTCAAAGTCACTTCTCATTTATCACATCAATCAATGTGTATGCCAAGCACAATATACATATCATAATTTACTAACATATTAAGTACATAGCATTTCATAGTATCATCATACACAAATTATCTTAGCACTAATCACCACCATCAATAATGTTTTCCAATCATTTTCATGTCACATGTAAGAATATATATGCAAATGCACATAAGACTCCACTTTCGTTTTTATTTTGTTGTAATCGAGTGCCTTTTTAACTGTCCCGTATCCATTGTAGATACCGAGCTTATTTCAGAATACTGTCCCATACCCATTGTGGATACCAAGCTCATTAACGTTGAGCCTGTAGTTTTGTGTGCATGCAACTGGGCTTAAAGCTCTTTTCACTCTAGTCACTACAGTCACAACGCCTTTATCTAATCATGCATACTGATGAAATAAAATGCAACAAGTCTTATATCATGCTAATCAATGTCTTTCATTCAATATACACAATCACTTATCACATTCATCGGACTCAGGTCCGGCATTCAACACACAATTAAGTACACATATTTCCTTATTCACAAATAATCAACAAACACTTCCTATACATTCCCGAATAATAACTCCTCAGACATTCAATTGTACGGAATCATCAATATCACAAATATGTTAATATCAAAAAATAACTTAAGCAGAAACATATATATAGTTGAAAGTACAGATCTAGGTTGATTCACAGTATGCTCTAGATAGCTGTTGTCTTGACAATCTGGCAATGTCTGGATGTGATTGCTCAATTTGTGCTTCTATACCATTCAATACACACATTTATACACATCACAATCATATTTAATGCACGCTCAATTGATATTCCCGGGTATGTATCCTTATTCACAAATCTTGATCATTCATATATCATATCTTGTGAAACTTGATTATCCTAAGTTCATCAATCATACATTTACCAATCCTTTCCTAGCATTATACATCCACACAATTTCCTAATTCTCATTCATTCATACCTAACTCATATTATTCATAAGGACACTTTTACACCATTAACAACTCATAAATTCCAAGTTGAGATATATTCATATCAAGTCAATCCATTCCTCAATTCTAACATCAATCAACATCGTAAACTTATTAATCACTTAACCACTTAATTTAACAACCATCTACTTTCATTTCAAGCCTCAATTAAGTCGAAAGACACTAAGGTAAGGTAACTTATCCTTAGTCGGTTAAACAATCTCACAAAATGACATTTTATCTTGTCAAAGAAATTCCCACGATTGTGGGTACCTTTCCAAGATCGTGGAAAAGCAAAACATAAACTTTTTGCCTTCCAAACATTTCCCACAATCGTGGGTTTAGTGAATATAAAGTTCACTATCAACTTCCTTCAATTTTCTTTTTTCCAACTTCGATATCTTTATACCAAAATCACAATAATTCATTATCAAGACATCTTCTATCCAAACAATAAACATTTTTCACATTTTATAATTTGACTAATTCGAGCTTTAAATTCCTAAAAAATCAGGAAATAATACAAGGTTCCTGAATAGGGTCTATCGCAAGCAATATTAGGAAAACATGCGTAACCTAAGATATATTCACTATTTTATCACATCACTTCAACAGAGATCAAGACAAGACCTATATCTACAACTTTTGTTCTTTAAGTTTATTCAAATTCATGCTCTAAAGATATGAAAAATAGGTCGAAAGAGGAAGATGAAATTAAACAGACTTTCGACTTACAACTCTAATTTTCCAGATTCAAGAATACTTCAATAGAACCTATCTTTAACATTAATTCACCATCGTTCATGCTCAAAACTCAACCTACAATCATTCCACACAGCAGCCTAAAGCCCACATTTTCACACATCAAAAAACAAAACATATTCAGTCATCAAGTTTCCATCACAAATCAACATCAATCCCTTATACATCTCATCTTAATTCACTCTTAATCAATCTTTATTAATGATATGATCATAAATAACACAACAAAGCAATCAAATACTTACTTCTTTCACTCAGGGTTTCCTCAATTAATAAGTTATGCAAGGCCTCCTCAAACTTCCAACTTACACCAAAAGCAAGATAAGATAGAAAGGTTTCAATTGCAAGATAAGGGCTACGAAAATTTGGCAAAAATCCAAGGGTTGTGGTTATGGCATGAAGGTGTTGTGGGTAAGAAGAAGAGAAAAAGAAAGCACAAGGCCAAAGTATGAAACAAAGCATCTTGCAAGGGTGAAAGATGAGGAGAACAAATGAGTGATGGAGGGGTAGGACATTTGTCATGCCAAGTGTCAAATAAAGGGTTATGCTAAGTGTTTTTGTCTTACCATTTGTCTGTACATTACTAGTCCATTTGTCACTTAATAACTAGCCCTCTTGTCATTCATACACTAAACTACTTATTACATAATTAATTCTCCATTTGTCTCTCATTTATTCGTGCGATTTGTCACCCTCTCACTAGTGCCACGTATCACACTCTCATTAGCCTAGACAAGTTAAATTCCCATGTATTGATTTTGTCTTATTATTCAACATTTTTCCTACACTATATGCACATAATACTTCTTCAATTACTCAATAATAATAACAAACTCCAATTTACTATTTGTAATCCACCAAACCAAAATTCAAGACACAAATAATACTCGATCACATCAAAAATCATTTAAAATCATTCATACCCAGAATAGGTTAATTGAGTACATTCACTATCTTTGTATTGTTTCTAAATCATGATTCATGTATGTATATGTATATGATGCTTGTAAATGAAATGCATTTCGTATGTTTTCACATAATACGACTCATGTGACTAGCCTAACCCTTTAGGTGTAGGAACGGGTTATTATAGTTTTGAAACTTGAGAGATTCAAGCTTGAGGCTCAGTTTGCAGTTTTGTAAAAAGAGTGGTTGAGTCCCAACGTGCCACGACCCTGCCTCCAAAATTTTATGTTCTTGAGAATTGAAGTGAAAGTGAACAGGATGAGGTTTTCTTTTATAAGCAAAACATTAATCAACCCTTTTTTGTGCCATAACCGTTAAGCCCATTTTTGGATGCTCAAAAATGGTGGACATTTTTTGAAGGAGAAGCCAACCATTTCTTCCCAACTACATGCTCCTTCCTCAAGTATTTCAAAATTTTGACAGATAATGAGCTTCCCATCCATATCCTTTAAAGGATTAACAGTAAGGTTAGAGGCAGTGTGACCTCCTACAACCTGCTTCCAGCTCTTTTGGGGATTTAACCCTGGAGGTGGTGGAGGGGGTTGGAAGGTGGAAGTGGTATTTTCCTCAGTCATAGCTAGTGGTGTAAGGAGTGTGCGGGAGGGTAGAGCTGGGAATTCATTTTGCCTAGTGGCAAGTAAAAGCTACATTTTCTACAGTCAGAGTTGAAAATGGAAAGGTAACTTTAACAAGTGAGAAAGGTTGACACAGTAAAGGTGCAAATAGGGAAAGGAGGGGCGGCGGGACAAAGTTTAACAACTCGTGGGACAAAAATACTCCTTTCCCAAAGAAGCACCAGTTGAGGAGGAAATGGAGAGGCAAAAGTGAGCAATGAATAAGAAGAAGAATAAGGTGAGTACGATGGAAGTTGGAAGCAAGCAGTGAAGAATGGGAGAAGAAGGTGAAGCTTAACCAGCGCTACCTAGAGCACCATATGTAGTTGAGAGCATTCTTAGTATATATATATACTTTTCACTAATTATGTCATTCACACATGCTTAGATCAATAGGAATTTATGACTTCCCATCAGTACGTGTCTTGTTAATCAAAAAATGGTACTAAAATTAGTAGTTCCATTCTAACCTCAAGTATTAAGACAATATTCAAAATATTAATTGAATACTGAATTGAATTGTAAAATTTAAAAAAGAATTAAATTGCGAAAAGAAAAAAATTAACCCTAAAAAACTAACCTACCCTTAACCTTAACCCATTAATCTTCCGAATGCCCCTTTAAGCTTTCCATTGTGTTTCACTGTCAATCGCCCACCAATTGTGTTTCGCCACTAGTCACAAATCCCGTCACCTCTCCATTGTCGAACATAGTCACAGTATCACACCCTATAGCCCCCGTTGCCTCACCATCATCCCACTTCACCTCACTCTCTCTTGCATTCACACTCCATATATAGTTACTCCTCCATTGTTGCAGTCAAGCAAACAATCAAGCCTCAAGGTTGCAAAATAGTACAAATCTAAATATTGAAATGTGTGCTTAAGTTGATTGATTTTATGTTTTGTTTTGTGTAACTTGTGTCATATACTCGTACTTTTATGGTGTGTTGGATGTCCTTTTATGTTTGGATTCTAGAATTTGATTATTTAATATAGAATTGTAACATATGTTACTATTTGAAATTTGAGAAATATTGAATGAAATATTGGTCTTTATTATAAATTATGCAAAATGGGCTAGTTAATTTATGGTTAAATTATGTAAATACAAAATTGAATTATAAATGTAAGTTTATGGTTTAATGATGTGATCATACAAAATGAGTTATAGTTGTGACTTTATAGTTGAATTATGTAATCATACAAAATTAGTTATCATTACGAGTTTATGATTGAATCATGCAAAAATACAAAATAGGTTATCATTATAAGTTTATGTTTAAATTATGTAATTACACAAAATGAGTTATATTTGTGACTTTATAGTTTAATTATATGATTACACAAATTTAGTTATATATATGAGCTCATGGTTGAATTATATAGTCACACGAAATGAGCTATAATCATACAAAATGAGTTATAGTTATGAGTTTATGGTTGAATAAAGTAATCATACAAAATAGGTTATAGTTGTGGGTTTATGTTTGAATTATGTAATCCTCACAAAATGAGTTATATTTGTGATTTTATAGTTAAATTATATTATATAAATTGAGTTATAGATATGAATTATGTGATCATACAAAATAAGTTATAATTATGAGTTTATAGTTAAATCATGTAACAATTCAAAAAAAGGTTATAGTTGAGTTTATGTTTGAATTACGTAATTACACAAAATAAGTTATAGTTTTGACTTTATGGTAGAATTATGTAATTACACAAAACGGGTTATAGTTATGACTTTATATTTGAATTATTTAATCATATAAAATGAGTTATAGTTGTGAAAATGCAACAATTAATGTTTATATTTGAAATTTGGGTTAAGAAATATGAGAATTTCTTGGATAAAATGTCTTTAAGCATTAATTTTTCTTAAGTTATTAGGAAACTGTTTTTACTCTATTTCTTCATATTATTTTACATAAATTTATTTTAATATTAAGTTATTAAGTTAATTTTGATATATGTCTTTTTTATTTTTATAGATAAATGAAGGGAACTTTAAGTACTCCCAATAATTTAGTCACTTCAAGATGATATCAATGATCCAGCTTGGGCTCATGCTAGATTGGTTCTTGGAATGAAGAACCATATCATTTGTTTTTTTTAATAATCATTTGAAAGATGGTGGATTACAAGATTAAAGAAGAATTTAGCTTAGATTAAAGGTGTTGTTAAGCCTTGTAAGAAAGTGAGGTATAAAGTGAAATAACATTGCTTGAAGAGTATCAATATGAGAAAGATAAAAGACAAAGACTGAATTATGAAATTAGTATTAGAAGTTCTCTTTTCGATGGTCAGGATGATAGTGGGGATGTTGAAGGTAGTTTTCCTACCCAACGAAAAAGGAGTGTTGCACTTGATGTAAGGAAAAGAAGCATATAAATTATAACTTTTTTAGCACACAAAACAATTCTTGGAGCTCAGCATTCAATCTGTAGTGCCTTATAATCTAAAGATATGGCTTATAATGTAGACATGGTAATGGCTAGATGGTGTTATAATTCAAGTACTTAATTTAATGTTGCCTAGTCTTATTATTACCAACTTATGGTGGTTGATATTAACTCTTACAGTCTAAGATAAACAAGTCATTTAATTGATGACTAAAGAGGTAAACTTCCGTGCAGCTCAGTTTATAAAATAAACAGTCATTTGGATTAAAGAAGAATGACTTAGGCAACTTACGGGTGTTCAATCATAAGTGATGATTGGACAAATAGAAGAGAGGAGCTTACTATTAATTTTTTAGTTTATTCTACTAAGGGACTGTGTTTTTTAAGTTTGTTAGTGCATATAGCCTCGTTAGAAATATTGATACTCTATTTCAAATATTTGATGAAATTTCATATATTTGATGAAGTTATGAATAAAGTTAGGTGATAAGCACTTGATTAATTATTTATTTATTCCAAAATATTTAGTAATTAATGTTATGTTGGGCTTATATTTTGCTTTAGGTACAAGATGGGGAAACAAAAACCAAAATGAACTAAATTCATATCCTTAGTGTCATTACATCAATGTTCAATCTTATTCGCCTTCACGGAGCAATAAGGAGATTAGTTAGGGTGAAGACAAGACAAATAATGGAAGCATTAAAGTCATTGTGACTTATACAACCTTGTATAGGAACATTTAACTCACAAAAACATATACAAAATCAAAGATACTACTTCAACCATTATGACCTACACGTGTAGAGAATTACATGATTGCAGAAGCAGGGATGAGAATCTCATATTAAGACCATTAATCGAAGGAGTAGGGTTGAGAATCTCATATGGTGCACCTCACTCTATCCAAATCCTTAGGCAATCTATTCACATAGTTGACCTCTTGAATTCTTCTTTCAATGATGTATTTAATCAAGAAATATACATTGTAATAAGATCAAGATATATAAGTAAAACAAAACTACTAGAGATAAATCAAATCAAACAGTACAAAATTACTAGAATTAACCAATAGGTTTCGAATCTACTTTGTGTTTCAATCTCAACCTTTATACGAATGTGCACAATTAATTGTCATGTTATTCTACCTCTCTTTGAAACTATTAACCATTAATTAAGAACAAGCTTTGTTAATCCTAGTTTTCCTATAGGTTGTATCTAATTAAAAGAAACTCTTTAATTAGGTCTAACTATTAGACAACCTAGAATAAGCTCTTTAGAGTTAGTATAACAACCATGTTACGTAATAGGAAATTAGGTTAACCTAAAAAGCAACCACATAAGCTCGGGTCATTAATCTATAATATGTTAGCCTAATGATGCACGACCATTAGTTTACCATAAGTGAATTAAAGTTCCAATGATTATGTATTGTAATATAGATTCTAGTGATCAGTTTATACATGAATAATCTATTTAGAATGCCTAAATCATTTATACATAAATCCCAAAGCATTAATCATATAATAACATAATCAATTTTCATTAATCATATAATGAAAATTGTTCAACCTAGTTGCGTGAACAATTTTCTAACATTGTAGCATTAATTCCATTGTAGCCTTTTTAACTGTCCTGTATCCATTACAGATACTGAGCTCATTTTAGAAAATTGTTTCGTACCCATTATGGATACCAAGCTCATTAACGTTGAGCCTGTGGCTTTGTGTTCACGCAACTAGGCTTAAAGCTCTTTTCACTCTGGTCACTACAGTCACAACGCCTTTATCTAATCATGCATACCGATGAAATAAAATGCAACAAGTCTCATATCATGCTAATCAATGTCTTTCATTCGATATACACAATCACTTATCACATTCATCAGACTTAGGTCCGACATTCAACACACAATTAAGTACACATATTTCATTATCCACAAATAATCAACAAACACTTTCTATACATTCCCGAATAATAACTCCTCAGACATTGAATTGTACAGAATCATCAATATCACAAATATGTCAATATCAAAAAATAACTTAAGCAGAAACATATATATAGTTGAAAGTACACATCAAGGTTGATTCATAATATGCTCCAGATAGCTATTGTCTTGACAATCTGGCAAATGTCTGGATGTGGTTGCTCAATTTGTGCTTCTATACCATACAATACACACATTTATACACATCACAATCATATTTCATGCATGCTCGATTGACATTCTCGGGCATGTATCCTTATTCACAAATCTTGATCATTCATATATCATATCTTATGAAATTTGATTATCCTAAGTTCATCAATCATCTATTCATCAATCATACACGTGTAGAGAATTACATGATTGAAGAAGTAGGGATGATCTCACATTAAGACCATTAATCAAAGAAGTAGGGATGAGAATCTCATATGGTGCACCTCCTTCTATCCAAATCCTTATGCAATCTATTCATATAGTTGACCTCTTGAATTCTTCTTTCAATGATGTATTTAATCAAGAAATATACATTGTAATAAGATCAAGATATATAAGTAAAACAAAACTACTAGAGATAAATCAAATCAAACAGTACAAAATTACTAGAACTAACCAATAGGTTTCGAATCTACTTTGTGTAATCTCAACCTTCATACGAATGTGCACAATTAATTGTCATGTTATTCTACCTCTCTTTGAAACTATTAACCATTGAGTAAGAACAAAATTTGTTAATCCCAGTTTTCCCATAGGTTGTATCTAATTAAAAAAAAGCTATTTAATTAGTTCTAGCTATTATAAAACCTAGAATAAGCTCTTTAAAGTTAGTATAACAACCATGTTACGTAATAGGAAATTAGGTTAATCTAAAAAACAACCATATAAGCTCGAGTCATTAATCTATGCTATGTTAGCCTAATGATGCACGACCATTAGTTGACCATAAGTGAATTAAAGTTCCCATGATAATGTATTGTAATATAGATTCTAGTAATCAGTTTATACATGAATAATCTATTTAGAGTGTCTATATCATTTATACATAAATCCCAAAGCATTAATCATATAATAATATAATCAATTCCAAAAGAGTTTTAAGAATAACATCACTACATTAATCAATGCCTAAATATATTCGTCGGCCTCGATATCCCCTTTGAACTAAAAAGATGAAGTTTAGTTCCTCAACAAAAGGTGAGCCATTTTATTTTAAAATTAAGATTTTGTTACAATATACGGTCAACTATATAAGCTTGTAAGTGACCGTATGTGTCATTTTTTCCAAAATGTGTAAACTTACACATTCACAGTGAACTACACAGTCACATACACGACCTTGTAGCTCACTTAAACATTCGTGTAATTGTACACACGATTACGACCATATAAGTTGAAGTATCTTCATTTCTTTGACTCGTTGTCCCATGTTCACCCTAATTCATCTATTTCTTACTACAAAAAGGCAAGTATGATTGAACATTGAAACAACAGTTCTAAGGATATGTTTTTAGCTCATTTTGGTTCTTGTTCTTCTAACTTGTACCTAAAAAAAATGAACCAAAATAAGTATCTTAAGCACAGCATAGCATTAATCACTAATCATTATGGAGTAAATATGTAGTCAATTAAGCCTTTATCACATATTGAAAATAAAATTGTTTAAAAACAAATTTTTTTTGGATATGAAAAAAGTAACAACTCAATTTTGGGAATTAGATCTTGAGATAGATATGGAAGTTGTTTACCTATTTTAATCTAAATGCATAGAAAATATACTAAATATGTTTAATATTTAAGATATCTAATACATGTGAAGTATTAAAGATATTCATTATTATATGTATGAGTTAATATTTGGGTTTAAGGTCAAATGAATATTAACTTTGGACATGAATCGTAAGTAAGGTATATTTTACTTGGAACAATATTATTTTGACATTGGAAATGTTCCAATGTAGCATTAATTACTAAACCATTGTTGGTTTATGCCCTACAGTCAATTAGTTTGTTGTATTTTAGTGACATAATTATTTATAAGTACTCTTTATCATATACATATTTAGATGTATTTCATGGATAAATGTTCATTACAAATAAATTTATAATGATATTAAAATTATTCCTGTTAATATTGAATATTAATATAATGTATAAAGACTAGCAAGTGCTATGTTTCCTCCTTACGAAGGAAGCAGTCAATGTCATAGACTAAAGTATAGAGATACTTAAACAAATATGTGGGTGCTTATTAGAAAACAAGTTTACTTAATTGACCCTATATGCGAAATCTATTTAGTGCATTACTTGTATGTCTAGGGGTGTTCAAGAAAACCCGCAAACCTGTAAATCGGACCTAAACTGCATGAACCGAACCTGTAAATAAGGTTAACCAAACCTGAGTTTAGGTTCATGGTTCAGGTTTAGGTTTCTAACTTGCGGTTCTAGGTTAACCGAACCTAAACTGCACCTATAGTAGTTAACCGAACCGAACCTGATTTATAAGTTTAGGTTTAAACCTGAACCTGAAACACCAAAAAAACCTATCATATACTTAGATACAATTTAATAGGATATTAATAATAATAAATTCACTAGTATTTACTATATTAATTCTTGAGTGAAAAAAAGAAGAAAAGGAAAAAAA
>JANZXV010000007.1:10670022-10682949 GCA_027576455.1 Erythroxylum roigii
GTGTATGCCAAGCACAATATACATATCATAATTTACTAACACATTAAGAACATAGCATTTCATAGTATCATCATACAAAAATTATCTTAGCACTAATCGCCACCATCAATTATGTTTTCCAATCATTTTCATGGCACATGTAAGAATATATATGCAAATGCACATGAGATTCCATTTTCATTTTTATTTTTTGTGACAAAGTGCCTTTTTAACTGTCCCATATCCGTCGCAGATACTGGGCTCTTTTTAGAATACTATCTTATACCTATTATAGATACCAAGCTCATTAACGTTGAGCTTGTGGCTCTGTGTGCACAAAACTAAACTTAAAGCTCTTTTCACTCTGGTCACTTCGGTCACAACGCTTTTATCTAATCATGCATACCGATGAAATGAAATGCAACAAGTCTCATATCATGCTAATCAATGTCTTTCATTCGATATACACAATCACTTATCACATTCTTTGGACTCAATTATGGCATTCAACACGGACTCAGGTCCAGCATTCAACACTCAATTGAGTGCGCATATTTCTTTACTCAGATACAATCAACCAGCACTTCCTATACATTCCTGAATAATAACTCCTCGGACATTTAATTGTCCGGAATCATCAATTTCACAAAATAACTTAAGTAGAAACACATATATAGTTGAGAGTACACATCTAGATTGACTCATAGTATGCTCCAGATAGCTATTGCTTTGACGATCTAGCAATGTCTGGATGTGGTCGCTCAATTTGTGCTTCTATACCATGCAATACACACCTTTATACACATCACTAAATTACTCAATCACATTAATATTTAATCATGCACATGTATATGTGTCATGTTTAATGCATGCTCAATTGACTTTCCCGGGTGTGTATCCTTATTCACAAGTCTTGATCATTCATGTATCATATCTTGTGAAACTTGATTATCCTAAGTTCATCATTCACATTTGCCAATCCTTTCCTAGCATTATACACCTACACAATTTCTCAATTCTCATTCATTCACACCTAATTCATATTATTCATAAGAACACTTTTCCACCATTAACAACTCATAAATTCCAAGTTGAGATACATTCATATCAAGTCAATCCATTCCTCAATTCTAACATCATCAACATCCTAAACTTATCAATCACTTAATCACTTAATTTAGAAATCATCTAGGTTCATTTCAAACCTTAATTAAGTCCAAAGACACCAAGGTAAGGTAACTTATCCTTAGTTGGTTAAACCATCTCACAAAATGACCTTTTCTCTTGTCAAGGAAATTCCCACAATTGTGGGTACCTTTCCATGATCGTGGAAAAGCGAAACAAAAACTTTTTGCCTTTCAAACTGTTGGCCTCCAAATTTTTCCTTGATGAATAAGCATGATTTAATTAATTTTAAGGTCTTGATAGATAAATTATTTTTGGAGTAATTAGCATGTCAATGTTAGTAGGATTTTATTACATAGGTTAGTTAAATTAAAGCGTTAAGAGTGTATAGCCTAAAGGGCATTTTAGGCAAGTCACTTAAGGATAAGAACTATAAGGCATGAGGGAAGGGGCAAAGTGGATGTTTTATGCTCATTAAGGGTAGAAGTCATTGAAGAAATGTTGTCTTGTTCTTAGAGAAGGAAGAAAACATGAGTGAGAAGAAGAGAGAAGAGAGAAGCAAAAAAAAAAACGAGGAGAGAAAACCAAGCTAGGGTTGATCTTTCTTAGCTTTCAAGAGAGATTTTGAAATTGTTCAAGAAGAGAAAAAGGGAGAGGAAGAAAAGAGCTTTCTTTTGAGCCAAGAAACTCACGATTTGGTGAAGGTTCAAGGTAAGTTTATTAGAAATCTTTTGGATTTTTGAAAGGGTTGTGGTTCATGGAGCTTAGGAAATGTATGGGTTTAAGCTTTCTAGGATTAATTTTATGTATATGTTTCTTTGGGTCCTCAAATTGGAATTTCTATTGAATTGGGAATTTTTTCAATGCTAAGGGAATCAAGAAAGACAAGAGGATCAAGAGGAAAAGCATCTTGGAGCAAGTTTTTAAGCAAGGAAATGAATGCGGGTTTCATGTTTATAATTGAGTAATGAGCCATTAATGTTTTCTTTTTCAATTCAATAGAATTAAATGATTTCAATTGCTTCATAAATGTTGCATTTATTGCTTTGGAACGATTTGAGAAATTGCTATATGTTTAGTATATAAATTTTGTTGATGGATTGTAAAATGGAAATGGAAAAGGTTTTCGAAATATTTCATGTTCATGAAAAACAAGTTTCCGAAATGTGCCATTTAGGGCAATATGCTTATGCCATGAATTATATGTTATGTGGGTTTGTGGTGGTCCGTTCTGTTCTGTCAAGTGCACTTTGACTCTATAAAGGCTTCTCTAGCCTGCCCGCTAGTGTCGTGGAGTTCCTTCATGGACTCCTTTCTGCTTACAACTTCGCGAAACCACTATGTAGAATTGTGAAAGTTTGTTCTATTTACGACCACGCAAAACCATTATGTGGTATTGTGAAAGTGCATTATGTTTATGACTACACAAGACCATTATGTGAGAATATGTTAGCATGTTCTATTTACGGACCTACCCAAATCATTCTGATATGCTTATGTGTTTATGATTTGTGAACAAGTTGAAGAATGCATAAATTGTGTTATTTGTGAATTTGATTACATGACGAGAATTTAAGAATATGTGTTTTATGATTCAATAAGAATTTTCTATGATAATGAACATTTTGAATGGTTTTACTTGTTATTCATTATAAACTTGTTACCCATGAGCTTTCAAGCTCACCCCCCATTCCTCCCCATCTCCAAGTGATGAGTAAGAGATCGAGTAAGCGTGAGAGACAAGGCATCACTCCGATTATGCATACTTTTGTATTTTAAGCTAGTTTATGTAAAACAAGGCTTTAGTCGCATTTTGAGCAATTATTGTTCATGTATCTTTTGTATTTTTGGATTTTGATACACATGATGTATTGCGGCTTAAAATGCCTATTAAAGCATTGTAAAACTCTTGTCTTATGATGTTAATGAAATACATATACATTATGTTTTGCTTGTGACTTTCCAAATCTTTACATTGCATTTTTAAGCTTTTCAAAGGGATAGGAATTGTGTTCTAACTTTAGGGAAAAACTGTATTAATCTAGGCTGAATTAGACAAAGCTGTCTTCTTGGAAGTTGTAGCTTGTCTTTCTAGCTTTCCAACGATATAAAGTATGAAATTTTTGGTTATCGGAGTTGAGAGATATGATCATTATAAGTTGGTGATGCTGCATAGGATGTATATACAGGACAACTATAGTAAATGATGAGAATTAGTTGTAGTGATGAATCAAATAAGCTGAGATTAGAGAGTTTAATGAAACAAAGTTGGTACTTGAATTGATATGAAGTGATATTGAACTAGAAGAATTAAATTTGGAAAGATTATGAGTGAAAGTGATGTTAGAATGGATGTAGGAACCGTTGGAGATGTTTTGGAGGGAGTTTTGTCTCACTTATGTCCGTTAGATAGACTTTAGGTCCGCTAAACGGACCTTCTCATGTCTAGAAATGTTCCCATCCTCATCCATGTCTATTAAACGGACACTAAGTCCATTAAACAGACCTTCAGGGTCTGGAAAACACCTAAGACCCTGTGTATGTCCGTTAGGTGGAGGTGTATGTCCGTTTAACAGATATATGTTGTACACTTTCGGAAATTCACGATTTTGAATCTTTAAATAGCAAAATCTCTCTTTGGATTCTTCACAAAAGTTGTAGATCTAGAAGTCCTCTTCGAAACAGTCCTAAATCGACTTCAATATAATAACTATAGTGAAAGTTATGTCAATTGTCCCAAAACAGGTACAATATGATTGAAGACATAATCATGTTTGATTCTTTTAGCCACAACTTCATCATCCGACCTCTAAATGAAGTGATTCTTGAACCAATAGATTCCGAACATATTTTTCTATCTTCCATAAAAATTGGTAGCCTTCAGTGTTGATTTGAAAAAGATTGATGGAAAGAAAATGAGGGAATCGGTTGGAAGAGCATAACTGGGTTATGAACATACTTTGGCTTTTTAATCATATCTTGATCTATAGAGCTCCGAATAAGATGGTTCTTATTTCAAAATAAACTAGAGACATAGAGCTACAATTTTTCTGAAGAAGTCAATTTGTTATTTTTTTGGTGACTGAATAGTGTGAGCATGCTACCCTTGTGGGATGAGTGCCTAGATGTCAAGCAGGATGTCGGGCACGTGTCTTGCGAGGACGAGGTGCCCAATACAAACACTTCTCATGATCGTGGGTTTAGTGAACAGAAAGTTCACTACCCACTTCCTTCAATTTTCGTTTTATCACAATAACTCATTATCAAATTGAACCCAGAATTTCGACTTACAACTCTAATTTTCCAGATTCAAGACACTTCAATAACACCTATCTTTTGGCATCAATTCACCATCGTACATGCTTCAAAACTCAACCTACAATCATTCCACACAATAGCCTAAAGCCCACGATTTCACACATAAAAAACAAAACATATTCATTCATCAAATTTCTAGCACAAATCAACATCAATCCTACATGCATCTCATCTTAATTCACTCCTAATCAATCTTTATGAATGATATGATCATAGAAAAACAACAAAGAAATCAAATACTTACTTCTTTCACTCAGGGTTTCCTCAATTAATAAGCTATGCAAGGCCTCCTCAAACTTCCAATTTACACTAAAAGCAAGATAAGATGGAAGGGTTTCAATTGCAAAATAAGGGCTATGAAAATTTGGCAAAAATCCGAGGGTTTTAGAGATGGCATGAAGGTGTCGTGAGTGAGAAGAAGAGAAAAAGAAAACACAAGGCTAAATCATGAAAGAAAGAATCTCGCAAGGGTGAAAGACGTGGAGAACAAATGAGTGATGGAGGGGTAGGACATTTGTCATGCCAAGTGTCAAATAAAGGGTTATGCTAAGTTTTTTTGTCTTCTTCAACCATTTGTCTCTACATTACTAGTCCATTTGTCACTTAATAACTAGTCCGCTTGTCATTCATACACTAAACCACTTGTTACCATATCAATCCTCCATTTGTCTCTCATTTATTCATGCCATTTGTCACTCTCTCACTAGTGCCATGTGTCACACTCTCATTGGCCTAAACAACCTAAATTCCCATATATCGATTTTGTCTTATTACTCAACATTTCTCCTACATGCATAGAACACTTCATCAATTACTCAATAATAACAATAAACTCCAATTTTCTAGTTGTAATCCACCAAAACAAAAATCAAAACACAAATAATACTTGATCACATAAAAAATCGTTTATACCTAGAATAGGTCAATTAAGTACATTTACTATCTTTGCATTGTTTCTAAATCATGATTCATGTATGTATATGTATATGATGCACGTAAATGAAATGCATTTCATATGTTTTCACATAATACGACTCATGTGACTAGTCTAACCCTTTAGTTGTAGGAACGGGTTATTACAATTCTCCCCCCTTAAGAAATTTCATCCTTAAAATTCTTACCTGATTGACTAAATAACTGGGGGGTATTGTTTCCTCATATTCTCCTCAATCTCCCACGTAGCTTCTGAATGATTCCTCCAAACGACTTTAACTAATGGGATCACTCGGTTTCTCAACTGTTTGGTCTGATAACCCACTATCTCGACCAGTTCTTTAACATAACTCATGTTAGTTGCAACTTCAACTTCCTAAGCCGATAATATTAATAAACTAACAGATTAGTTGTTAATAGTCTTGAAAAAGATATTAACATAAGATAGGAATTTCCATTGTCCAGTAATCAATAATATAATTACATAATAAAGGGTTAATATTTACGAATTCTTAGGAGAATTCATCAACTAAGTACTATTTATTTGATATAGACTTTTCAAAGCATTTTCCTCTATCCTAAGTTTATTATTGGATCAATCTTAGTTTAGTTTTTTAGTTTAATTTTTAATTAAATCTACCGTCTGAATCGACGTTAGATAATAGAAAAGTGTTTATTATTATTATTATTATTTACGGCCTTTCTATGATCAACTCGTAATTGCATATCCTAGCTAAAACTATACTAATGCACTTGTGGTTTTAAGATTAATAAATTTATAGAAGCATAGAAATAGTTAATGATGTGTAAAGTTGTTAGTGATTAGGAATGGGGACGTTTTCCTTGAAAGAATCCTGCCAAAGTTGAATTTCAAGTTACTAACTTTTCCTTCAATCAGTTTCCAGCAGCCAAGCAACTCTCAACATCAGGAGAGAGAAAGGTAGACGAATGCAGGTGAGAAAGCAAGGATTTGACAAATGTAAAGGGACGCCAGAAGATAAAAAGGTAAAAGACAGAATCTGAGATAAGTGAGAAATTCAGCGGCAACCTAGGTCAGTCATAAGAGGAGGACCACGTTAGAGAGAAAGTGGCTGATACCACATAATTTGTTTGTCACGGGAGGCATAAATGTAACCTTGATTGATTTTTGCTTTTGCAACATTCCAAAAAACGAAAACCGAGGAGGATGACACGCCTGAAAACCACTTTTCACGGTTGGATCGACTCGGTTCCATATCCGTCTCACATTCCACATCTATGGATAATGCCCATAATGCCCATATCCTGGACGTCGCAGTTCACGGCTGCTTCATATAACAATATTTTATTTTTAGATCCATCATCTTCTTTTATGTTCCGTTTAAGATTTGGCTTCGCCAACTTTTTGCCATCATAATAAGCAAACTAATTCGCTTCTGTACCAATCATTGGTCCCATTAGTGATATCATCGCTTTTCGCTTATAAAGTTCGAAACCTTTGTTCCAGGAAAGAAGTGACAGTTAACTTTGGTTGCCAAAATAATGGGATCCATTAGAGGGTCTTTTGCAGACAAGAGGCAAAGACTACTTTCAGCCAAAGACTACCCAGAGTTAGGCATTTTCAGGCAAGACGATGGGTTTCAGATCAGAGACTTGTGTTCTTCCGGGTTTTTACGAGAAAAAATTATTGGGTTCTGGGAAAATGTGCAAGGTGTCACCTTTAAGGCCTATCAGATGGGCCTCTCCGATCCCAGAAAGGTTATCTTCTCTGCTAAGATGGGTTTGGCTTTGATGCTCATTTCTCTTCTGATTTTCATGAAGGAGCCAATCAAAGGGCTCAGTTCGCACTCCGTTTGGGCAATTCTCACTGTTGTAGTTGTCTTTGAATTCAGCATAGGTAACTTGGTTTTCGCCATCTTTTGAATGAATTTAGTGATTTATTTTTCGTTATTGACTTTGGTAAGTGAACTTTTCGTCTTTATGGGTAGTTTGTGGAATCTTTTTCCATGTTTTTTCTTCTTTTTTTCTTTTTGCTGAAATGGAACGTGTAGTGTGTTCTTGTTGTTTTATCGTCTTGCGGCTTTTCTTATATTATTAGTTAGCTACAATATTTTACTTCGAAAAGGTAGATTGCTTATAATGCTGAAGCTTGTGAGCTTAAGATGTTTTGCTGTTGGCTAGTTGAGTTCATTGTGTGCACCAAAAGGGAGGAAAAGAAAAAAGCAAGAAGAAGAAGTATAAGAATGCGGAGATGAAGAAGTTGTAGCAAAACACAGTGGCTTAGTTGGTTGCAGAGTAAAAATTACTGGCTTTCCGATGCACAAAAAAGAAAAAACGTTTGTTTTAATCTTTCTCGCATGCATAGCTCCTTAAATATCTGCTCTCCCTTAGTCTTCTCGGGTTCACTTTTTTCCTGTTGGAATCACTGTTTTGGATTGCATATGCTTAATTATGGTATGACATGGTGAGTATCTTATTCTTCACGTGTGAAAAATACCAAAATTCTTGACTAACTTACCTGAAACTTGAACTTCTGCGAATGGTACTGATATGATATAATCTTTCATAATTGTTGACAAATCCAGAATCAGCTGGAATAAGAGAACCATGTGAACTACTGAAGTTTATCACAATGAGAAACAGACTTTTGATATCAGGATCTACTTGTTACAGTTATCCAGGTTGCTATTTTCATATCATCTTAGAACTGCAACTGAATTTTTTGGTAACTTTGGGCTTCACGTTTCAAGTTGATACTTATTTCTCATAAACTCAATATATCTGAATGATTTTAATCCTGTCTCACGGCTAGATTCTATATTTCTTAATTCACAAACATAAACACAATTTATTGATTCCAATCAGTTGTACTCAAATTATTATGCAGGAGCAACTCTTAGCAAAGGGTTAAACCGTGGTATTGGGACATTATCAGCAGGTGGTCTTGCTCTGGCGACGGCAGAATTGTCTAGATTGGCTGGAGAGTGGGAAGAAGTTTTTATTATCTTCAGCATCTTTACCATAGGTCTGCTATCTACAAATCGTAGAAGAATAAAATGTAACTATTTTTTATTATGCTATCAATTACAAGTTTCTTTTTCTGATCTGTGGTTGTAGGGTTTTTTGCAACTTATGCAAAGTTGTACCCGACAATGAAGCCTTACGAATATGGCTTTCGGGTGTTCTTGTTGACATATTGTTTTGTAATGGTCTCTGGATATAGGACAAGGGAGTTCATCGGTATTGCTGTTAACCGATTCTTGCTGATTGCCCTGGGAGCCGGTGTTGGTTTGGGAGTAAATATATGCATTTATCCTATCTGGGCTGGGGAGGATTTGCACAACTTGGTGACAAAAAATTTCATGGGTGTGGCTACTTCGCTTGAAGGTGAATACACAATATGTAACGTTTATTGTCTCCTTCATAGAATTGATGAGTTAGTGAAATTTCCAAAAAGAAAATTTCCTCTTTAACCTCATTATTCAGGTTTGGTTAATGTACATGAGCTTATTTAACCTTATTATTCAGGTTTGGTTAATGTACATGAGCTTATGTTTAGGTTGTGTCAATGGGTACCTTAACTGTGTGGAATATGAAAGGATCCCCTCGAAAATCCTTACTTACCAAGCTTCTGATGACCCCCTTTATAGTGGCTACAGAGCTGCTGTTGAATCTACAAGCCAAGAGGATGCACTGGTATTCTAGTTCAGAACATA
Source organism: Erythroxylum roigii (assembly GCA_027576455.1). Classification (NCBI taxonomy): domain Eukaryota; kingdom Viridiplantae; phylum Streptophyta; class Magnoliopsida; order Malpighiales; family Erythroxylaceae; genus Erythroxylum; species Erythroxylum roigii. Next base: position 10,679,073 of record JANZXV010000007.1, read on the forward strand.
ATGCATTTAAAACCAAGTGTAAAGAGTTTTATGTGTTCTGATTAACATGAAATTTTTATTTCTTATTTGTGAAAGATGGGTTTTGCTATTTGGGAGCCACCTCATGGTCCCTATAGATCATTTAAATATCCTTGGAAAAGTTATGTCAATGTCAGTGGTGCACTGAGGCATTGTGCATTCATGATCATGGCGCTGCATGGATGTGTTCTTTCCGAAATACAGGTATTTAAGCGACTCTACTTGTATGTGTATCCTCTTTTTATAAGCATTCATCACAATATTAAGTTTTGTTAAATTTTAATTCATTTGTGTGTATATAGTTGCTTAGTTATACTCAATGGTATTGTTGCATAATGGCTGGTGAGATACATTTTTCTCAATATATTGCTTGTTCTGGAAAAAGGTTTGTTATCCGAGCATTTGGATCTATGCAAAAAAGAAAGAAAAAAAAAGTTTGATCCTCATTCATAGAACTCACTACTGGGCTATAATGTTTCCCCCATAGTGTTTAATTTCAAAAAGATCCTTTTATGTTGGTATATATGTTGTAGTGAAAAGCTGCTTGCTCCTTCTTGCTTCCCATTTTATTTTCTTGATTGATCATTTGCCACAGAACATTTATCATGACTTCATCAAGCATCAATGGTTGTGCTTTTTCCATTTGTTTAAGTAAAATGAAGCAGCTGGCGCTGCATGTGCTCTATATCATGAATGTGCCTTTTATTTTTAATTCTTATTGTTGCTTCAATTGGTCAGAAGAAGTATGGAATTTCAAATTTTCTTTTGGTATGCTACTGTCGGAACTTGAGATATACAAGAATACCATATTGGGTGCTTCTTTTCTCCTTTTGTAACTGATTACAGATCGAGAACATGTTTGCTTCGTGTAGTTGCAACTGAAAGCAGCCTGGTTTATCTAACTCTCTGCAGTTGTTACTTATCTTCATATTTATAATGGGATGGCAACACCATAGCCTTTTGCCTCTCATGTTCGAGACTGGAGCTCTCGTTCCAAACAGAATAATTCTAGTACAGCAACAGAAGGTTTTGTTCTAATTGGAGTATATCCTGATGGTAGGATGAGGACTGAAATTTGTGCTGCTTTTACCTGTCCATGTTTTGTTGATTTAGAGGAATTTTCCAAGTTAATCAATTGATCAATGCCATAAGATGTATCCAAATGCTTGACTTGTATTGAGGGAGAGCGTTGTAGTAACAATTGATGGAAGGCCTCATATAAACTTGTTAAAACTGCTGAAACTTGTTTCTGTAGGCTCCTGCTGAGCGGAGACAGGTGTTTCGTCGGGAGCTGCAAAAGGTCGGCACTGAAGGGGCTAAAGTGTTACGTGAACTTGGGAATAAAGTCAAAAGAATGGAGAAACTAGGTCCAGTCGACATACTTCATCAATTGCATGAAGCTGCTGAAGAGTTACAGGACAAAGTTGACAAGAAATCTTACCTTTTGGTCAATTCAGAGGACTGGGAAATTGGAAACCGAGCAAAGGACCAAGACTTACCAAGTGTTGACAGCCATAACACTATAGTACTGGAACACAAATCCCGCAGCGAGGCTGTGCTCGATCTGAGATCAGTAAACATGCCTCAAAGCTGGGACAATGACATGAAGAAACCCATGCCTTCAAGAGTCTCCTCCAATGTGTATCAGCAACAGATTTCTTGGCCTTCACGTGTTTCGTTTACTGCTGATGCAGTCCCACAAATAGAAGAATCGAAAACATATGAAAGTGCAAGCGCATTGTCTTTGGCGACATTTACATCACTTCTCGTCGAATTCGTTGCAAGGCTTCAGAATGTTGTGGTGGAATTTGAATCATTAAGCGAGATAGCGAAATTTAAAGAACCAGTTGCGTCACCAGCCGCACAACCAGATCGGATTGGTTTTTGGACCAGAGTGCTTAGAATTTTGAAGTCGTAACGCTAATATATACATTACCTGATCACATATCCTTAAGACAAACAATTTTGGAAGATCTTCTCTTAACCCAGTGTTGCTTACAACTTAGAACAGATCTTCGCTACTGATCAACCTTTTGTCATAGCAGCAAGCAGTCTATCCTGTTCAACATTGCCTGAAAGAAGCTGAAATTTGTAGCATTTGATCGTAGTGATGTGCTGGTAGACTTCCAGACGATTGATCCTTCCTCTGCTCCTCTATTCATCTGTTTAAGTGACTCTTGTTTGTACTGAAAATTATGATGTGACACTATAACTTTGTGTTGAATTAAGTAAGATATTAATCTATAGCTTTGATAATAATAAAAATATTATTATTCATGAATTTAACTTTGGCAATATTAGTAACTTTATTAATGAAATTAAATACGTAAAAGATGAACATTTTGAGTTGTATGATTATAATTGTTAAGACGGGATAAATTATTTAAAGTATACTTAGCGAGGGTTACTCTTAACCTCGAATAAGATTTATAAAAGTATTAGTCTTTACATGTGACAAAATAAAACGATTATAAAGGTTCTTTTTCGCTCGTGACAAAGATGTTGTATAAGAGGTTTTTCTTTGCTCATTAAAGAAATAAGAGAGTAAATTTTCAATTAAAATTTAGGGAGTAGATGTAAGTGAAGGGATATTTGATCCAACCATTATAAATTATTTCTTCGCTCCTTTTCTTACTCTCTTTAATTATTATTTATAATTGGTTTAAGTAAATTTTCAATTAAAGTTTAGGGAGCAGATTAGGGATGGCAATTGTACCCGAACTCGATGGGTACCCGATAAAATTAGTCGAATGGGGGCGGGTATGGGGAGCAAATTTTTACCCGTGAGGCGGGTATGGGGGGTTAATAAAAATATCCGTCGGGTATCGGAGCGGGTACGGGGATACCACCCCCATACCCGTTTACCCGTTATATAGTAATTACAATTTTGTCATTATATATATATACAATGTTATTGCCAACTCTCTTTATCTGTAAGTTGCGATTTTTGTTTTTCATGCTTCTTAGCATGATACATAACACAGATCTCCAAGGAGGAAGGTGCCTTTTTCAACCCAAATCCAAATCTACCTCAGACGATCCAGATCCAGATCTACTGGCATGATACATAACACAGATCTACAGTGCGGTTTGGAGGAGATCTGACCGTTGTTGGACGATCCTTGGTTCTCTTAGGGTATACGAACTCAGCAAGCATATTATCAACTCACGGTTTGCAGCAGCCTGCGAAAGCCTCCGGCGGGGAATCATGTTTGCCAACTCTCTTTATCTATAAGTTGCGATTTTTGTTTTTCATGATTCTTAGCATGATACATAACACAGATCTCCAAGGAGGAAGGTGCCTTTTTCAACCCAGATCCAGATCTACCTCAGATGATCCAGATCCAGATCTACCGGCATGATACATTACACAGATCTACAGCGCGGTTTTGGAGGAGATCTGACCGTTTTTGGACGATCCTTGGTTCTCTTAGGGCGCATACGAACTCAGCAACGTTGCGAACTCAGCAACTCATGATCAGATCCAACTCATGACATTTCAGGTAGAAGAAATGTCGTGAATGTAATCCTCAACTTTTACTTCTTTATGTTGCTCTTTGTGCTCTTTCGTTGAGTGGAATGCTTCTAGCTACGTTTGCATTTTGATGTTTTGCTTTATCCTGTCGATTTTCAGCTCAAAGATTGAAACTTTAGCTAGTTTCAGTCTCTTCTTTGTTGATTTAATGGGGGGATCTAGTGGGTAGTGTGTGAATGTCAATGCTTTTCAGTCACTAGGTAAAAGAGGCGCGTAAACGGGTACCTGATAGGGGTCAAACCCCCAAAGGGTACGGGTATGGGGGTGCCAAAAAAATCTCCGACGGGACTGGGGGCGGGTATGGGGGTGGGGGCCGGTTCATGG
>JANZXV010000007.1:10683049-10702830 GCA_027576455.1 Erythroxylum roigii
AATTTTTAGGTAAAATTTTTATAATCATTTATTAGATATAAAATGTATATTATTAAAGATATACATAGTAGAGAGATTGTTTCCAGTAGACCCACATGTAGATATGACAATAAAAGAGTGATGCAGGGGTAAAGCTGTGTACTATCAGACTTCCCTAGATCCTGCTTTATTGCAGGACTTCAGACTGGGTGTAATGATGATGATGATGACAATTTATATTATCAAAGATCATAGGTTTTAGTTTACCAAATCTTGTAGGAGTTACTAATGAAAATTTAACGAATTGTTGAGGTTCAGAGACTTTTTACACCCTTACGTGAAAAGCATAGTTAGGAATGGGAAGAATTTGAAGTTCTGATTTGATAATAGAACAATTTAGTCCTATAAGCTTCATTTATGGACATAGCAATTTTAGGTTCTCTATTTATGCAAAGCTTCCTTCATCCTGGTCTGAAATCTTACATGGGCTGAGAATGTTATATCGTGAGGGTTGAAATACATTCAAGCTGGTGTTGCATTGTAGGGATGGCAATGCTCTCTAGCTTCTTTTTTTTACAAGTGAATAGAAAACACTAACAAGCTAAAACAAATGTTCAGTTCCGCCTGAGCGCAGGCCTCGAGGGTGGTGCACCCCAGACGAATCCTGGAGTAAGGCTTTGCGAATAATCGACGGCGGATCCATAGGTACTGAAGTCCTAGCCTTAAGGTAGCTGTTAATGAAGCCATTTGGTCAGCACACTGGTTACCCCCTCGATGGATATGATGGAAATGGACCTCCCACGTGCGGTGGAGCAACCATCGGATACCTACCAACAAAAGAGAAGTGCCAGTCATATCGCCATTGGAAGTGGAGAGGATGTTGATTACCTCCAGCGAGTCCACTTCAACAACCACTTGACGATAACCGCTATCTCATGCCAAACTGAGCCCTGAATGGACCCCCTATAATTCTGCCTTCAAGGGCGCACCCCTACCAATATGCTGAAGAAAGCCTCCACATCAATGGCCAAGGCTATTCCGCAAAAGTCCTCCAGTTGCAGCCCGGTGGGATCTAGTGCTGGTTATGCCGTCCGTATTTAGCTTGACCCATCCGTCGCGGGGTTTAGTCCAGCCCACAAGGGTACCCAGTGGTAGGCTCTGCCCATGAAAAACTCTATTAGCCATCGAATGAGCCCTGATAATCCACAAATGCTATAATCCATGACAAGGCGAACTCCTTTTAGCAGCCAATTAAAGTCAGTGACGAAGATGCTCACATTCCTCCACTTTCAAATAAACCAGCAAGCAACTCCAAAGATGAGAGCCCAGTCAATTTGATTGAACTGGATGTGTTGACCGAGATTTTTACCAATCCACATCTCCTCATTAAGATGGAAAAAATCCCTGGCAAGAAGGTCATAAGGGAAGTTATGCCAGAGAGAGGTCACTGGGGGGCTCGGGGGCAGTCCTAAAGTGCGTGTAGAGTAGTCTCCTCCTACCCACAAAAGTGGCAGCTGCTGTCTATGGTAAAATGACGTTTAACCCACTGGTGGTTTGTTAATAATTTCCTTTTAGCCAAAAGCCAGAGGAAGGACCGAATTCTTTGAGGACCAGGCCATTTCTATATGACCTCTCAAAGTCGGTTCAACTCATTTGTATTGGATTGCTCTATCATAGGCAGAGGCTACAGTAAAATCACGGGGGTAATATAAATTACAATGGAATAATTGGAATTAAAGTAATACAATACATTCCTGTAAAATAGACAACTAAAGCAGTTTAACCTTAAGCTTTTCACCAAATTATTATTAAAAAAAGAAGAAGAAGAAAGATTTCTGTTTTGGAGTCTATTAAAAACAGTCTTGTCTCTCTCTCCGTCTCTCATTCGCTGTTGTCTTCATTTCTCTTCGCAGATCGAGAGCTCATAGCCAAACATCACGAAGTCTCCTACATCTCCATCATCTCCGAAGGTACTCTATCCCACTTCTCCCTCTCTCTACCCCGTAGTCCATGTTCGCGTCTTTTGCCCTTTTTCTTTTTCCCTGAATTTGAGGTGTTAGATCAGATTAATCTTGTTCTTTCTAACTTCATGGGTTGTTTGTAATTGGCATCCTTTTCTTTGCTTGCTGGGAAAATCAAAAACTTCATTTTCTTGGGATGAAAACTTGCATGCTCCGCTAATTATTTGTATCAAGTTTAGGGAAAATTGTTTTCTTTTTCGGGATTCCTTTTGTTAACGCCTATATGTTTGAATGGTATCTTATATAATAGCAAGATCTAGCGGGCCACGATGGCAATGATCGACGAGCCTTTATATCCTATTGCCATTTTGATCGATGAGCTCAAGAATGATGATATCCAGCTCCGTTTGAACTCAATCCGTAGGCTTTCGACCATCGCACGAGCCCTTGGGGAGGAGAGGACTCGAAGGGAGTTGATTCCCTTCTTAAGTGAAAACAATGATGACGATGATGAAGTGCTTCTTGCAATGGCTGAAGAATTGGGTGTTTTTATTCCATATGTTGGTGGAGTGGAATATGCTAATGTGTTGCTTCCCCCGCTGGAGACTTTGTGCACCGTGGAGGAAACTTGCGTTAGGGAGAAAGCTGTTGAGTCCTTATGTAGAATTGGATCCCAGATGAGGGAGCAAGACTTGGTTGAGCATTTCATACCGCTAGTGAAGGTTGGATTTTTGGCTTCACCATCTAGCAATTCTATATATTTTAATGTTATAAATCAGTGATTCAGTTTATATTTGTCAGTCCAATTCTAATTATCATTTAATTCATTCTTTCTTTTCTAGTACTTCTACGTCATGATTTTTGGCATTACTTTGATGCCCGACTTTCTTGTTCACATATCTGCGCAGAGGTTGGCAGCAGGTGAATGGTTTACAGCTCGAGTTTCATCATGTGGGTTATTTCATGTTGCATATCCAAGTGCTCCAGAGACTATAAAAACTGAACTGCGAGCCATATATGGACAACTATGTCAAGATGACATGCCCATGGTCCGCAGATCTGCTGCTACAAACCTGGGGAAATTTGCTGCCACAATTGAGCCTCCTTATCTGAAGGCTGAAATTATGTCTATATTTGAGGAGCTGACGCAAGATGGTATGTATTGTGCCCCCTGCATATAGCTCTAAGTCCTTTCTTTCTACATGTTTTCTTTGGTTTAATATGTATTCATGTTGATATATCTGCTGCTATTCTCTTATTTTTGAAAGGAAAATGCGGTTTAGTATCTGTCAAATTCAGCATGTCCATTAGTATGTTAGTTGATCAAATAAACACTGTTTTGCTTCAAATTTTTTTTATTACTTTTTCTCTCTGAAAGGTGGAAATTCTTTCTTTCTTTAGTTCATGGAGGATATCAGGTATTATGGAATAGGGTTTTCAAGGTTAGCATTTGCATTTTTTAATTTGTTCTCATGATAATGGCATTCAATGCCTAGAAAAACATATCTTTGTCTTGTTCTTTAATCATGGTTACTCTGTGTCATGCATTGGTAACGGTACTTTTTACTTTTGTCATTATATGTGATTAAGCTTTCAATAGCCCCATGGAAAGTTTTAAGTTCTTATAAACCATATGTTATTATTTATATGCTTTCTTGTTGATACAAATGCCGCCCTCTAAGTTTATGTTTGATGTGTTTTGATTGTTATTCTCTTTATGATTTTATCAAATTTTCTTGGTTTCAGATCAGGACTCTGTCCGCCTGTTGGCTGTTGAGGGTTGTGCAGCTCTTGGAAAGTTGTTGGAGCCTCAAGATTGTGTAGCTCATATTCTTCCGGTTATAGTTAATTTCTCACAGGTAAACATATCCTAGCTGCTGCAATTTGTTATTCTATTGGTGAATTGTTGGATTTGTTGATTAGGCAGGTGCTTCCTACTGGTTACTATATCATGTGCTTTGACCATCTTGGGTGATGCAAATTCTTATATGAGCAGGATAAGTCCTGGCGTGTTCGTTACATGGTTGCGAATCAGCTATATGAACTATGTGAAGCTGTTGGTCCAGAGCCTACTAGGTAAGAGCTTTTGTAGTGGGTTGGATTTGATTTAAGGTCCCTGCTAGTCAGTTGCAGATGTTAAATTTGGCCTTTTCTGAGTCAACCATTTTTTCTTTTTTTATCTGTTTCCTCTACTTGGTTGATGATTGATCATTTGAAGTCCTTTGATCACATATGATAGTTAAAGGCTTTGCTACTTAGTTTTGGATTTGCTCATGTTATGCTAGCATATTTTAGGTCGGACCTTGTTCCTGCATATGTTCGACTGCTTCGTGATAATGAGGCTGAGGTTCGTATAGCTGCTGCAGGCAAGGTGACTAAGTTCTGCCGGATTTTGAGTCCAGAGCTTGCAATACAGCATATTCTTCCCTGTGTAAAGGTATATTTGCTCATTGATTGTTAACTTGGTTATGCAAGTTCTTTGCATATTTATGCTGTTGTGAATAGTCTTGGTACAACTGAACTAAACTTTTGGCTTATTACCTTTTTTCCCCCCCTGCAGGAATTATCGACCGATTCATCTCAACATGTTCGTTCTGCTTTGGCTTCAGTCATCATGGGCATGGCACCTGTTTTAGGAAAAGTAAGCGGTCTCTATACATCAACTTCGGAGTAAACTCTGAGTACCTGTAAACTTTACATTGCTGCTATAAAAATAAAGTTTCTAAGTAGTACTTGGCCTAAATAGATTACACCAACATAGAGAGGATTTCAATATAGCTATTGCAACATTGGTATATCACAAGATTGTATGTTGAATTTTGTTCTTGATGATTTTGCTTGACATTTCCCTTTTTCCCCCTTTGGAGACAACTGACATTGTTTTCGTACCAGTTTTTTTTTATGTTTTGCATTATTCATATGGTGGTAGGCAAATCTAAATATGATTTTAGACTGACATGTTTCATGGAAAATTTAACATCAGTATAAGCAGATAGATTGCATTGCTAGAGTAGGTTTCCTGGTATTTCTAATTTCTTACGTCATCTATCGGTTCAATTGTATTTATGTAGATTTTGTTTGTTGGATTTGGATGTCATGTTTTTTCTATTCAGTGCCATTTCTGTGATATTTGTTGGTTCAGATCTGTAAATTTTGATTCTTGATTTAAGTTTCCTTGTTTCTTCCCATTAAATTAATTTTCTATTTATGGTTGCAGGATGCAACAATAGAGCAACTGCTGCCCATTTTCCTCTCTCTATTGAAAGATGAATTTCCTGATGTTCGGTTGAACATTATTAGCAAGCTTGATCAAGTCAATCAGGTTTGTCAAAACCTCATTATATTCTTCTCACTGTTGCTAAGAATGTCTAGATGGTTTATGTTCCTGATGCATGAATTTAAAAAACTTTCTTGACGTGAGTGATAAAATTTAGAATCAAGCTCAAGTGTGACTTGCAAATCTGCTTTTGTTCATTAGTTTGTTCTTTTTAATTAATGCCTTGTTCTGTTGTTTATGAATGCAGGTTATTGGAATAGATTTGCTATCACAGTCCCTGTTGCCAGCTATTGTTGAGCTTGCAGAGGATAGACATTGGAGGGTCCGGCTTGCAATAATAGAGTATATACCTTTGTTGGCAAGTCAGTTGGGTGTAGGGTTTTTCGATGATAAGCTTGGTGCTCTTTGCATGCAATGGTTGAAAGATAAGGTTTGTAGAGCTCAATTGGTCTGACAATTATGTTGACCTTTACTGCAATTTTTATCAACTGTGTTTTGTCGCTGAAAACACACGCAACTTACTGCTACAATAGAATATCCAGAAACCCGATTTAATCATGTTCCTTGATCGCATGTTTGTGACCAAATTAAACTGCTTTTCCTGGCTTAGTACAAGAAATTTCTGTGCAGACATTAAATTAACTTTTAGTTTGTTTTCTAGCCTTTCCAAGCTTAGCGATTAACGTCTCAATGTTGTAATGCACCATGAGCTAACTTGTATTCCGCAATTATAGGTTTACTCAATTCGTGATGCAGCTGCTAATAATGTGAAGCGCCTTGCTGAAGAATTTGGACCAGATTGGGCGATGCAGCATATAGTTCCCCAGGTTTGTCTCAATATTTTTACAATGCTTTCCATTTAGCTGTATTGAGTGAATGTTTACGAAATCATTCTTATGGTATGTGGGTATTATTGTAGAATTTGATAGAAAATTTAATTTAAATGTTAAATTTTTGCATATTTTGTTTTGTGATTTAGTAGATGGTTTATATCCGGCTTCTTGGCAATTAATTCACTATTGTTTAATTCATCTGTAGACATTTATGATAACATTTGGATTCTGTTACCTAGTTCTTTAGATGTTGTTTAAGACAGATATCCTAGAAAAAACGATGGTTGGACTAGAATTAGACAGGCAAGTATGCTCTGAAAAGCAAACTTTTCTTGCAAACAAATGAGTACACTTTACTAAACTGGGAATAATCATATGCGACATTAAAAAGAAACCCCCACTTCCTAACATCTTGCTCATCTCTTTCAGGTTTTGGACATGATTAACAACCCCCACTATCTGTATCGGATGACCATTTTACATGCAATTTCACTACTTGCTCCTGTTATGGGTCCTGAAGTAACTTCTTCCAAACTTTTGCCAGTGGTAGTTGATGCATCAAAAGATCGGTAAAGTGGAAAATATGATCTATAACATTTTCCTCCTGTGTACTATATATTGGGAGTGAAGCTGAGAGCTCTATGTAACAGGGTACCCAACATTAAATTCAATGTGGCTAAGGTGTTGCAGTCTCTTATTCCTATAGTGGATCAATCTGTAAGTAAACTTCTTTGAATTTTTAAACAATATCCAGAATAGTGAAACATTAGAATTATAATAATGAGTGAGGTCATGCAGGGCATGATGAAGTTCTGATATTTTGAAACTAGTTTATATTCTTCATTCCAACGATCGTTCATTGTACTCCACTAGTGCTGACTGGGGAAGGTATTTGACAATGCTTATGAACTACACAGGTGGTGGAGAAGACAATTCGACCATGTTTGGTGGAGTTGAGTGAGGACCCAGATGTTGATGTCAGATTCTTTGCCACCCAAGCACTTCAGTCAAGTGATCAGGTGATGATGTCTTAGATATAGGTTGTTGTAATTACTGATTTTTATCATTTCGCATTTTTGTTTTTCCTTATCCTGTTCAATTGACTTGAAATGTAATGTCTTACCTAAACTGCTAGATATTATCTTAGGCAATCAGTTACTTTTGGTTATATTTTGTCTTTCTCAAAAATTTCTTCAAGACATTTGTATTATCCCATGATCTATGCAATGGCTTGATTCTCATGTTTATCTATTTCCGAGATGAGCTAAAAATAGTTGAAAAAGTAAAGTAAAAGGAAGGCTGATATTTGGGTACCTTTAGGGTGGAGCTATTGATCATTTCATTGTCAAGCAAACTGTGCAAAGGCTAAAAGAAATATACTTCTTTTAAAAGCCTTCATGCTGTTTGGAGTATGAATTTCGACTTCAAAGATCTATCTGGTTTAATATTGTCAAACCTATATGTTTAATATATATATATATATATATATCAGTAGTGTTTTTCTAGATTACGAGTATAATATCATAGTTTAAAATAATTTATTATTAGTGTTTAATGTTTAGTATATCATGTTAAAATAAAAGTTTAAATAAACGTGTGAAAGATAACTTATTTTTATCAAGTATCAAGACCATCTTTGAGGCATAAAATGTCTTCGGCAAGATGAACATATGGGATACATGTGTAACTATCCTCAGGGAGACTCAATTCCAATAGTTTTTTTAGGTAACACGTGAAGTGTCTTTTCGGACTTCAGCCCCAGAGACCAGAGGATTTGTACAAGCGAATCCTTAAAAATACTTGCACAATATGTTTTCGAACAATTATTGGCGTGATTCAGAAAAGAGAGCTTGTTTCATGAACTCTCCCTAACGTAGGTACAGATGAAAAGTTTTCGTACCACTAACATACAATCTCTGACTTGACTTGTCAATCTATTCTATTCAACGTGACATGGTTAACTAAAACAATTCCTTTCTTTCTTAAAGTGTCCGTGCTTTGGCTTTCTTGTATAACAAGTACGCGAATAGCGTAAGTATTAAGGTTCGCTTGTATTATATATATACCAAACGGTTTTAAGGCATAAGGCATTTACAGAACTGGTATGAAATTGACTAATAACTTGAGGGCCTAATCCTCAAAGAAGGGTAAGGGCGGGCTGCTGAATCTCCTAGGCTTGGTACAGTCTGATTGCTCCCATCCAATTCTCTTGTTTATGTTATCGAAGACGACTAATTGCCCACGTAATGATACATCTGCAAAGAAAGGAACACAAACAAAACAAGCCTCCAGTGATTGTGTGGTAGTGATAGTTTGCTCAATGAAAACTGACTCTGGAATTTTAACTAAAAAGATTTTTGTTTAGGGATATGGATTTGCATAACACAACAGTTTTCAGGTCCAATATCCCAGAAAGTGTACCTCCAAGTATAATCGTAGATCCATCATGTACTTTGCTTCCATCAAGTATTCCTAAGCATACATTTCCCTTCTTCTGCAGTATATTGTCACACAATGATCCTACCAGGTATCTTGTAAAAATCAAGAAGGAAAAACAGTCCAGAAGCCTTACACTAATGACCAGATAACCCTCTGGGGGAATTCGAAATTTGGTGGAGACAATCCACCATTTGCTCCCAAATTGAAGGGTCAAGGTCTTGAAGAACCTCTTGACCTCTGTAATAGATCTGCATTCAAGTGTTAGCATGTAGCCAATTGGACTTAAGAAACTACTCCATTAAAGTTGGTTGTCAGGTAAGATGTTAACAGAAAGGGAACAATGGGCTAACAAGCAAATTGACCTCTTGCTTTAAACTTCTGTTCATGACCTGACCTACATAGAAGTTCTCTCTCATAATTCACCAACTACTTAAATGGTTGAACTTCCAACTAATTACAAGTGTGAATCTTTTTAAACAATTCTTCAAGTAATGCTATTAAGTATATATAAAGGTGATTTTGCTACTCTTTTGGTCTCAAACTGCATTATGTTTACTGGTATACTTAATCACCTCAATTTAAAGCGGTCAATCAGCATATGGCATGGAATAAAAATCTTTGATAAATATTCTGCAACTGATAAGACCTTGATCAACCATAATTCAAGGAGGAGGGAATTGACCATCCTTGATTTTCTGCCATACCTGATTGGAAACCCGCCTCCCCAACAGATTGGTAATGTTTCGTCAGATGTATCTTGGTATAGCCCAGCTTCAGAAACTTGTTCAACCTACACCAGTGCTTTCTGATCAGATTATTCATTCCCTTTATATAACTCCACCACATACCAATTCAGTTTGGTTGTGAGTGAACGGCACTTACAGAAGCAATCAACTGTGTGTATGCTTCTTTTGGGAAGTACGTGTAGGAACTGCCACTGTCAAAGACAATTTTTCCCATTCTGCTACCAAAACTCAGTGGGGTTCTTCCATAATTCAGTTTCACAATTTCTGTATGATAAAATTCACTGAAAATATTTAAAGAAAAAGCAAAATGAATCAGAAAATAAGCAGGAAAGAAGTTAGACAAGTCATACAGCAAATTTTGAATGGATGATTCCAAAACTCTAAATTGCATCATAGCTGTGGAAATCATATCATTTTCTAATTGTTTCAAAAGTTTCTACATTGGCTCTTATTAATAACACCTAGTAATAGCAGCAGCAGCAGCAAGGTGGAAACCGAAAATTAATATTGGATATACTGCAAGACGTATCAAATTAATAAAGGACGGGCTTTAAAACATTCTGTGCAAGACGTATCAAATTTAACAAATGACGGGCTTTAAAAAATCTATGTATCTGTCAGGCGTGTATATTTACAAAAATGGAATACAACTACAAGCCAAAGCCTGGAGTCTAAAAGATGAAAAAGAAAGACCTTAAGAAATACTCACATGTTCTTGTCAAGCATGGGAACCCAGGCCATACCCCACTTGGGTATAAACTCATCCCCAAAAAACATGTATCCACCACCACTGATATCAGTGGAAAGGCAATGACCTATCACATCTTTTATTATCCCTTGGCTTACCAACTGAGAAGGTAAACTAACTTTAGCTCTGCTTAGTCCAAGAATGCCATCTGTCTTGGCCAAAGTGTTTAAGAGTGGGCCTTGCTGATCATACGCACACCTTTTAGACAAATACATGCATATCAGCATTTTGTTAATAGAAAAGTTTAACAGAACCAATTCAATATTGGTTGTTTCCCCTCAATGCTGGGGAAGGAGAAAAAAAGGGGGGAGGATGCAGGGTACGGGAGGAGGGGTAGGACTAATTACCCAAAAATCACTTTCAACTTAGTCAATGATCCATTTGTGGACATCAGATGCTGCTCATCTCTTGCAAGAACACCCATGGAGGAGCTATGATCTGCATATTCAATCTCATAGTCGCATTGTTGGCACGTTTCACAATCACCTGCTTTATGATTTCTTTGAACTTCAGTGCAAAATGAGTCCTTAGGAGGTACTATATTCCCTCTTCTTGGCTTGTACAAGGCATTTGCTCCCTACATCAACTTTAATCATCAGAGTTGATATACTACAAAAAGTTCTACAAACCATTGAATATAACCATCAACTGTAAATTATCTTAATTTTGGCATGTATGTGGGTATTCAATAAACAGCCAAACTATAGCATTTTTCCTAATACATTCATCAAATAGACAATATTTTTTTAAAAGGTAAATAAAATTGTATTAGAGCCCTTCAAGGGAAATCAAAAATACAAAATGTTCAGCAAGAAGCAACCAATTCAAACAACAACTTCAAGGGAAATCCACTAAATTGATCTACTAGACACTTCAAATAAGTTGCCTCGAATCGCATATCATAAGAACAGATGAGAAGCTCTTAAAGCTAGATCTAATTCCAGTTCCTAGCTAAACTTGAGCTCAGTCCATCAATTCTCTAGCAATCACAGTTTCCCTTAACTTGCTCCAAGATAATTTGATAACCACTGAATGAAAGACATTATCCACTTGAGGCAAGATGCCAGAGGCACTTCTAGCAACTTCAACTTGCGGTTTCTATTGAACCAAATAAGGGAAGCAATCAGGAGAAGCGCCAGCCCTAGAGATTTAGGCAAAAGCAAAATGATAGAGAGAGAGGGAGCATAAGGAGACAAGGATGAAGGTTGTAAAGTGGGGAAGTCAGTAAGCTCAGGAGCTAGGATCTGAGTTTGGAACTTGGAACTTTGGATTGGGGTCCAGGGAGAGCACTATGAATTTCCCTATGAGCTCTAGTGGATGAAGGAGAACCTAAGGCCTTGATCGGTGCTACTAGAAGCTTAGCAGTTGGAGCTTCAGACATGGTGGTTCAGTCAAAATGGTAAGAAAACATAAGCAAGGGATAGGTGGGAGAAATCCCGCCTATTACCGTTTTAAAACGAAAAATCAAAACAAATTTGACTAAAATTTACAAGGGGTCGGATGAAGCTTAGAAAGAAGTTGGGAGTTTCTTTCTATCTATATCTATATCATAGGCTGAAAATTATATATCAAATAGACAATATTAATAGCACATCAATTATCTTTGATTTGATTTAGCTTTTCTGTACCGAGTCTGAAGCATTAAGCTGTTGCTGATGTTTTACACCCTCATAACTAAAAGGGAGTTCTGCATCATGTACATACATGAAAAAAGTAAGGCATTCATGAAGACACATACAACCAAATATCCTGTAAGTGAATGCCTGCTTGAATATCTCATTTTAAGCACCAGTTCTAGAGCAGTATAGTTAAAGATGATAATACCTTGGCACAGCTAGCGCAAGGAGCATCACACTGGATCCACGTCAAATCACTCCCAGTGTCAATATCAAGATAATAAGGTCTGGGAGGATTCCCAACCAGCAAATAGGTAAAATACAATCTACATGACACATAATTTCGGTCAGAATCAATAGCAGAGGCAAAGGCACACTGATTCACGACCTAAGTCACTGATTCACAGCCTAAGTGCTCTAGAATCTGCCACTTTAAATCAAACAAGGAGAATAACGGGGGAAACTGAAACGAAAATGGTACAACTACAGCAGTAAAGTCGAAACCTGCTAATGTTCATTGGGCTGTGTAAGCTAGGAAAATTCGTAAGAAAGGAATTGCCAGAGCTGAACCCCTGAAATGGAGCTTTGGCATAGACTATGAAGGTCTTAAAGCCCAAGAGCTCATGGCGATGGAAGAACATTTCTCCCACCAATAGCACATGATAACTGCCAATTATGTTTGCCTAATTGAAAACTAAAAAATCTTCTAAACATTGATCTTCCCCTTTTGCAAGTTAGCACACATTTGTGAAAAGATTTTGCAATACTATGATCGACATCTCAATTTTTCACTCTCACTTGTAAGATTTACAGTCATTGTTCTCGTCATAGTAAAGCTTTCATTAGAGCATAATCACAATTTTAACACTTTCTGACAACCGATAGCATCAGTCACTAGTTGGAAATCATACTAAGATGCAGCCCAGCCTCAGTTGGATATACATTTTTTTATTTACTGAATAATAAAGATAGTTATAGTTATTTAACTGAAAATTTGGACATAATTAACAGAAACAGAAACATGCTTTCTTTCTTTTATCGTTGATCTATTCAGGCCCAAATCAAGTTTCTCCGTCTTTTCTTAGATAAAACGGAACATAGGAAGGCTATCTGGTGTAACTCGTGCAGAATACCAACAGTGAACGACAAGAAAAGGAAGGCCAGGTAAAGTTGGGTTCCTAGCAGCACAAGATAAGGCATTTAGTGTACTTAATATCGCTTTTATTAGTTCCCAAATCACCTTTTAGAAATAAGAAGGTGAATGAGGATGCTTCTTTAACATATAACTGTGAAAAAAAAAGTCACTTCAAAAAACAAAAATACTGGGTCCTAGAACCAGTTTTCCCAAAAGCATTTTTGAAGTCTCCCAAACAATACGTCATGCATAAACTGCGAAGGTGATCAAGAACAAACTCAAACGATGAAATGAAGTAACTTAGATCGCACTATTGCCAAATTGAAAAGTTAATATTAACTAAATTAGCAAAATTGGCACATACCCATCTGGAAACACATTGCCTCTAACAGGCAAAATGGTTGATGAATCGAAGGCAGCAGCTTTTGAAGAAGTCAACTTAACTTTGTCACCGCGTTCAATCACATCACCAGTTGGTACCACCAAGCTCTCTTTGATGACAAACCTCAGATTCTGCTGAAGCTCACTCTGGGGCATCTCATAAATGCCCAGCTTATGATATAAGGGAAAGATAAAGGACTGAGGATCTCGACCATCTTTAGAATCTTTCAATTCTTGTATACTTCTCGTGAACACGGTGCTGTAGAGAAAAAGTGCAAATAGAGAGACAGATACAAAGGCAAGTAGCCCTCTTGGGCTATCAAAAAAGAGTCTTGATAGTGAGAACTGTAATAGAGGGTTCGAAGATGGTGGCTGAGGAGGAGGAAATTGAATTGGAGGATGATTTCCTTCAAGGGTTTGGATTTGATGGGGTTGCTCCGGATGGGGCAGTGGATGGCCATCATCAGTAAGTGTAAAAGCTGTTATTGTTTTGCCTAAAGAAGGATTGTCTGGTGGTGGAAGTGAAATGATGACAACTCCTGTAATCTGATTCTGAGGTGATAGATCAGACTCCATAACTCTCTACCTAGATATATACAATCTGCAGAATTGGCCTCACAAGCTGAACCTGAGAGAGAGTGGGGAAGGAAAGGAGAAGGAGAAAGATGGAAGCTTTTATGATTCAATAACTCTTTATCTTTCTCCAGTGGTGTGAGCTATCAGAGACTGAGTCAACGCGTTCTCATTACCCATCGAGAAACAAAAAGTCAATACCCAATCCAATTCGATTATCCAGACCAGGAGAAGCATCTTCCAGGAAGCTCGCCACTCTAACCCAATTGGAATTGACAAGTTTTAAGGAACGCTCAGGATATTTGCGCCTGAATTTTTTGTTAATATGATTTTTAAGGCTCTGCTCTGGTACATCATCGAATTCGAGTGTACAGATTAAATGTCGCACCCACTAGAAATGTTGTCATTAGTGTTAAATAATAAAACATTGTTTGAAAGTTAAAATTTATTGAATACATTCGTAGTGTTTCTTCTTATTTTTATTATCAATTTGCAATATATATAAATTTTAATAAAATATAGAAAAATATTAATTTAGTAATTTTTATAGTTATCGTAATTAGTATAAACAAAATTTTCATATCATAACTTATTTATGGGCGTGAAAAATAATTTAGTATTATATTAATAACGATAATCATGGAAAACAACTTCTAATATGATGCAATTGGTGCTGGAAATCATAGCAAAAAATTTTCATATAATTTCTCAAAAACCAGATCGCTTAAATTATATGACATGATTGATATATAAAACATGAATCTTGTGTCTTATTGCAAAGTTTGATTATTTTCTTGTCATTTCTTTCAAACTATTTATGAAATTGGCTCATCTTAATCACAGTAGCTGCACACTGTTGTGTCTAATTTCTATTACTTTTAATTACCTTCATATTTTGATTTTGGATACAAATCCTTGTATTTTAATCTAAATATGAGATCAATTGAGTGAAAATGGTGTGAATATTGCATGAATATTAATTGGGTTATTTTGTGAATTTTGCATAACAACACCAAAGTCAAGTAAATTTTACATGAAAATTTAAAAAAAGAAAGAGGAAAGAAAGAAAAGAATAAAAGAAAAGAATCCTACATGATGATAAATCACCACCTTAAAGTGAATACCATTTAATTTAATTAAATGTTATGCATGGTGGTGACTTACACCACTATGCATGGTTAATGCATAGACGTGACAAAGGAGTCACACCCATGACTCAACGTGTACACCCGTGAGAAGTTTTAAGATTAATTATAGCTTTAATGCGTGGCAGCTTATGACATTAAAGCGGGCAACCCTAAACCTAGGAACAGTCTATAAAAGGCAAGAGAGGGTGGCAATTGAAGGGAATCATCTTTCATTCACTATTTCATTCGTTTACTCACACAAACACAGACATGGGAGGCACAGAGAGATAGAGAGAAAGAAGATAAACAGAGACGAGAAACAGAGAGAGTCTGGGAAGGAGAAGAAGAAAGCAACAGCAGAAAAGTGGGAGTTGGGAAGAGAGGCCGAAAGCGAGAGTTGGAGCTGATCTTGAGCAAACACTTAGTTAGAGGAGAGCAACTAAAGCAGAAGGGGAGAGCCAAAGGTGAAAGTTGAGAGCGCAAAAGACCTATACTATCTTATCATCTGACCCTTTATTTGCTTATCTCATTCCTGATATGTTGCTTGTTTCTTTGAGTTTACTGTTATGTTGGTATTAACTGATTCACACTCTTGTTAGCTTAACGATTGTTGCTTGTTATCTTGTCATAGTTCATTTAATAGTTACTGAGTTGTTATTTTCAAACTTCTGTCGACGGTAATATAGGATTGAAGTATTTGAGTATGATGAACCGTGTGTATGATATGATGGGCTGATCTCTTTTCTTGAGAATTAAGGTAGCTATTTAGTTGAATATGCATGATTGGGTTATGGATATGTTGCCTTATTTATTGATGTGGTTTCTAAACTGAATGGATGTAATAGAATGACTAAACTATGCATCATTTTAGTTTTAAATGAAGATTCGAGAGATGAAGTTTAATATGGATCGAGAAACTATAGATACTTAGGTTAAGAACTAGAAATATATTAACTTAAGTAGTAATTAGTAGTTAGGTTTTCATAATTAATTTGGATAATAACTTGTTGAATACGAAAGTTAGACTAGTTCATTATTCGAATCGATTTAGAACCCAACTATTAATTTTAGTAAGACAACAATCCAATCATTTTCCCTTAATTATGCATAGGAGATTAAATTAGTGAAATTAATTCTCAGGAGTTTTTCCACTTCGATTAATCTATTTGTCTTTGCTCCCAATTGATTCCGTCTACTTTTAAATTTAATTTCGTAATTTTCTTTAAAAGCTTTCACTCAATAATCGGGATAAAATGTCTAGGAATGCATTATTTTTATTTTTATTTTTATTTCAAACTTAATTTAAGTTAACTAATTTTACCTCCGTGGGAGACGACCCTAGGTTATCAACAACAGCTATCTCGTATATTTGTGAGTAGGATAGCTTTGGTCTTTTAAAACTTTTGGGTATAACACACACGTGTCTGGCTTCTAACGGTATTTACAAAATAAGTTCAGAGAACTCTACAATTATTGTGCACTCCTAGGAGCCAAAGCTTATTTATAATAGGTTTTAGATGTTTTAGAAATTTAATTGAAATAAAATTATAATTTCAATTAAATATTAATAAGAATTATAATTAATTTTAATAAAATAGTAATTATGTCTAAATAAGATCTATTGTCTCCTATTGATCCTTATTTATTAAATATCTTATATTTAGTTATAAAGTTTCTCAAACTTCACAATTAAGTCCAACTTGATTAAAAAATATTTTCTTTCTTTATGTGTGACCCATTAGGTTCTTAAATATATTAAAAATTGATATAAATTATAATTCAAATTATATTTATAATAAGATAAATTAAACTCTTTTAATTTATCTTTAATTCTCTAATTAAACAATTTATATTCATAGATCAAGATTGACATCTAGTAACACATCATAACCACTCAAATATTTAGGAATGTTAAAACGGTTTTGATTAACCTTAATGTGCATGATTTTTTCATATAATTCAATCATTTCATCATATAATGTTTTGAATAAACATATAGCATGAAAATAACGTCTACTCTATTTGAGTCCAACCATATTAGTTCTCTACCATTAGTAATTGATTCAACTAATGATATTTGAAAACAATTTAAAAGAATTATTCCACTTTGGCAAGAATTTTCATGATCAATATTAACAAAACATTCTCCCTAATTATTTTAAAGTAATGAATCATATATTGATCACTTAACTACTTTTATATAGTTCACGTTTTATTCAATGACTATCGACTAAGCTACCCTTGATTAAAATAGGTCATAAGTAGTATCAAAATATATCAACCTTATATAAGATACTGATAAAATCTAAATAGATTATATTTCTAATCATATATTTAATATATTTTGTTTGTTTATTTGAGAGTTTCTTATTTTCTATAGTACTTATTTTGTTTCTACTGTGTTTTTAGGACTTATTAGCCTTTATGGATAAAAAGGAGAAGAATTAGGGCAAAATTAGGACAAAAAAAAGAAAGAATTGAAGCTATTTTGGTGGTTGCATGTGTAAGTCTACATGATCGTGTGGCTACCCATATAGCTCTCAAGATCGTATTTCTTCATGATTTTCAAAGATTGAAGCAAGATTGAGGGACACAATCACTCACATTTTTTCACAATTTTTAAAGACTGGCGCAATATTGAAGGGCACTATCATGCACATGATCATGTGAGTGACCGTGTCCACTCCAAGATCCCTAAATTTGAGCTGTAAGTCGATAAAACAAAGATAAAATAAAGGAAGACAAAAAGGGTTTGTAGGAGGCTCGAGAAAACATTAGTCTTGATGTTATGATTTTGAGGTAAACTTTTGTTGGTACTTGGATGAGATGAACCATGGGATAAAGCTTGTAGTGATTCTATTTTAACTCAATTCATTCTTTAGTTTAATTAAGATTCAATTATGTGTTCTTAATTATTCTTGAACTAATATTACTAGCATATTATCTCATGTATGATTTCATGTAATTAAGATAGAGGGATCCTTTTATATAAATATATCTACCATAATTGAAAAAAATTATATGCAAACCTTTATAGGTTGATATAAATCTTCTAGATTAAGGCCAATTCTAATAGTAAAATTCACAAATCAATTAAAGCAATCTTAGGAGTTTTAACTAGACAAAGACTTCATGTAATCAACTAAAGGTTGGGTGTTAATAGTCTTGAAAAAGATATTAACACATAGTAGGAATTTTCATAGTCCAATAAACTATATATTAAGTTGAGTAGTGAAATCATGTTTTCATGAGAACTCTTAGAGGGATTCAAAGACCAAGTATCACTGTTTTCCTTTATTGTTTCTCAATTTATTCTTTGCTCTAGTTAGTTAATTGTGTCGATCTATTTTAATTAATTATTTTAATTTTGCACCTGATTTGTCTTGGATATCATAATTTTGTTAGGCTAGATAATAGAAAGACAATACAACTAGTAATTTTAGGAAAACCTTATTTTTATTAATCTACTAATTTTTTCTTCTTAGGTAGTTTTTATTTCTTTTCTTTTATATTTATTTTTTCTTATAGCTTTTTTTAAATCTTGTATTTGTGTCTTATTTTCTGGATTTAGATAGTCATCATGATAGCCACCAAAAACAATTGAAGGATGCAGAGGACAATATTCTCAAGAGGACTATGATATGCCATCGCTTATGGCAACGTTAGAAGCTTGGAATGAGAAGTATGGTGACATATATTCGGAAGCTCAATCGATATCTACGGTGTGCTATGACATTTGTGGGGTGATCACCCTAATCATGAATGTTAGGCATTGACTATATATGGAAGCAACTGAATTACATGGATAACTGCCCTTAGGATACTCTATATGAGAATACTTATAATCTAAAGTAGAGTAATTATTAGTATGTGCAGAAAACTAACCAAGATTGAACACTACACCTAGCTTCACTCTAGAAATTGAACATCTTAGGGGCTAAATTGAACTTTGATCCCTTCAGAACATTTATAGCCCCATGTCTCTAGTTTAATTAGAAACATAAATCACCTCATTCGGAGCTCTATAGCTCAAGATATCACCAAAACACTAATGCATGTTCAAACTTTTTCAACCGGTCGTCCAACTTTGATCTAATTAATCTTTTTCAATTTAATCTCAAAACTGATCAATCTGGTATGGGAAGATAGAAAAATGTCTAAGAAATCCAACGCTTCAAAAATCAGATCAATCGGAGGTCGGACGAAGAAGTTATGATCAAAAAAGTGGAGGGAGGTCGGATCGACCGATCGGTCAGCCAGGCGACCAATCGCCCAGCCAGGCGCTCGGCCTAGCGGGCGATCGCCCAGTGCCCGCGCGCCCGAGCGGGGGGCTCGGCCTCGCGGCCCTCGCTTGACCGACCTCCAAACTTTGAATGCTCATAACTTTTGACTCCGAACTCCAAATTTCGCAAACTTCGTATCGTTGGAAAGATAAAAGATAGCTCTACCATTTTCATGAAGGACTCAAAAACCAGATCAACCTCTAAAGGGATAAAAAATTCACACAAAGATGACTGATCGATAATCTCCTCCTAAACAGTACCAAAACTTGTAAACATCGTAACTTTTGATCCAGAACTCCAAATTTTACAAACTTGCTGTTTATGGAAAGATAAAAGCACCCTCTACAACTTTTATGAAGGACTTAAAGCCAAAATCAGTCTCTATAATGATCAAAAATTCAATCAAAGTTTCTGTCCCAATCAACTCTTCCTATATAACTTCCAAATTTCAATCGATCATATCCTCAAGTCTCCATTGCCTTGGTGAGTTGCATCAAAATTCAAACCCCTTTAAGCCACAATTTGACAAAACTTCCTTCATAAGAATTTTAGCCACACTTCTTAAGTTTAATTTAAGCCAACAAGCTCCTTAATTGCTCAACCATTTCACAAGTTACGATCAAAACACTGAAACCTGTACAAAGTCAAATTTCCAGCTTTTACACCTAAACCAAATCCTATCA
>JANZXV010000007.1:10737586-10748249 GCA_027576455.1 Erythroxylum roigii
TATAATTACTAATAAATTGTATATAATTAATAATAAAATAAAATTTTTATTAATGAAAATAAAAAATATATAAAAATTATTCTTTAATTGTTTGCATGTATTTTTATATAAATAAAATATAAATTAATTAATTTTAAATATAAATCACATAAAATAAAGTAAAATATATTAAATAATTAATACTACTATTTTATATAATTAATAATAAAATAATAAACCTCCTGCAACTACCATTTTAATATAAGGGGTATAAAAGTCATTATTATACATTACATTCTATTCCATCTATCTTCAAAACAACATTTCATTATATTACATTATGAAGCCTTCCATCTCTCTGAAACAACTTTTCCCTATATTACATTCCATTCTGTTATAAACCGTTCCGTTCCGTTTTATTCCATTCCATTCCGTTCTATTAATTAACATCCAACCAAACAAGGTCTAAGGGAATGTGCAGGCCTAACATAGGAAGTAAAGTAAATGGTTATAAATAAGAAATGAAGCATGACAATATAAATAATTTGTATTATTGAGCATTTGCATTTTTATTGATAATTTGTATCAATAAGCATTGAATATCAATATTTGGATTATAAATATGCATTTTCAGTATATGGATAATATGTTGAAGCATATTTTCATTATGTACTTTGCTTAAGTATGCCATCATTGTTTACATGAGTGTTGAATACCAATGGTTGGTTAATGAATGTGAATTTATAGTATGTGAGTTGTGATATTTCTGAATGTGTGTACTTGGTGGATGACTGCTATGAGTGGTTATATAAACTAAGTGTTTTCCCCACTAAGCTTTCAAGCTTAGGACGGTTGTTAATCCATGTAGGTCCAAGTCATGAGAGTGAGGTACAGGGAATATCTGTAGGGACTAAAGCCAACAGCTAGGAATAAAAGTACCTTTGGATGTCTCTTTCGATTAAAGAATGGTTGTATATGTAATAAAGAAAATCGTATGTTTCCTTTTTGGGATTATCATATTAATGTAAAGATGTAATACTACTTTTCAATGATAATGCTAAGTGATATGAAATTTTGTAATATGTATATGTGTAGCATTGAATAGAAAAATGTGTGATGATAGTCCTTATAAATGAATAAAAATGCATGTTTTGACTGTTTGTACAGGAATTTGGTTGCCATGTATGTGGGTGGTTGCAAGTTCCGTATAGAGGATGTTATAATATTTAATTATTCTTAAGCTCTTCCTTTTATAACTTTAAGTCCTGCAATTTAAGATAAATATGTTGATAAGGGATTTCTTTTGATCCTTAGTCCCTCTTCTTTTAGCTTAAGCAACTCGTGCTTAAGAAAAACTTATCTTATCTTTAAAAGCAATATAAGTTTTAATTGAATGGTTTATAGTCCCATTATGATATTTACATGTCGAGTTTTATTTATATGAGCAAGGATAAAGGAGTTTAAGCTACTTGCTAGGTATTGGTGCAATTTTTTTTGACAAATCAGTAAATTTTTATAAACATAAGAAAAGGGTAAGTACACAACTAGAGATTTCCTATGTAGTAATCTCTTACCTACCAAAGGGAATAACCTAATGTGAATTACTGAATTGTAAGGAACCTACAAAAAAAGAAATTCCTTACAACGAAACACCACAACCGTGAGCTTATACATAACTTCCTACCAAGATGGCCTTATGGAGCAAGCTCATCTTACGAGTAACATAACCTATCCAACAAACAATTTACAATAAGATAGATCAGACCATCCTTCCCCTACGAAACCATAATGACAATACAGCACAACAAAAGTTGAAGAATCAGAGGATGTTCTTCTAACTTCTAGAACTATGTGGGATCTACTTTGCTTTGAAAGTCGAATGTGATGAGGGGGAGTTCCTCTCCCCTTGCTACTAGCTTCCTATTCATTTCGATATCGTTACACAATGATGAATGTTAATGATTGAATAATTCATGAGCATTTCGTGGAGAATTCCTTGAATATTCTTTCAAGTAATATCCTTCCCCTCTATATGGTGTAATAAGTCCATTTCTCAACATGAATCCAACATCAACAAGATAGTATTTTCCTATCATGAATAAAACTATGTCAAAATGTAATTCATGGCATTTATTAGTTAATAAAGTTTGAGCCCTATTTTTACCTTGGGGAATTTTAAGTAAGAATTGCCTGATTAGTGCACTTTTCATAATCTATGAATCGGATGTTGTTTCTTCCCACCCAACTAATACATACATGAACTTCATATCAAAAGAACAAGCACAAGACACATTTTGTGTTGGATAATCCTTTCTCCCACGAAATCTAGGAGCATCTGGAGCAAGTACTTTCGCACGAATATGTGTACAATCAATTGCACCAACACAATCCTGGCATTGAAGTATATTATTCTCAAGTATTATGTGTGTTTAATATAATTATACTAAGTTAAAAAATGAAAATCACCTTAAAAAATGGGGTAGAATCTACTATTATTCAATATTTCTGATGGGGTTTCTAATATGTCAAGTTGTCTTAGAAGCATATTCTCTAGTTGTATAACTACTTTCAAAATGCTATGAAAATGAAGGCTTATAGTTTCCCCAGATTGACTCTGAAAGAACGCAATCTCCTGATTGGTAATGTTATGCCCTAATATGTATAGAAACTTCGCTACTTGTTCTTCAACAGTTGCATGTACAGTGGGTCGAACCATACCTTTTTTAGCTAATGAATCACATAATTCACCAAATGGTTTAGGTTGCATTCTAATTATATTTCTCCCATTGGAATGAAATAAAATTCTTCGCATGATACTCTCCCTTGATTGCAGTCTCTCCTATGGTGCAAGGAATTGAAGTTTTCGTTCACACGTCTCTTACGTAACACCCACCAATAGATCACAAGACAAGCAACATGAACAAGCACTAATTGATGTATACAAATCAATTTTCCTTTTTGATTATTCATTTGATTACCTTCACCACTCATGTATAAAAAAATAAAATTAGGATTAGTTTTTAGATTGTTAAAAGCAAAATATAACAATATGACATAGATATGTCCATTTATATATGGCGTTATAAAAGCAACAAGAAGCAATATAAAAGGGAAGCTTCATCTGAATCATTCCCCCACTAAAATTTCAAGCAAAGTAATAGGAAAACAAAGACAAAGAAGACAACGGCGATTGAAAAATACCCCAAATTCAGACAACACAACATATAAAAAGAGTCACATACGATAAAATGAGTGGATCGCAAGAGTATACAACATCATTGACCTATATGTATGTGCCTTTCAAATTAAATAATCAATATTTTTAGCAGCTTAACCCATAGCAGCCCTATTTCAGATAATGTTCACTTCGGTGTAAAGTGAACAATGAGTAAACCCATATATGTGAACCCATATGTAAAGTGAACCAAAACAGAGTACGATCTCCTCACCCAAAACAAAACGCATATAATAATAAAAGCAACGAACATATATTGTTAAAAAAATTGACAATGAACAAAAATAGGATAAAAAGAAGGTTTCGACAAAGAGGAAGACTAACCGGTGACCAAGTCTTCTAGCTCCTCTTCTGCTTCCTCGCCAATAAACAACACGAGAAGAATGAGAAGTGGTAGAACACAAAGAACAGAAAAAGAAGTTTGGAAATGATAAGCTTGTGTAAAGTAATAAATGAGTTTGGGTTGGGTTAGAAGAAATAATTGGTAAGAAGAATTATTGAGGGTATATTAGGTAGTATGTATTTATTAGTTTACGTTTCATCCTAAACCCCCCGAATCAGAGGTTTCTTATTTTTACTGTTTAGGATGGAATGGAATATAATATAAAACCCTCCGCTTCCATCCCATTCCATTATGAAACCCTCAAACAAACGATGGAAGTGTGTTACGTTCCATCCCCTTCCATCCCTAACCCCTCAACCAAACAGGCCCTAGGAATAAGATGTTACAAATAACTCTTCCCCCTCACAAAGCTGATGTAAAGATATTGCAAGAGATTGATGAATTAGGTTGTTAAAACTTACAGAACTAGAAGCTGAAGAAGTTAACAAAAGCATTAGTAAAAACTTTGGTTGTAGAAAATGAAATATCTTTTGAGATTTGTCATATTGGAAAACCAAAAGATTTGTCATATTGGAAAACCAATTTGATACGTAATAATCTAGCTGTGATGTATATTAAAACAATATTTTTGACAATTTGTTCAACACCATAATCAACATTGAAGGGAGGAAAAAGGACAATGCAAAATCATGAGTTGATTTGAAACTTTTTTTTAGAAGGAATGAGTTAAATAAAGATCTCTATAAATATCCAAAAGCATGTTACACTTTGGATAAAAAACAAAAGAAAATTTTATGTGAAAGGCTTCAAAAGTCTAAACTTTTCTGGTGGTTATGTTTCAAACTTGGCAAGGTGTGTGGAGATAAGGAAGTACAAATTATTTGGGATGAAAAGTATTGATTGTCATGTGTTTATATAAAGGCTAATTTCAATTGCATTTCAAGAGTTGCTACCGAATAAGGTTTAAGAAGTTATAACAAAATTAAGTTTGTTTTTCAAAAGATTAATATCATCTGAAACAAAGTTAGGTGAAATAGAAAAACTCAAAAGGAAAATTTTAGTTATCTTGTGTAAATTGGAAGGGATTTTTCCTCCAAGCTTCTTTGGTTGTATGGAGCATCTACCCGTACATTTAGCACACGAGGCTAAACTTACTAGTCCATTTCAATATCAATGGATGTATCCGTTTGAGAGGTAATTATACTTAATATTTAAATAAAATTTATAGTATGTTTTATTCACAGAATTGTAATAACCCTATTTGTAATGTAGGTATTTGCATCACTTAAAGAAAAATGTCAAAAACAAGGCTAGAGTTGAAGGTTTGATATGTAATGCTCATTTAGCTGAGGAAGCAAGTACATTTTATTCACATTATTTTGAATCGCATGTGCACACAAGAGAAAGAAAAGTTCCTCGTAATGACGACGGGGGAGAAATAAGTGATATTGATAGTAACTTATCCATTTTCGCATATCCAGGAAGAACATATGAACATTCAACAAGAAGAATGTTAACAGAAGAAGAAATAGAGGTTGTCCATGGTTACATTTTATTGAATTGTCAAAAGGTTTAAGTGTTGTACGTTTAAGTTGATTTTGAAATTGATTATTTAAGTTTTCGCAGTTAGTGTTGTTTATAACTAAAATACATAATAATGCTTTTAGTTTATACGAGGAATGTTTACGTGAACTAATGCTCGAAACAATATAGGGTGATATCAATAAAGAATTTGAAAGACACTTACCTCGATGGTTCAAGAAATATGTAAGTTTTCGCTTGCAATAATTAAAATAGTTAAGTTATCATATCAAAGTGTTTAAATGGCATTATACTATTTAATATGAGAATTTTTGTGTAGGCCTCTGAAAATTCAATTAAGAATCAGTTAATATATGATCTTGCGAAAGGACCTTTGCGAGTTATTAAATTGTATCTGACGTATTTTGTTACTAGAAAAAAATTTCATACAGAATATCATAGTCATAGCATGACAACAGTAAATAATGGGGCTTATATGTAGGGATAATTGATGGATTACTATGGTAAAGTTATTGACATACTTGAAATTGAGTTCCATGCATTGCCAATAAAATGGAGAGTGATATTTAAGTGTAAATGGTTTGATCCAACTCCTAATGTTCGAACAAAGGGCACAGTCGATACAATCTAGTTGAAATCAACCAGTGAAGAAGATTTAGATAATTTGAACCTTTTGTGTTGGCGATGCAAGTGATCCAGGTGTATTATGTCACTTTTCCAACTTATGACGAGATAAGTCAGATTAGTTGGCCGTTTGCAAAGTAAAACCTAGAGGTGTTTTTGAATCACATGGAAAACGAGAAAATAAGAAAATTGAAAGTTAAGCGTTTGAGGAAGATGTTCATGAAATAAATGCATGTGTAATATATGATAAGAATGAACCTTTGAACGATCTAAATAATTAATATGTTGAAATTTCATCTTTAAAGGATGAGGAGGGCAAGAGATCTAGAAAGGAGCCTGAGTTTAATTCTAATTCTTCAGAAAAAGAAGATGATGATGATTTTCATTTACAATTAAGTGATGATAGCGATTAATTTGTTTAAGTAATAGAATATCATATGAATAAATGTATTATTGCATCAAAAATATAATGTTATATATTTAATTTATATTGTTGTATTAGTGGAATAATCAATAAAATGTGAATTTTAGCTTAAAATATGTCACAGGAAAAAAAAGGATATGATGTGACCAAGGTTTAGGTTACCACGATTTGGAGGAGCCAGTGACTGTCTAGGTGAAGCTTCACATTTTGCAGATGCTACAGAATTAGGTGTCGCACGTGTAGCTAGTACGCATCCAGATCAGGCATCACCTTCACCACCTATAGCCCCTGTAGAGTTACATTCCCTACCTACTACTACACCATCCAGCATCCCTACATCATCTAACACCCCTATATCAACAGAAATATCAGGGGTAAATGTTGCAGATGAAGGAGACGACCTCCAGCCTAGAGCTAAGTGAGTTGATGGAAGAACTTGCATCATAATTGTAAACAATATATGAGTGAAGTTCTAAAAATTTTGTAATACATGGAAGTTCTAACAATTTTGTAATACATGGAATGTGCTCTAAAAATATGTCATCTAAGTTTAAGGAGAAGATAGATCTTGAGAGTTATACATGGAAGAATATCTCTCATGTGATAAAGGATTTTTATTATCAAGAGTTTGAGGTACAAAAAATATTTTTTTAAATATTTTTTTATTTTATCTAATTTTATACATTAATTAGATAAATATTGTCATTTATAAGTACTTATAATATATTTTTCCTTTTTTAGAAAGATTTTTTTTAGGATTCAAAATTTGATAATGTAATTTATAATGTATGAGAGAGGCGAGCTACAAGTTATAGAGACTTTCTTAGTTCGATACATAAGAATAGTGTATGACCACCATATATATCTGAAGAAATATGGATTCATTGGCAATAGTATTAGGTATCATCTGAGACAATGTTTATTTCAGAGTGCAATTTTGTAAACAGACATGGAGGACCGAACGAAGAGAGTCTACATTTACACACTGAAGAATCTATGACCCACCAATAGCATGCACAGAAACTTGTAAGTATCAAAACTTTACACTTGTATTCTAATTTTTTTACTTTGATGTATGAAATTTAATTTCAATGTAATTTGATGCATGAAATTTAGAATAAAAATATGTGTATTATAAAGAATAATAATGTTATCAATATCTGGTGCCATTAATAGCTGTGTTGTTAAGTTAATTTTTTTAAATAAGGGGTAACTATCGTAAAAATAGAGGAAACTTTGCAGAAATTTTTGTAAATTGTAGTTACCCGATACAAGCAACCTCATGTATGTAAAATTTATACTTTAATATTAATTCTTAAAAATTATCAGTTATTAACACAAGCAATTATAATGATAGGACCAAACACAAGAAAAAATTGAACGACAATATCAAAACTCTGAAATTATTGATGAGAGTCTGGTATATCTTGATATAGTGGATGGTAGGGATCACCATGAAAGGATATTCGACTTAGGTTTATTTGCAAATACATGTTATTTACAATTCTCCACGACCTCTACAGTTAGATCTGGTAGGCGGACCACATCAAATGAGAGAGTCATTCAGGTTGAGAGCGAAGTAGAGAGGCTGATGGAGTGCATAACCCAACTCTTTAATAAGGTGGATGAGTTGACAGGGAGCAGCAAGACCTCATCGTAGCAATCAGAGCATCCTCCTTCACCACCTGCATAGCTTAGATGGAAAAGTGAATGTATTTGATAATTTACTACTCTTAACATTTTGTATAAATTCTTAATTTATAGTTATTTTAAAGATACTTATTCGTGTAAATTATATTTTTTAAACTATATTACCAATAAGGATAATGTTTACTTTATATTTATTAATCAATGTTATATTATTTATAGAAATTAAATGTACAAAAAAAATCAAAACATTATCAACAGAAAACTCAAGTAGGAAGTGAGAAACGGTGGTTGAAATTTATCATACCTATATTTTCAGACGGAATTACAATATTTTGTAGGTAAAAATTTAGCGATGGATAATATTGTCTATCGGTAAATTTAGCGACGGAATGTTATATGTCCGACAGTAAATTTATCTGCGGATTTACAATTTACTGTCGATAAATTCACCGACAAAATATTGTGAGTTTGTCAGCAAATTAGTGACAAAATATTGTAGATCTGTAGATAAATTACCTAAATTTACCAATGAAAATAAAATTTGTTGCTAAATTTACGATGGATTCCTAACATCTGTCGCTAAAATTTACCTATGGTCGTTTCTTCGACAACTCTTTATGTCATTAAGTTTTGTTGCCAAAACCCATTTTTCTATAGTATATACTAAACTTGGGTTGATGGGGCTTGCATTTTATTTTTAACTTCCCTGGATTTGTAATCCAAGGAGGGGCAAATGCAAGTCCTAGGGATGTTGACTTTGGGAACTACTAAAACATAACAATTTGTCTCATAACATAAGTTCTTAGCGAATTCTTCTTATGATGACCTTCTTCCTTAAGGAGATCTTTATATTAAGAGACTTTTACTGTCACCTCAATAAAGTTTCAAAATTCCATTCTTTAAAATTTCTTTTACGCTTCAAAGTCTAGCCCCCTTGGAGCTAACTTCATATATTCAGTTTCTAAAAGTGTGATCGAGCATCAACTTCTCATTTTTTTGAAACGAGTAATAAACATATCAATATTCTCACCACTCTTATGAATTATTCTCAACAACTCTGCTATGTTAACTATAGGCTTAATTCAAAAAAATTGGGCATGAAATAATCTTTCCATTTCAACCTAAGAATAAATAGAATTCTATGATAATAAAGCATACCATAAAAAGGTAGTCCTTATTAAAGAATTTAGCAACAACCAGAGCTTAAAGTAGTTAAAGTTTTCATAATTAGCTAATTCTCGACATTGTACAATGAATATAGCGATATAATCAATAGATTGACCATCTTCACCAGAGAACAAGTTGAATTCAAGAATTCTATAACCACGAAGATAAGGATTCTCTTAATCAAATTGTTCTAGATAAGGTTTACAGAATTCTAGATTGATAAGTTATCTTAAACTAGGTCCATAAAATTCCTAAACGACTTCTCTGATCCCTTTCATTTCAACTTGTAAATTTATGGTGTGTGAGTAACAATATTATGGTTTACAACTACAATGTTACCTTCCAAATCATTTTTTGGTTCACTAGCTTCAACTTCTCGACCAAATCCTTGGCTACTTGAAACTTAGGGACTGAATATATACCAGATTAATGCAAAGAGGAGCCATAGGGATATCATCTTTCTTGTGTGGAGGAACATATCTTTCGTCTATAGAGGGAGTGTTTGGAAGGAGGTTGCATTCTCCGAATTCCATTTCAGATAGAGCAAGATGTCCTTAGAGTCTTTAAGATATTTGCTTTGCTAAAACAAAAGAATACTGCCTAATAAATTATATCAGACCGACAAAAAATTTGTTAACCTTCTATGTCAAATAACATCGTTTAGTTACAACAATTTTGCATTGTCGCCTATAGGAAAGTTAGCCGAAAGCAAGGCTACTTTTTTAAGATTTTCTACTATCTAGGATACAAAGTTGTCATTCCTTACCGTTGTAGGGACTTCTTCCTCTTTAGCTAGAGTCAAAGTGATTTCTTTTCTTTCTTATGTTCTTGGCATTATGGTCCCACTTAGTGTATCAGATTATTTGGTATAAATCTTTATTGCAGGCGTGCTAAAAAGGAATTCTCCTAGAATTTTATACTTGACATGTATCGACGATATAAGTGAGCTTCAAAAACTTAGAGAATGAAATTCCAAGCTACCAAAATGTTAAAATATGTTGAAATAAAATATGAATTGAAGAAAATAATTGATTATTGCAAAAGGAAATTTAATTATACAAGATAATTTGATATGACAAAGGTAAATTTGCAATGTAAATAAAGCGAAAAAAAATAACAAATTGTGTTTAGAAAAAGTTGATTGACCTCTTTAGAAAGTGATTATGTTATTTCATGATTGTTTTGGTCTATTTAGGTTGAGTCTAGATCGTCCCTTGTCCTTATGATGTTGGTGAGCTCATAGTCTTTTTAACCTTAGAACAATTTTTGGCTACAATTGCTCAATTTTTCTATATTTTACCTACCTGTCTCTTTGCACTATTTTTAAAGTATATGATACATTATACATTAACTCTCTAAATTCTTGAATCTTGAACTTTTTAAGTGATTATTGTATTAATGAATTTTTTAGTCAATAAGGCTCAAGACTTTTAGTTTTGGGTCTCTTTTACGAGTTTAGATCACTTGTTCTTGTTACTTTGTTCCGATATCTATTTATTTTTTTGTGGGTCTTATTTATTGAATGGATAAATGATGATGGCAAATTTTATAAAAGAGCCTCTGTAATATACTTGATTATTCATCTTAGCCCTTGTATTTTTAATTCGTTTACCTCAGTCCCTTTGTTTTTGGTTCTCATTCAAGATATCCCAATTGAGTATTTTCGGACAAATTTGCTCTTGGAATCAAGAGATTAAAA
>JANZXV010000007.1:10748349-10759694 GCA_027576455.1 Erythroxylum roigii
ATAGTGATTTTAAATTTCATTTAGTAAATCAAGTTAATTATTAATTATTTATAAAAATATTTATTATAAATAAATTGATTATCTTATTTATTAATATTGATATACTATAAACTTGATTGTATATCAACTTAAAATGAGCCATAATTGAGTTTGTTACAGATAAAATAGTTCCCTCCAAAAATAACATAAAAACCTTATCTCTATTAGACATAATAGATCTTAGAAATCCATTGAGTTTGACTATGAGTTGGACAAATAATTCAGCCATGATGGAGGCAGTGTATGGATGTTTGAGAGCAACAACATGAGCATATTTATTGAGTGTGTCTACTACCACCATAATTGCACTCAACCCTACCGATTTAGGTACTGTACTCCTTCCACAAAATCCATAGATATCATCCCACACTTGTTCTCGAATAAGAAACGGTTGCAGTAATCATGTACTTGTTTATATAAGCCTTCATCCCTTCCCAATAGAGCTCTGCAATCATTCACTTGTAGGTCTTCAAGTAACTCGAAAGCCCTCCCTCCAAGCTGTCATGAAATTCAACCAAATTTTTGGGAATTAGTTTTAAGGTAGCACCAATCTATTATTGTAGCGAAGCTAGCCTCCAACCAAACTCGATTTAGGTTTGCAATTTGGATCTATCTACAAGGCTTGTTTTATTCAACTGAATTCAGGGTCATGGTCAAGCTCTTCTTGAAGAACCGCTACATCAATGCACTGTGTCATTGTAATATGCAAGAGCTTGGGCATTCGAGAGAGAGCTTCTGTTGCTTTGTTTTCTCCTCCTAGTTTATATTCAATCTCAAAATCATATCTCAACCATCATTGATGCTACTCAGTGAAAAGTCTTTGCTCAAATATGTTTTAAGTTGTGTTGATCGACTCTAACCAAAAATTTTCTGCCAAAGAGATAATTCTGCCATTTTTGAACTGCGAATACTATAGTCATGAGTTTCCTTTTGTAAATAGACTTCAGGTGGGCATGCCCTTTCAAAGTTTGGCTGAAGAAAGTTAGGAGTCGGTTCAACTGCATCAGTACTGCCCCTATTCTTGAGCCTGATGCATCTGTCTCGATAATAAACTATTCATAAAAATTAGGAGGGACTAATGTCGGTAGTTGCAGCATGACCTTCTTAAGATGTTGTATTGCTGCAATCGCTTCTTCGCTCCACTTGAATGCATCCTTCTTTAATAGGTCTGTTGATGGTAAGGCTATCTTAACAGTCTTTGAAAAAACTATTGATAGAAGTTCGTTAATCCAATAAAAATTCATAATTTTTTTAAATTTTTACGTATCTAACAACTACTCCATTACCTTCACTTTTTTAGGATCAGCAATTACTCCCTCCTTAACAATTACATGACCCAGATATTCAATCTTATTTCTGCAGAAATAACATTTTTTTAAAAAAATTAGTGAATAATTGATGAGACTTTATGATGGTTCTTCAATTGTTGAAAATGGGCTTCCGTGGAGTTACTGTAAATTAATGTGTCATCGAAAAAACTAAGACCCCTCCTTTTACATTGTTGATTTGAAAATAATGTTCATGATAGACTGAAAAGTTGCTAGTGCATTGGTTAAGGCGAAGGGTATTACCAAAAACTCAAAGTGACGCTCACAAGTACGAAACATAATTTTTACCCAAATTTGATGGTATCCTGACTTAAAATCCAGTTTGGAAAATAATCGAACTCGTTACAACTCACCAAATAACTTGTGTACCACAGGAATGGTAAATCAGCCAGGGATTGTAGCCTTATTCAAGGCTCGATAGTCTACATAAAATCCCCAGCTACCATCCTTCTTCTTGACTAGGAATACTAGCCTCAAAAAAGGACTTGCGCTATGTTGGATAATCCTTGTAGTTAACATCTTTACCAACCTTTCTATCTCATCCTTCTAATTGTGAGGGTATCGATAAGGTTAAACATTGATGGGAGCCATTACGGGTTTTAAATTGATTTCATGGCTTTTATCTACCTATGGAGGTAGCTCTCCTGACTAACGAAAACACTTATTGGAATTCGCCTATCTACCCTTAAACCTCCTCTGAAAGCTAGTTCCTTTAATTCTCCTCTGAAATGGTTAACCTATACATCTTAATTACCAATCCTTGGCCTTCTTGGATGATAATCTTAACCATAGTTTTTAGGGATACGACTGTTTTGCTTAGGCTAGGGTCCCCACGCAGCACTATCGTCTTTCCCTCAATAGTTACCATTATTGTTTGATAATTATAATTGGGTTGTATATCCAATTACAAAAAGACTTTCTTTGGCTTTGTAAAATTGGTACGTAATTATTTACCCAAAAAAAATTGGTACGTAATTGCCAATAACATTAGGATTGCATGAACCAGGATTGATTACTAAAATAACGACAAAAATTGCATCAAAGCATGATGATGTAGAACTTTAAGTATCAAATTATTAGTAAATGAAATCAACTTTTAAATAATTATTAGCTTCAACAAAATCGTTCAAATCTGGAACAGTCTAGACATAACTCAAGATCAATAGGCTTAATTCAAGTTGATCATATTCGAACAAAATTCATATTTTTCTTTTAAATTTTAAGTTTCAAGTGGAGTTGAATTGAGCTTCTATGACTTGACTGGCTCTGAACCTTGGAATTGAACATACACAAATGACATCGTTTAACAAAATAATGTCATTTCATCGTTAGGTGAAGTTAATGAAGATGGAGAACTTTGTGATGCAACTCAAGTCCCGAATCAAAGCTCTTCCCAGCGCTACCCATTACCAACTCTTGGATGATCAATGCCAAATAGTTTACAAGATCAAGGTGAATATCTCTGTGGCAGCCTAAAAAAATCAGCTTTTCATTGAATTACTCGGACTTTGCAAGCAGTAAAACAAGACCAAGTGCATTTTTCTTTCCCCAATTTCAGTATTGGAGGTAAATATTCTTGCATATACATTGTACGGCCTCTATATTTGCAGTTTCAAATCCTGTGAGCCTCGATCCCATGGTCATAGACTGCAGGAAATTTACCCAGACAAACAAAAACTAGATCGCATGGGGGAGGTTTGTGTTATCATCTCCAACAAAAGATTCCTCGCCATTGCTGGAAACAGAAAGTTGAAGCATTAAATCACAATATCTTTTAAGAGGATATAGGGGCCAAAAATATGGTTAATTTAGTGATAACCTTAGATAGCTCAGAGCCGACATGCGGTAGAGACATGTGAACACCAGGATATGCAATCCAATGGTGTAGAAAAAAGCGAAAGTACGCGCATACCTGCAATTTAGGGTCTCATTGGAAGAAAGAAAATTTACAAACAATACTTGTTCACTGCAACAAGAGTATTATCTTACTGAAAATAATAAAACAGTACATGAAGCATAAAGTTAAAAAACAACTACAGAATCGAATAAACTATCAGCGGTAAACAAGAAAGATAAAACTAAAAAAGTTTGCAAGAAAACAGAACAACACGGGAACTGAATAGGAAAAATAATAAGATGCCTACTTATGATGAGTGTAAGATACCATTAAAACCAAGGTAAGTTATATTTTAAGTTCGAAATTTTAATCAAAACCTAAAGTAAAAAAAAAAAATTGTTTCAAATATAGCTCAAGCGTCAAAACTAAGTTCATTATTGTTTCCACATCAAACAAGTGTGTAATTAAAAAATTGTTATTTGTTTAGTTTTAAAAAAATAAAAATGTACACTAGTTAGACAACTAGTTGCTTTGCAGCAATGACGTAAAATTCTTAATAGAATGGACTTGAATATAATAATTTATAATGAAATGGAATGTACATGGATGTAATATTAAAAGTTGTTATTTGTGAGGAATGGAAGGATTCATAATGTAATATAGTAAAATATTGTTTGAAAGAAAGATTCATAATATAATATAGTAAAATGTTGTTTATCATTTTACATTTCATCCTAAACCTCTTAAATCGGAAGTAACTTATTTTTACTGTTTAGGATTAAATAAAACGTAACGTGAAACCCTCCCTTTTCATCCTATTTCATTCCATTCCATTATAAACTCTCCTCCCAAATGATGAAATAATATTACATTACATTTTATTTCATTCCATTAATAACCACCCAACCAAACATTTCCATTTGCGTATTTCTTAAAAGACTACTCTCTCATCTAAATCCACTCGAACATCACCCCAAATCCTCCTAGATTCCCACCTTTATCAATTCAATGTTTTGTTCTGTGAATCTCTTGTAGCCTTATGCATCACCACAGACGCTGACATCAAAGGACTCATGGCCATTGCTTTCTCTCTCTCAGATTTTGCTAGAAAGAGAAAAGACGACACTAAAACTTACTCGATGTGGTTGTTGGTTTCCTGATAAAATTGACGGTTTCTAGGTCAAGAGTCCACAAAGTCTCTCTCTCACTCTAGCTGATTTCTCCCACTCTAGTTCTCTTTGATTATTTGTTAATTCCAACAGTTTCAAGGGAAGTACGTAGCCATCAGCGACATCTTGAGAAGAATAGCATAGAAATTCAAGGAAAGGCACAAGAATCAAGGAAAAAATAATAAGAAGATGGGAGTTGGAGATGAGCTGAGAAAGTTGTTTTTTGTAGGAGCAAAGTGGATGTAGTCCGAATGTGTATCAAAAATGTTGTGTTTAAACTAATACTTGCTTTTTATTTTAAACAATTTACTTTAAAGAAAACACGTGGACACTGATGCGGAGACATCCAGTTTAGGTGACGCTCCACATATAAGTTGTCCTAGCAATAGGAGTTTGTTAACCTCTAAAAGCTATATTTGAGATAAATTAAACTACTATAAGGAGAGAAAAAAGAGAAAGAATCCAGTATTGAGAAATGCTAAGTTCAAATTTCTATAGAATCACTAATAACGGAGAGCACTTCTCTAAGATGGAAGAAAAATAAAGTGAAGGAAATCCAGTCATACTTGTTACCAAGAAGGAAGCGTCCACTGCTAAGTGTGATTCTATCTCTGATACCCAACTCCTTGTACCTTTGATCCCTTTCCTGATTAACAATATAAAAAGTTAGTAATTGTAAGTGTGTGCGCGCTCGTATATGACATGCAAAAAGAAGTTCAATCAGTTTGATGCTGCCCTAAAAGTTCCAAATGAACATAACAAGTGGGTAGGGGACATTTAGATGGAAATTATTTATATGCAGCTTATTATATACATTTATTTAACTTTAATTGTTCATACTAGAATATTCTACAGAAAACTTGCAAAAGAGAGAGTGACAGCAGACCTGAGGCCTTAAAATGCAATAAAATTGCGTGAATCATACTTTTATCTAGTGAACTAACTCAAATGATACTAACCTTTTTTGAAAATGCTGCAAATGGATTTATGTCATCTTCATATATCTTCTTGTACTTAGACTCAACATCCGAGATGAAACCACTTTCTAGATCCTCGTTGTGCTGAAATTCATCATATGGCGGGCAAAAGTTTTCACACACCCAGAGCAATTAGGAAATACAATCTCAATTAGAAAATGGAAATCCAAATAAAACACCTTCTTCGATCCTCTTGAAACTACTTTTTCATTATTGTAGTCCTGCACATAACGTATTTTTCCATATAGTTTGACGTTGTCAGCCTTTGTTTTCTCCAACTCCGCCATTAGTTGACCTATCCTCTCCTTCGACTGCCTTATCTCCTACAAATTTTAAGGTTTTCACTTTTATCCACAAGCTTATGATCAATTCAGATGAATATGCACTATGACACGGAATATGCAATCCATATAACAACAAAAGAATGACATTACCTCCTCTGTCTCTCGCAATCGTGCCCTAAATCGATCTCTTTGATTGCATATAACCTTAAGCATTGAACTTTGATCTTGTTCCAAGGAAACATGTTTATGCTCTACATGCTGCACCACAAGCTAAGTAACAAATTGAAGTATTCAGAGAAGAAATGGAACTCAGGAAAAAGAAATTTTGTGGAGTTCCAACAAACATTGAAGACTATTCCAAAGTTAAACACCACTGTCAACACAAAACTAATGCAATATGGACATGGAAATTGTAAGGGAAACAAAAGTTATTTGGTAAGAGTATATGATCAGTGTAGCAAATGATAATATCACTTCTTAAAAGGTACTGCTTGACCAATGTTTTTATCAGCATCTTTTCTCTCAGCACTGTACCAGCATATATTTAACCTTCCCACAATTTTATTGAAAAGTCTAGGGAAACAGGTAACAGGACCCGGCTACATGTGAAGCACAGAAGTAACTGTGGCCGTAATTTACTTCTTAAAACTTTGTCACTGGAGCATATACATGGTTGCTGACTTTGTTGCCGATGTGAATGATAGAAAAAGAGATTTACCTCAGATTGTTCTGCACCTCCAGACTCTGAAAGATCCCAATCATCAAATAGACTGCCTTTTCGATCTTTAGAGTTATACCCCTGCATCAAGTAAAAGAATTGAATTGAAATTTGTACAGTTCATTTGTAGTGATGTGTTATTCCTATTTGGTTTATTTCTTTGTCTTAGTTATTCATTTTCCTTTTTGCATGTAGGGTGTAGGATTTGGAGCGTAGTTTTTCTTTTTCCTTTTTTTTCGCATGTTGTGCACAGAATATGCATAATAAGATGCCATGATGGAATAGGGTTTCATAATTATTTTCCTGCTTATTTTTTCAGAAAAACTGTATGTGTGCAGGCAAATAAATGTGATCGAGCACATTAATGTGTAAGAAATTTGCCCTTTGGTTGAACAAATCATTTTTGAGGGTTGATGTGGAAGATGCATTTGTAAGAAAATCGTATGAAGTAAGGGAGTGATCGAAGGTTAACAGATTGTTAAGTTTGTTTTGCAAGTATTTTTCTTTCCATCACTACTATTTAGCAAAAGTTTATAGTTTCAAAAATTTTGTTTTACTAGGAGACTAAATTAGATGGATTCTATTCTAGTTAGGATAATTATTAAATTATGTGGATCCTAAAATCTCTATAATAAGTCCTAATAACTCTCACAGTTACACCTATTTAAAGGGAATATTTCTATTCAATAAGACCGTCAAAAACTTTAGCGGAAAATCTAGAGGGTCTGTCAAGGATGGCTCTTTTTCTTTTCGTTCAGCGTAGGCAAGTCTAGGAAGGAAGTGAACATCAATAAAGGAGGAGGGCAAGACTTCCCTGTGAGTCGGCCCGTGACCAAATCCTACACTAAGTCCCACATCAATTTGGTACCAGAGCCACTGGTCATGGATGACTCATTTGATCTGTCAACTAAGGTAGATGTGTTTATGAAATAACTAGAGCCGCAATTGGCAAGGGCAGAAGAATGGCAGAATGCTCAGTTTGTGGAGCTATTGCGGGCTATTCACATACAAGATTAGCAGGGGAAGGCTGGCAGCGGCAACCACACCTACACAAAGAGGAGGGTCGACAAAGCGTGGGCCAACAGTTTTAGGCACCATTCCTAGGTATTCTAAATTAAAATTCCCAACATATGATGGTTCTAATGACCCTCTTGTTTGGATTTACGAGGTAAAGCAGTTCCTCAGGAACCAACAGACCCCGGAGGAGGAGAAAGTGAGGCTGTTAGCATTCCATCTTAATGGAGAGGCACAATTGTGGTTTTTTAAGGTGGAGCATGAGGAACCGGGTATGGAATGGGAAACCTTCAAGGAATAATGTCACCTATGGTTTGGGCTTCCCATGAGTCTTAACCCTTTGGGTGGATTAACTAACCTGAAGCAGTCTGGGACAGTAGAGTACCAGAGAGAACTTTAGACTTTGTTAGTGCGCACAACAGAGTTTAGAACATGGCAGCAGGTTGGGTTGTTTACTACTGGGCCATGGAAGGGCTTCAGCTGGAAGTGGATCTACAACAGCCAAACAGCCTAGGGGCTGCCATGAAACTTGGCCCGTGCACATAAAGGAGGTTGAGAAGTACTCCAGTTGCCATAAGAGGGAGTCGCAAGGCTGCCACTTCCTGGAACAACTCGAGGGCTGTGTCAGAAAATTCTGTAGGAGGAAAAGGGAGTGCAGGGGGGCCAGTCAAGGAGCTGTTTCTAGCATGGGAAGTGCTCCTGCAACATTTTTGAAGAAGTTAACCAAGGCAGAGATGGATGGACCAAGGGCAAAGGGACTTACTTCAATTGTGATGAAGCATCCTATTGCAGACATAAATGTAAGAAGTTTTGGGTAGAATTGCTAGAATCCGAAGAAGAGGATGAAGGAGGGCCAGGATATATGGAGTTATCTTGAGTTTCGAGCTTGAAGACAAGCTCTTCGTTCAGAAGGGGAGAAATGATGTGAAAAATGCATCTGGACGGAAGAAA
Organism: Erythroxylum roigii; assembly: GCA_027576455.1. Taxonomy (NCBI): domain Eukaryota; kingdom Viridiplantae; phylum Streptophyta; class Magnoliopsida; order Malpighiales; family Erythroxylaceae; genus Erythroxylum; species Erythroxylum roigii. The sequence continues at coordinate 10,756,667 of JANZXV010000007.1, forward strand.
TATGCAAGAAGATTGGCTGAACGGTAACAGATTGGGTGTTTGTTTTGCAAGTAATTTTCGTTCCAGCACTACTATTTACAAAAGTTTAATATTTTAGAAGTTTTGTTTTAATATGAGACTAAATAGAGGAATCCTATCCCAGATATGATAATTTCCAAATTAGAGGGATCCCAAAATTTCTATAATAATTCCCAATAACATTTAACGCCTATTTAAAGGGCATATTTCTATTAAAGTTAGGCAAAATCTACAAATCTACAGAGGGTCTGTCCTCTTACATTTCATTCAGCATAGGCAAGTCTAGGTAAGGAACGAACATCAATAAAGGGGGAGGAGAGGACTCTCCTGTGAGCTGGCATTGACTAGATCCCACATCAAGGGTCTATTAACTATCTAAAAAGGGGCCAAGATTATGCCTTGCATGGGTGCTTTGACATAGACTAACCTGGAAGAGTTATCATAAACTTGAAAGGATATGATATGACAAAAGCATGCTAGTATTCGATATCGTCCAAAAGTATTTAATTCAATCCTTTAGAGTATTTGATACCATCCAAAAGTATGCAATTCAAACCTTTAGTATATCATCCTCCAACTTTTGTATCAACTTCTGTTGTTCGTTAACCTTTGCATTAAGCTCTGCTATCTTGTCCTCATCCGTTTGTAGCAAAGTTGCTTTCTCAGAAAGTTTGACCTGAGACGCAATAAAAATTTAAATAGTACCATTTATCAAAAGCATTCACAGCAGCAAGATATTCAAAGCATTACTATCATAAGCCTGAAAATATGATGGATTAATAGTTCAAATCTTATAGGTTTAAGAGGAAAAAGGAAACAGGAAAAGAAAAAAGAAAACTAAAAAATGATCGACTACATCAAAAGCAACTTGATCAGACTAGATGCTAATTTACATCCAAATGCATGTCTGGTTGGAAACTTGGAAAAAAAGAGCCAAATTCAAAACGTAATGCAGGAAATATCGCATACCTTTAACTGTGTCAGTTCATGCTCCATTTTTCGATTTTTGTCAAGTAGAAGAGACTCCATCTTGGTCAACTCTTCCCCGCTAGTAGCAGCTTCCCAATCTTCGGTTTCAATAGAATTATAACCCACAGCCTGCACCACACAAAAGGAAAACATCATGCGGTTGAGGAAATTGTGACAACCCAAGCACATCTAAATGTAAGATCTGTTTTCAAACTCTATTTAAAATTAAAACTAAAGAAGGGAACATAAAATATCCATTCGCCTCTAATTTCAAGTCTAAACTGGTTTTTAAGCATGTATTGCTAAAGAGTAGCAATTGATCAGGCCAAAAAGTTATTTTTAACACAACAGCTAAAGATTTATGGCTTAAATGGTTCAAAGTACAAATCAGGAAGGTTATCTTCAGGTCCAACCAGAAATAGTAATAACATATTTTTCCAGCATATTTCTCCAAATGAAAAAATAGCTTAAACATGGGCCTCGAGCAGTACTTTACATCATTAGAGTTTGTTATGATATAATAATGAGTAGTTAGATATTAGTTATTAGTCCCATAATGAAAAGGGATATGTTAATGGTTTGACTAGTTCTTGTACAAAGCACATTAACACCAAATTCAATAAATTACTGCTTTTATATCAATTCTTCAATACTTACAAATCGCATAAAGATCAAATTCTAGCACTTAAATCCTGTTTAATTTCAGCTACTGTAGAAGAGTTAGAGAACCCACAGGGGGAAAAACCTCTTAAAAAGACACATAGATTTAAAACCTTCTACGCAGATGTCCATCAGCAATGGTAAAAAAGAAAATGGAAACGAGGAACCCAAAATCCCCTGCAACCAAAACCCCCCTTTTCCTTGATTTCTTTAATTGTTATAGTTGAAGCTCCAAACCATGCTTCCATTATAAACTAAACTGTAGCAAGAACGTCCTTGAATTTAATCATATCAATAGAATTTACGAGGCTGAGAAAAGCTGTGAAGAGCAACACCAGAATTAAAACTCATATCCACATCCTGTTAATCATGAGAGAAGAATAAACTAACAGTACCTGAAAGATTTTAACTTTTTTACGCAAATCATCGACTAATTTTGAAGTTGGCCTTGCTTGAAGCTCTTTCTTCATCTCCTGAAGAGCAACTTCCTACATAGCCAAAAAAGAAGTAGCATTAATAAGCAAATATAGAACAGACTATGCCCAAAACACATTCCAAGTCAAATAAATTGGATAGAAACTAAGCAAATAATATAAAATCATTAAGTTTTTTCCTCTATGTATGATATCCAACACCAAAGAGAAAGCATTCTCCCGAAGGAACAAATTTGGAAAAGCAAAACTGTCAGTTGTGTATCACTTAAGTGGATGCACAAGGCCGGGTGATATGGACACAAGCCAGCCAGGGTGATATTCATCCCATCCAGTTTCTCAAACCACTCTCTGAGCATATGAGCATGCACTTGCAATGATCATATGCATGCACACACGGAAATGCAGGTAAGAGTACCATCAACAGATACCATGCTTGAGATAACAGCAGTATACAGACAAATATTTGATAGATGCAGCTAGCTCATGCTGTAAGAACACTACTCTTGGACAAGTGCCAGATAGATATAATTACAAATCCAAACCCTTTAAAATCTTTGTTCAAGCTGGTAAACCATTACAAGGCCTAGTTAATTTTCATTTCCTATTTTTGATTTTTTAAAATAAAAATAAAAAACCTGTTTGTTTGTTAATATTAATATAGTTATAATTTTATAATTGAATAATAGTTAAATATTAGATAAAACTTAGACATAAATAAATTTTATGAATTAATTAACTAAATAATTTTATTTTCATCTCTTATACAATATTTATTAATAGAAATTAGTAAAATTTCATCATATTTTATTAAAATAAATAAATAAATTATTTATAAATTAATATTTATTTGTTAATATATATTTTAATCATTAAAAAAATTGTTTATTTTAAGATATTTTCAATTAAAATATATTTATTAAACAATTATCAAATTTAAAAATATATTT
>JANZXV010000007.1:10776673-10810854 GCA_027576455.1 Erythroxylum roigii
GAGGTGTCTTGATGTGTTTGCTAGTGTTTCAAGAAAAATATCGAAGAAAAGAGGAGTTTCGAAGGAGGCTCGAACGAAAATAGAGGGCCACAATCTTGGTCAATGTGCCATGATTGTGACATAAGCATAGAGGAAGGGTCACAATCATGACCAGTTTGTCACAATCATGACAGACCACGATAGTGGCCTATGCGACAGACAGCGCACCTTGACTTTTCGAACTTCATTTTTTGAGGACATTTCAAACCTTTGGAGCACTAGAAAAACCCTAGAGTTGTCCTAATTAGAAAATGCTATAAAAAGGAAAAGAAAAGAGAGAAAGGGGGAGCCTCCACTTCTACCATTTTGGGAAAGCTTAAAGCGAGAGAAGAAGAAGAGAGAAAAGAGGAGAGAGAAAGTAGGTCATCCGATGCTGCTGTCTTTCCGGGTTATCTGGTCCAAGTTTATTTCTCCTTTCCATCTTTGTTTTCATTCATTTAATGTATGAAATAATGATGGATCGTATGATGATGAATCTTAGATTGTTGATGATGTTCTAACTTTTCCTGAGGGATTTGAACTTGATTCAATGTTAATATAGTTATTTTGTGTTATTTTGATTGGGTGTTGTGATTGATTGCAAGGCTTACATGTTTCGATAATAAATCGATAGGTTGAATCGAATAAAAATTATTGGATTGGATTAATGAGAGTTAAATGATTAAATATACTACGCAATTAATCAATTCGATAATTTACAGAGAGAGATCTTGTATGAGACCTGGATGTTTATTAGAGAGTATAAGAACTAATTAAGGTTAGTGCTGTTGGTAATTGAGATATTACACTTTTGGTTCTTAACCTAGTTAGAGATTATTAGTTAGGGTTTGTGATTATAACATCAACATATTCTATACATGAAAATTAGTGGGTTAATTCCCTTAATATCATGAAAAGTATATCATATGATATCTCAATGCAATCTAAGAACTTCCAACAATTTTTTAGTTTCAACTTCACTTAGACTTATTCGTAATTATAGGATAAATGGAATTAGGTTTATGGAATACGTACTTAAAAATGAAAGGAATAAGTTTAAGTTTTAATTATGGAACTTTCTCTTCATTCTGATCACTTAGGGAGCCATCTTTCACAAAAATTCCTTAAATGGTTCACTTAATTTATGCTTAATGAACTCCTCCCTCATCGACTGATTGATCATATCAATTCTAAAACAAGAATCTCTAAGAGAAGAATATCTAATAGCAATATGAAATTTAAACTAAATCCTCTCAATACCAACACTCAAGGAAAACTTTCCATTTTTCACTTAAATAATAGCTCTAGTTGTAGCTAGGAAGGGCCTTCTAAAGATAATGGGTATCTAGGTATCCTCCTCTATTTTTTACCAATGAAACTAATAGGAATGAAAAGCTCACCAACCTTGATAGGTACATCCTCTAATAGACCTATTGGATATTTAACAAAATAGTCAATCACAAAGAAATGATGTTGGGCTTTAGATAACCCATCTCGAGCTTCTTACAAGTGAATAAAGGCATAAAACTTGTACTTGCCCCTAAATCAAATCATTAAGATCATATCACCAATAACATAAGAAATAGAGAAAAAAAAAAAGGATGTTTGAGTTTAGAAGGTAGCTTATTTTGAATTATGGTACTACACTCCTTAATTAAAGTTGCAGTTTCACAATCCTCAACCTTTCTTTTTAAAGATAATATCTCCTTTAAAAACTTAGAATATGAAGCTATTTATTTAAAGCATCATTGAAAGGGATATTAATATACAACTTTTTAAGAACATCCAAAATTTCCCTAATCTATATACTCAATTCAGCCTTAGCTAATTTTTGGTGAAAGGCACGGATGGCTTATATGGTGCAAAGTGAATGTATTTAGGCTCCTCATTTCCTTTTTTTCTATCTTTCTCCTTATTTTTCTCATCTATATCCTTTCTCACCTTATGGTCATCTAATAGCTTACTACTCCTCAATGTCACAACCTTGCAATGCTCTTTAGGGTTCTTAATTTGTCTAGGAAATTGACTAAGTTCTCTAACAAAAGAGTTAGTTTTTTGGGAAATTTTGGGCTTCTAACATTTTTTATAGGTTACTTTGGAATAAACCTTTAATTTGAGTTGCCTAATTACCACCTTGAACTCCTCATTTTTCTATGACTAGGTTGTTAGCAAATTCTTAAGTAAAGATTATAAGTTGGGCCTTGTTTGGAAACTATAGGCTTGTTTAGTGTTATTTTAAGGGATAGGGTTAAATTTATTCCTATAGGAGAAGTTGGGGTGATTTCTCTAACTAGGTTTATAGGTTTTATAAAAGGGGTCATTCATCTAGTTGGGGTTGTTGACATAGTTAGCATGTTTAATAAATGAATCATGGAATAATTAGTTCCCCAATTGACAACGAATAACTAGATATCCTATAAATCCATAGATATCACAAGAAACATTAAATGTTCTTATAGAATTAACTATCATATTGTAACACCCCCTATGCGGAACCTACAACCATCCACACATATGGCAACCAAATTCTTATATACACATTCAAGGTATACAATTCTATTTAATTTAATGTTATACATATACACATTACAAAACTCCCCAATGCTTAACATTATCATTTCACAGCAGTAATACATCTTTACATTTACATGGTAGTCCAAAAGAAAACACAATTTTCTTTCTTCAATACATATGCAATCATCTGTAGCTAAAAACACATTCCAAAAGTACTTTTTCTTCTATCTATTGTCCTTGGTTGTAGATGTTCCCTATACCTCACTCCTACGACTTGGACCTACACGGATTAACGCCCATTCTAAGATTGAAAGTTTAGTGGGGAAAACACTTAGTTTGGATGACCACTCATAGCAATCATCTGCCAAGCACACAAATTCAGAAATATCACAACTCATATACCATAAATCACATTCATAAACCAAACATTGATATTCAATGCACATGTAAATAATGATGGAATAATTAAGCATAGTACATAATGCAAATATGCTTCAATATGTTATCCATATACTGAAAATGCACATTTATAAGCCAAATATTGATATTCAACACTCATTGATACAATTTATCAATATAATTGCATATCATTACAATTCATTATTACAACCAATACAAATGCTCATCAATACCAAGTATTGATATTGTCGTGTTGTATTTCTTATTTATGATGGTTAAGTTTCCTTCTGTGTTAGGCCTGCACATTTTCTATGGGTGTAGATAACGAGTGCTATGGATACCCGAAGGTATCAAATTGTCGATATCCGAAGGCATCAAACTGTGGATACTCGAAGGTATGTGGACATCAGCTGTTTCAAACTGTAGCAACTACACCGTAACCCTATGGGCATACCCATCTATCCACAACCAAGACAATAAAGGAGACACTTTAACATTTCCTTTAACCATTTGCAAACTTCACAATTCATATATTAACAAATCATATGATATACATTTCAAGTCATAAAATTTGTATCTATGTTCATACATGCAATTTATGGCTTACCACCATTAGAAGGGTTGATGGGTAGCTAGTCCATCAAACTCCTGACGCCAGTTTAATCACCAATCTCCATAAAACATCTAGAAGTGATGATATTACTATAAACTCTTTATTTGAGTGAATGTTCCCTAATAGATGTTTCAATTAATAATTACAACATGCAGGCACTGGATTAATACTCTGTAAAAATTTATTCCGATCATATCAAGAATTATAATGAAACACATATGAGTTTACCACTTATCAAGATTGTGGTCCATAATAAGCAAATGCTAAAATGTATGTTTTAAGACTAAAGTAACAGCCTACTTTATTCTTGAAAACATAATTGATTCCAGATTCATTTAATAGTGCCATTATCGATAATCGACTACTATCATGATACAACTACTATCATGATATGAAACTCATCATTCTCTTGAAGTAAACTCCTTTACTTACATGAAGATAAATCACAACACTACAGTCTAAACCATAATCAAACGACCAACTTGATTATTCAACTGTGAATCCATTATTTTAGATTCTTATAATATACATGTTTCCCATACATCTTTATATATACGTATATTACTTACAAAAGAATCTTGGTACCTTATGACTAGATATATAATGCTCATTAAAAGCAAACTCTTTTGTTTTATTAATAATAAATATTTTCATTACTAAATTGTAACTGAAGAAGATTCAGTTACATGTAAATACACTTGCTTTCCAGAGCACTATATTTACATAACTCCAACAATTGAGAGTTCTTTAAGATCTCTCAATCCTCACAAAGCTCCTGAGTTGATGGCTTTAACCCCTACTTCTTTCACAAGTCCTACAATCTCACAAAGCATCTAGTTAACAATGTTGTTCTTGAATTCTTTAACAAAGGGACGTTTTTATCAGAGATTAGCAGCACCTTCATAACTCCCATTCCCAAGACTAGTGATCTATCTTCTTTCTCTGATTATCGACCTATATCTTGTTGCAACACTATGTACAAGATTATTGCAAAGATACTGGCTCAAAGACTGAAATTGTTTCTCCACAAATGCATTGATGTGTCACAAGGGGCTTATAATTAAGGTAGGATTGTAAGGTATAACATATTGCTACTTCAAGAATTGGTTAAAACTTATGCCCAAAGGAGGACTAATAAGAACTGCCTGCTAAAAGTAGACTTGAAAAATGCCTATGATAGTGTGAATTGGAATTTCATTTTAAACACTTTACATGCTTTGGAATTTCCTGATATATTTATACATTGGATCTCACAGTGTATTTCTACTGCTTCCTCTAATGTCCTAATGAATGGACAACCTTGTAAATCTTTTAAGAGTTGCAAAGGGATTTGCCAAGGTGATCCAATCTCACCCTCTCTCTTTACTCTAGTAATGGAAATGTTCAACAAGACTCTTAGTAGAATTGTGGAGAGAACTAGATATTTCATATTTCGTTCTAGATGCAAGAAGATGAGGTCACTAATTTTTTCTTTGCAGATGATCTAATTCTTTTATCCAAAGCTGATCAGGTTTCTGTCCTTGCACTCATAAAAACCTTAAAGATTTTTAAAAGGCTCTTATGTTCGGAGATTAATTTTCCAAGAGTAGTTTCTTCTATCCAAGTCTGCTATTGCAAAAGAACATGTAGTCAGCTTAATTACCAAATTTAGAATGCAATCACTTCCCATTATATGCTTAGGGATTCCTAATTCCACTTCCAACTTATCCACCAGAGATTTTAGCATTCTTATGGATAAAATCAACAACAAGATTTCATTTGGGAGTGCCAAGATTCTTTTTATGGCTAGGAGAGCTCAATTAATCAATTTTGTCATCAATTCCATCAATTTGTTCTGGGTCGTCCATGTTTCCTTTCCCAGGAAGATCTTAAATGATTGAGATGGCTTAAAGCAAAAGTAGAAATAATTTGGAGCTCAAAAGGGCCAAGATGCAATGACAAGAGGTGTGTATGCCTAAGAACAGTAGAGGACTTGGAATAATATCTCTAAGACTAATGGACATAGTTATGTTAGCAAAGAGATTATGGAGATTCATGACAGACAAGCAAACTCTGTGGTGTAAATGGGTGTATGAAGTTCACATAAAAAATAGTGTCATCTAGGGTTTTGAAATCAACACATTTGTAGCTTCTTCTCTAAAAGCAATAATTAAAACCAGAAGCTCATTAAGGAAGGATTTTATTCACCTAATTGGAGATGGAAATTCATCTAAATTATAGTATGACAATTGGTTATCATGTGGTCCTCTACAATGCTTACAATCGATGGAAATTCTCAAGCCAGTCATCAGATTGGATTCAACTGTTGAAGGGGATTTAGTTAACAAACAACTTTTTAGTCTCTACTCTATTTCAAGCTCTATCATCACTGAAATTATTGGAACTCAATTGAATGATCAAGAGGGAATCATTTGGAACACACCAGCAATGGGATAGATAAGTCTTGTAGGAAATTTTTCAGAGACAATTCAATTACATATCCTTGACTCAACTGGTGTGGCACAAAGACTGTCATCCTCGAGCATACTTTATGTCATGGCTAGCTATGAAAGACAAATAACAATCTCTAGATAAACGGAGGTTTTTAATATCCCAAACAGATGCTCTTTGTGCATGAGTGATGAAGCAATCACCTATTTTTCAATGTCAGTTTGTTTCTAATACATAGAAATCGTTGCTACAAATGTGTTACATTCAACAAGCTCCAACTAATTGGAATTCCATCAGAAGGTGGTGTGCTACTACTGTTCATTCCAACAACACTATCAAGTGGTGTTTCAGCTTGGCTATGACTTTTCTAGTTAAAACTATCTACGAAGAAAAGGATTCTTGCATTTTCTAGGATAAAGTTCTATCTTTGTAACAGTTCAACAATAGAAGTCTTCAGCAAATTAGAAACTTCATTAGCCTACACACTGTCAATTGTCAAGATTTAGATTACTAGAACAAAATATATGGAATGTATGAGCCAAGTATGGTTCTAAGTTGAATGAGGTTGTAATCGAGATTGTGTTTTAGATCATATTCTAATTGTAGACTCATGTAGTTCTCTTTATAGCATGTGTACATTTTGCTTATGCCTTTTATGGCTTAATTTATTACCTTTTTCTCGAAAAAAAATCTATCCCACTAAAGACCGACCAGGACAAGAAGTGAGGAGAAAATCCCTCCACAATAGCGAAAACAATACTGAAAGCCAATAATATCACAACAAAGTCACCAAAAGGTGAAAGGGGAAGCCTCGACCCTAAAAGGAAAATACACGATAGTGTAGAGAAAGCTCCGCTAAAAAAGATACCCTTGGTTTATTGTCTTTGCGGCAACTATGTGGTTTTTATGGAGGTAGTGATGTCAATTCCTATTTGATGCTGATTTTGCTAAACCTTGTTTCCCTCTTAACACTTATCTTTTTACAAGTGGAGAATGTGTGTCGAATTTGGCAGCTGGATATTGGTAAAGTCACGTTCATGGAGACCCGCTTCATTGCCTGGGGCACTGAGTCAAGTTGAACACTAATGGTGCCTCTCGTGGCAACCCAGGGAGAGCTGGGTTTGGAGGTCTGCTTCGTGATCATGTGGGGAGATGGCTAATTGGTTTCTCTGGTAACTTGGGAGTTAGTGATACTGTGACAGCAGAGCTTGAAGCGATTCGACAAGGGCTTGATCTTACTTGGTCCAATGGCTTTCGGCATATTATGCTGGAAACTGATTCTACAACAAGGTTGGCACTCATCACAGCATCGTCATCTCGCCTTGACCCGCTGAGACACTTAGTGGAAGACATTAAGGAATTCTTGCATAGTGACTAGTCCTGCCGTTTACGGCATCGGCACCGTGAAGGAAATAAGTGTGCGGATTTACTTGCAAACATGGGAGCTGACAGCAGGGCTCTACTGCAAATACTCCGCTCTCCACCGCAAGCTCTATGCTTGCAACTGGACGAAGATAACAGGGAAGTAGCATATCCACGCGACTTCAAATGTTAATTTCATTCTCTTGTATTTACTTTCCTTTGCACCAAAAGAAAAAAAGGAGATACATCCTAATTAAAAAATTGTGCATAACAAAAAATACAAATGAACATCAAAACAAAGCAACATCTTGGTAAAATATTTGACGGCTTTGTAGCCCAATATACGTTGATGATTAGCAAAAATAAGAATAGTTTGGCTGCAATTAAGAATATTATAACATTTCTGAATAAACTGTCCACAAATTATGAAATCATAGGAATCATAACCCCCTGGGAGTTGAGTGAAAAGAACACTAATCGGTACATTTAACTTTCTCATAAATGGATAACCAGATGAGCGAAAACTCAACATTACAATAATTACAAACCTTGTACTTGGAAAATGTAATTTCAGAATAACGATCTGTGAAGAACATTGTCCGAAGAGATATGGTAAAATAAGCAATTCATACTTCATCACAACTTTACTACAATCACCAAGGTCACGACCAGTTTTTACCAATTTGAAACAGAAAAAGAATAATCTGTAAAAGATGACCTTCATCTTTGTTCTATGCTCTATCATACTTTTCAAACAAAAAACCTTTTTCACTGTTCTAAACACGTGTTTTCTCCACCAAAATCCAGTACAATATGCAAATTGATGCAAAGGAAGATGCACCACATCCAGCTTTCTACATGAACCACGTAACTTTATACAAGAAAAGGCGGTACTAACTGACTTGTTGCCATTTCAAATAACTTCAAAATTATTTACGGATTGGTGTATTTGATGAGCCTTGAACACATCCATGACAAAATATGATACAGTTTTATATGTTGATTGTTGCTTCCCACAGCCTCAGAACACCATTTCGGCCACCACTGCAAATCCTTTTCCTTTCAAGATCAGATGTCACACACCTCACCTGGCAACCAAAAAGTGAGGCCATGAAGAACAATTGCAGGAAAATTCAAGTAAGCTATGTGCTAATTTAATAATGGGAAGGGAAGGCGTAGATGAAGCTTTAGGGAAGCACAATAAAAAAGCCTAAGCAGTCTAGTGGAGGCTACGCCCAACATTAAAAAAAAAAAAAATTCTTCTGCACTCAAAATCTTCATGTTGGGCAGACTATCGTACAACTCAAAGTCATCGATGGCTGTCAAGTAAACTCTAAAAGTGAAGGAAGAATGCCAAGCAAGTACGAAAGCTTGACTAAACAAAGAAGAGTCCAAACATGAGAATTTGAACTGTCTATAATGACATCAGTGAACCAGTTCAATGCTACCATTCAACTTTATGTTTTCCTTGTCAACCTTAGGGCAAAATCTTTTCAGATTTTTCTTTGCTCATCTGTTTGTAGTTTACATACACGGACTGGGATTTATCTAGCCTGCTGGTTTTTCCTTAGTGCAGAAAGTTTCCCGCCCAAAAAGAACACAAGAAAATGTACAGAAACAAAAAGTTCCATAAAAATGCATTTATGTTAAAGGGGCAAATTGGAGGTCATCCTTAATAATAAGTGTGAAGAAGGGAAATGAATAAGGTCATAAATCATTCATTAACTGCTACCAGTACCCCCTCGTAAACCATTGCATGTATAAATACGAAGAATTATTCACTTGCTATCCTTCACATAATCTAACATCTAATACGTAGGATTTGGAAAGATTCAAAAGTATGCAGCCTTACCCGACCCACATAAAATATTTATATATATATAATAAAAAAATAAAAAATAATTAAAAATAAATATTAAAATAATAAAGTGATGATAAAAATAACAATAAACATAAGCGTAAGCATAAGCATAAAAGATAGTAGTAATAATAATAAATAAATAAATAAATAAAAATGTAAAAATAAGCAATACAATAAATTTCACACCACAATAACCCTAAAAAACCATGCGTCAGCCATATGTCCAGCACATGCAAATTTCTCTTTTGCAAGTAATTAACATCAAAAGCAGTTGCTGAGTAAAAACATAACTATCAAGGTGTAACACAATGACCATTTAGAGATCCAAGTCGCCAAGTCCTATGCAAACACTTTTAACAAATCTAAAAGGTTCATTAGGTGTCAGAGGACGTCTATGGGGCCCAAAGCTATAAGCAAAGGGAGTACCAAAAGCGAGTCAAAGAAAACAGTATTATTTAAAACTAAACAAACAGAAGAAGGTAACAATAAGTAGCTTCCTATCAACACAAAAGAAAAAGATTAATACCATAGCAACCGTCTTTTGGGGTGTTCTGTAAAGCTGCCACCCAGCCATTCTTGATCCAGTGGTAGATAAGCTACCATGTCTTTCCTGAGGTCGATGGAATAGAGACATGGAATTGTCAGCTGCTCCAATTCCCAACCAGTGGTCCCCAGCATTGATAGATAAAATAGCAGCAGAATGAATAGTTACATTCTTCACACATCGAATACCTCCTGCATGCATCACATGATTAATGGTATAGTATAAATAAATGGGAAGAGAGGGAGAAACAGTAACTAGAAAAGTGAAAATAAAATCCAATCACTTGATTTTCTTGCACACATAATACACTGTCCGTAATCAATGTAGAAATGAAATCTTTTAAAGAAGCAAGAAAAGTAAAAAAAAATAGTACTTGAATGACTGTTTTGGTTACCATTATGATTGTATCTACACTAAAAGTGAATATCTACTGTACCATTTTCAACACAGTAAAATGAACTAAACCGATATATGTACATAAAAAGAAAGCAAGTAGGAATGAAACCACATCTTACTCACTTAAAAGGTTGAAGTGATATCGTCATACAAACTTGCATAGATACAGCCATAAGAGTGATGGAGAGGAGTTAAACAGATACAGAAACAGGGAATTGTTTCACCACATTTTTTCCACCAGAAACTATTAACACCAAATATTGCATACCCATCACCAGCTCCCCATGATGTAGATTCAAGTCAAGATTGGCTCCCAATAAAAGGAGCATAGGCATTCCAAAAAAATGAAAAAGAACATCCATTTAAAATTTTAACCATCTGCACCTCCCTCCCCCTTTTCTCCCATCCTTCTCTCAACCAACCAGACTGAGGACCTTCTGATTTCCAAATGGATCTACTTCTTTACACATACTACTCTCTTTCAGCAAACAACAGCAAATTTGCAGCTGGTACTGCAGAAACAGTCTAGGAATGAGACAGATGAACCATGGTACAGACCATTAGGGTCGGCATTTTCACATGAAACCCAAATTGGACAAAAACCAGACCTTCACTGACTAATGCAACTAACCCTTTTCATGACACCAACAAAAGCAACTTGAATGGAAAAATTGAAAAAGCTCTTTCATGGTGATGATCATTCCATGGAAATGTATTAGAGGCACCATCAACATATCACTCTAATAAAACCACCAAATATAACTGGGCAAAAGCAGACCTTCAATGCCACAGATCTGGAAAAGATATAAATTAGCCAATATATAAACTGCATAGTTCTTGTCTTACCCTCCTCATTTTCCCAGAAGCGAAGCAGCCCATCAGTGGAACCTGAAAATGATAACAATATTTCAGTACTTCTCAACAGTTCTTTGACACCAAACTACCCCTTCCATTAAGACGCAATGAATTCCCCCACAACCAAAAAGCAGTTAACAAATGAGTAGAGGACTGCTGCCTACCAGTAATTATCCCTCTGTCTGCTGCAGAATAGTCTACACACAATACTGGACCAGCATGACAGGCTAGAACAGCGTCACAAGTTCCTCGAGATACAGACCAGACTCTTGCTGTCCAATCATCACTACCAGTAATCATAGTGTCTCCAACCATTCTAATAGACCTGGATCACAAACAAATATATTTATTGATGAACAACTACAATTGAGTCCCAGAAGAAAAGGATAACAATATGCCTTGTTAACTCACCGAATCCATTTTGTGTGACCTAAGAGCTTATGCATCTGCCTACCAGCACGGATGTCCCAGATGTTTGCAACCCTGTTTATGCAAGTGTTCAATACGTTAGTTAAAAGTGGCAGGATAAATATTTGAATATTTGTTCCAATTGGAGACCCAATTTGAAGTTTCAAACTACTTACGCATCTCTACCAGCAGCAGCCAGGATTCCAGAGGAATCATCATATTCCATGCATAGCACTGCACTAGAGCACCGGCCAACTGTTGCTACACAAGTATCAGTTCTAACATCCCACATTTTAACAGTCCCATCATGTGCAGAAGTAAGAACACGCTCTCCTGACAGCATACGGACACAGCTGACCTATACGATTAAATAGCATAAATTACAAGTAGTTTCAAAAATCTACCAGATGTTTCCTATGCACTTTGACAAAGCTTGATAGTGTGCAAACATATGCAGAACCACAAAAAGAATAATTCAAATAAAGCAACAAGAAAAGTGAAACACGAAAGAGAAAGAGGAAATCCTAACAACAAATGGGAATATACAATTTTACATACTTAAAGCAGTAGGAGCAATTCAAGAAAATTCTGCAACAATTATACAAGCAATTGGGTTGCCACACAGAAAATTAGAAAATTTTCTTGTAACTAAGACATTGAACCAGGATTGCATACACCTCCGCGACACTTAAATAAGTGGGCTCTTCTCTTAACCTTTAAGTGAAAGAAGAAAAATAAAGAAACACTTAAAAGCACCTATCTGAGATATGGATCTGGGTCAGTTTTCATTCCTAAATCCAAGTAGCATAAGCTCTCTCGAACTATAACAAAAGATTTAGGAAATGGAAACAATAAGAAAACCTGTGCTTCATGTCCCTTTAGCTCTTCTAGGAGTTGGGATGTTTGCTTGTCCCAAACAATAACAGACTGATCATCAGATCCAGAAACTACCTTCCCACGGTCTGAACTTATGGAACGAACAGTTCTGCACAGACAGCAACACAATAAAATGCGAGACATCAAAAGGGGTTTCAGCAAGGAGGCACAACCATCAACTGCCTTTGACATCAGCAAATACGTAATAGAAAATATATAAGCTTTTACATACCTAGAGTGTCCCTTCAAAGTTGCCCGAAGTTCAGAACCACGCATACTAGGATCCCAGATCTTGACCTGCCTCCAATCACCAAATATTAATTATTTTGTATACAAACAGAATTGCTGTAATGTTTTTAACTTTCCCAATTTGTATGACTTATTAGTCCCAGCATATAACCATAGCAAGGATATGAGACAAAGTGAAATTAAGCAGCCCAAAATGGGTGATTGGTGATTAAACAAGTCTGGTATTAATCATAGATGTAAAAGGGCCATATAATTCAGTGTTCTAAGAAATCCTTCATAGATAACATAAAGCATGGACCTGACATCAAACTTTGAAAATTGACACTTTCGTGAAGTACCATACTAAGTTATACAGAACAATTAAACAAGTAACATTACCATGCAGTCCGTGCTGCCACTGATAAAGAATCCTGCATCTTCACGATCACCCACTAGATCCCATACCTCCCTTCTAGTTACACAATGTAAAGCAGTAACTGCACCGCTGTGACCCCTAAGTATGCGAACATTTGTTTGAAGTTTCTTTTGCCCAGAGGCAGACAAATCTTGTTTATGAGCCAGCCCATCAGAAGTCCACTTGCGGACACGACCAAAAGAATTTGCTTTTGATGAGTCTCTACTAAACATGCTTTGAACCCAGCTCCTACCAATAACAGAAGCCTCAGCAGGTTGCTGACCCTCATCCTTAGCATCTTTTGGACGAGGGGATGACAATCCATGAGATGAAATTGATTGCGGCTTCACAGCTGCAATTCCCCAGTAACCAATACGAAGTTGTTGAATGTGTGATAAAAATCCTCGAAGTTTTATCTGAAACATCAACCAAAGAAAATTTCAGTTGAATATAATCTCAAGAAGAAGAAAACGAATGGAAAGAAATAAGAAGAATAGAAGAAATCTACTGGATTGGTCAATTCTTGTTGGCATCATGAAGGTGGAAACATAGTTACAAAGATTTCTGAAAAGATATGTTAAAAAATTATTTGCAGTGTCCCATGTCTTAGATTTAAACAACCTATTTAGCAACCGCTAGCCCACCTAAGTGCTTCAAGATTGCAGGTAAAACATAGAATAAACAAAAGTATAATGTACTGTTCCATTATTTCAAAAAATAAGCGAATAAGAAACATCAAACAATCATAGCTGAATTAACAAATGAGTCAAAACTTATACATGCGAACTAAGGCATGCAATTAGCATATATACATTCTCATTAAAGTATGAAGAGGTCATTAAAATTATATGCAACGTACAACTTCACATGTTCAAGCCACTAAAACAGCCAGGAAAATGGAATAACATGTGGATTGTAACTGACAAAATATTACAGAATTCAACTTACAAG
Organism: Erythroxylum roigii; assembly: GCA_027576455.1. Taxonomy (NCBI): domain Eukaryota; kingdom Viridiplantae; phylum Streptophyta; class Magnoliopsida; order Malpighiales; family Erythroxylaceae; genus Erythroxylum; species Erythroxylum roigii. Next base: position 10,790,544 of record JANZXV010000007.1, read on the forward strand.
TTGCTTGTATCCAATATTGTTCTTCTCGGCTATCGTTTCTATCATGTACCATGCATCAGTATCAGGCAGTCCCAGGCCAGCCTTGACAATCAAGCAACACAAGATAGAAACAGGTAAGTTAAGCTCAATGGTAAACAAAAAGGTGAGATAAAAGATGATGACACCACCATGTGTGATGCAACCAGGATCAATTGTGCTGTCACTAAAGCTGCATAGTTTGCTGACCTGACAACGGAATTCATATACAAAGTAGGTTAGCTATCTCCTAGTAAACATTTGTATACTGCACTGAATTGCAGTAAGTTCATATCTAGAAGTTGACGTTAGACAAAACCTTCACTATGGAATACAAATGAATATGCCTTTTATGTACAAAAAATATGTGAAAAACCTGAATTATTACAGAATACATAGAATTACTTTTCAGATAAAGAAAGTCAAAAGGCAGTGAAAAACATAATCATCTGCCTGACATTGATGTTTTGCTATTTTCTGGTGACTCTATGTTGTAACTATTGAAATTGGAAGGACCACAGTACAGTTACTCCCTCCCAGAGTAAATTTTTTATGCTAGGTAAGTAAAAAAGGGAAATGGCTAACAGAGACTGACAAGACTTCTATAGGAAACATCTTCCAGAAAGCCAGAAGGAACTACAAGAGATGTCAAAGGAACTATAAGTTATAAACAATTTCCCTAGCCCCTTTTGTCCTTCCCAACATAACTTGTAGCGTTTGAACATAATTATATAACATGAAAGAGAATACAACAATCATGTAGATCATCATTTAAGGAACACCAAATTTTTACTACATCACTGTTTTTTGCATTATGTGTTTAAGCATTGAACAAACTAGATGGCCATTCTTCATACAACTTAGTTCAATGATCTACGCATAAACAAGAAGAATATACCAATGGAAAAACAATACATATAAGAATGGAATTGTGAATGCTGTGTAGGCTTACTTGTTAGAAGAATGCTCCATTAGAAAGTCAAAATATCCTTCCCAGAACCTTGCAATGCATTCTCTTCCAATGAGTAACAGTACAAAAATTGGGGAAGAAAAAGAGAGGATACAATGGGGCCAAAACAGAAGTGAGATGGGGTCAACTATATTATGCCAAGTATCTAAGAGATGGCCTAGAAGAAGAGAATATTCATATGGAGAGAAAACGTAAAGATAAGAGCTAAGTCAGCTGCGTCAATGAGTTTAATCTTTAGACCTTAAAATGACAGAAATTAGGACAGATTAAACCAAAAGTTTATCTGTCTAATACAGAAGAGATACTGAGATGCATAGTCGGATAATGAAACTTATGGTAGCAATTCAATCTTGTACAAATGCCATCATTCTTACCTTGTCTCCTCCCATATTGATAGAGAAATCAGGTGGCATTGTATATGGTCACAAACATTATTAGCATCCCTTTTGTACATCTCAGCAGAAACTTCAAGCGCATCTCTAATAGTTGAAATGTCATTCCGTGAGGTTGCACGACTAATTGCTGTTTTCAACTGAATCACATATGTCATGGGTTATTAACATACACAAAGGCCAGAAAAATGGAGCCAAGAAGCTCAAGAAAATGGAAAAAAATTATAGCCACACAAAAATTAATTTGCAGTAGATAAACATTAGAAGAAATTTAAAACCAAAGTTGACACCATAGTTCATGACTCAACTACAAAGAAATCATACATCTTTTCAATCAACTTTTCAAAAGTATGCAAACCTTCCATTTCTAAACAAGAATTCTGTTTAACTCGTCTCATGATACCATTACTTACCGATTTAACACCCTCAGTGACTTAAGAGATTTTATCTTCCTCACTACAACTATGCCACTTATCTAGAAACATTTATTTTATTCATATTGGTCTTCGACATGGAAGACATGACAGTAAGGGAGCCCTATTTGGATAACTTGGTTTTTCAAGTGTCCTCGGAACAAAGACGCAACATATTCAAACTTGTAAACATTTTGACACCCCAAATTGCAAATAGTTAGCAGTATATTTCATCTATATGATTAGACATGAGAAGAGTGTTTCTAAAATGAAGTAGAAGGAATTGCTTTGATATGAACAAAAAAGTTCAATTTTTTTTAATTGCAAACATAGGATTTACCTATAATATTTTACATGTCAAAGTTCAATCATAATGACAATCTTATAGTAGATAAAAAACATAGTTATGGCATTTTGCATACCAATTCCTTCACTGCTATAAATTGCTCATCAGTCAGTTGACATTGCCAACCCTGCAAGAACAAAACCTGCCAAAGTTAGATAAACTCAGGGAATGCCATAGAATAAGCTGATGCCTTTGCTGGCAGAATACCGAGATTATGTGCTCCCTTATACATTCAACAAACCCACTACCACCAATTCCCTCTGCATCAGACTCAATCAAGGCTGCAATCCATCAGAAGATCATTGTTAGTACACTGAACCAAAAGAAAAAGAAAAAGGGCAGAGTGTTTTGTAACTGAGGGGCATCGGGCACTCGTCGAAAACATTTTCAACAAAAGGCATCATGTTAAATTTCCAATAAGAGATCTGATTTCTTGCAGAACAATACCAAGGATTGTTCCATATTCAAATGACGAAAGTGGATCATCAGTAACTCCCAGTTTGAGAAGACGCAACCACAGTCCCTGTGATAGAATCAAGCAGAAATATTAACAAGAAAAGACGCAACACCAATATTGCTGTCCACCAGATCTCTATAATTTGTATTTAAAGCTAGAAAAGGAGAAAAAAATATATACAACAAATAAAAAGGGTAACAGTTTGATGCAAAGTCATTTATGGAAATATTGCAAACTGTTAACTGAAAGGAAAACTGCAGTAGAAAATCTTCTTTGCTTGAAAATTTATAAGCATTCAAATGGTGCAGCTGAATTAAATTCAATAAGTTGAGTGGCAAGGAAAACAATGCTACTTAGAATTTGTTAATGCCATAATTTTTACATCTAACTATTATTAAAAGCTATTTATATTTTCCAAAGCCATATATTTTATGCAAAATTACTTTTCTCTTTATCATTGCCAATCTTAGAAAATATCTGCCAAAGCTATGGAAGACATTCCATCCATACATGTAAATTGACAGCAAAGACCATGAGTCAACTTTTATGCATAGAGGATAGTTTATAGCTGAAGACAAAAGGCCATATTATATGGCAAATTCAGCAGCAAGACATTCTGTATGGATTCATAGGGAAACAAAGAAGAATTGACTTCTACCTGCAGTTTAACTTTAATATCCAATACCATACGATCCCTTTCGGCCTGTAAAATACAGCTATTATGGTCAAAAAGCTAAGACTTCAATCTCTACAATTGCAATTGCACTATGATTGTGGTAAGAGGAACTTACAGCCCTCTCCATTGGACTAAGAGAGTCCTTGCCCACTTGTAAAGATGGAGAGCTGGTTACATAATAGAGAATTATGATTGTTACAGTAAAGCAGAATTACAAGGCAATCAGTACAATAAGGAAGACATAGATAATATAAATTTGCAAAACATAAATACCCAGGAGTATGTTTTATGTACTCAAAAGCTCCGCTGGCTGCTGCAAGAATTTGCTTCCTCTTCTCCTCTTGATCTTCTGATCTAATGTTTGAAGGAAACCTATCATATGTGTATTTAGCGCCAGATCCTGAAAAACCATAGGCCATACCTTAGCCTCGTCTGAACATGTAATAATATCAAATTAAATGCATAAGAAGCTGTTGACAATAGTATATTAGGAGATTATTTAAGTAAATTAATAATTCCTGTGTACTTTACGTATATATTAATACAATGATATAGAGTCAATTTAATTGACCTAAATCCCTAATTTACATGGTGAGCCTAAACCCTTAATTTTTTCCCCGTTTCCTTTATTCATGCAGCCGCCTTCAGATATTGGAGATCATTGTAGTGTCCATAGACTGCCATAAGATAGAAAACTGTGGGGGCATCTGTGTGCATTAAGTATGATATCTCCACAGTCAAGACATTGAGATGAGGGTGGTTAGGTGGTTCTCAGTTCCCTCACCACGAAATCAAATATGGAAATACACCAAAAAGAATAGTTTGGTCAGTCAGACTGGGGGAGAAGCAGAAGACATAGCACTAGTAATACGTTCAGTAGAGGCAGACATGACTGTTTTTACAGCGTTTTGTTTTCTTTTACTTTCTGTTAAACCCAAATTAAAAAATAACAAAAACCAACAAAAGGGAGCAACATCTCCTCGTGAGGTAAAGCAGCAGGTAGGTCATCGGTGGGAGGGATGCCTTCTGAGGTCGCCAGCATGAAGAGGACGATGTAGGCAAGAAGAAGCATCACTGATGGTGTTTTGAGTGTTACTGGTAGAGAGATGAATGGTGGCGATACAAAGTGAGCAGTCAACAGCACGGTCAGGAGGGAGACATCACTAAAGAGAGAAGCAGTTGCCAAAGAGCTAAAAGTTACCAAGATAAACAGCAAGGTAGAAAAAGTCAAAAGCCCATCGCCAGAATAGTTACAGCATGAAAGAATGTCTGTATGAAGAATTCATCAATGCTACAAATTGTAAAGACTCTGTAACTGTTAGTTTGATAATAGGTTTGATTATAGGGACCTTATTACCTAATTAATTTTTGATTAGTTAGTATATATAAGTAGCTATACTCTATACAAAGATAAGAATACAGAAATACCTTTCTCTTAAATAGTATTAGAGCCAATCTTGACTATTTGAATGTTTTGTAGCCTCCATTATGCTCATTGAGCAAGGTGAGGTCTTCTTTATCTTCTTTCAATTCAGATATGTCCAGTGAGCAGAACTTTTAAAACAAAACGAGTCACCCATTCTAAGAGACCATTTGCCCTCACCACTAGCACAACTAGGAGCGTCAACAATCGACCGGCCTCTCCTTGAAGACCGGTAACTAAAAGCCTTACGCGTGAGCCTCATGCATCGCCTGAATATTTTGTCTCCTTTCCCACGAGCCAATGCATGGCAGCGTGTGCAACGAAGTTCACAAAATATTAGATTTTTTTTATTTGAGATTTTATGGTTGCTCCTGCTTTGTTTTTGACTATTTCGTCTCTATATGGTTGACGAACAAAAACCTTTTGTTGTGACTGATGTCATTCCTATGATATCTAGGATCACAAAATATAAATTGATTGATCTCAATTATTTGGATTGATGTAAGACAGTTTGGATTTTCCTACAGAACATTTCTAAAGACCATCACCGCACTAATGATCTTTGTTGATATTATAGAAATAATCAGCTAATTACTCTAGAGATAATTAGCTAATTCTGAAAACAGCCTCTTTACTAGTTAAAGATAAGGTTGCATATTACTGGACCTCCTTAGATCTCTCATTTGAGCGAAAATTTTTACTGGATTGTTATTGTTATTGTTGTAGATAATTAGTTGATTCTCTATAGATAATTAGTTAATATTCTATTAATTAGTTGAGATTTTATTACTTAGAGAATAAATAGATTCTTCTTAATTTAAAGAAGTAATTAGGGCTATATTGTCCTATATATTCATTTTACTATTCATAGAAAAATTAAGGAAGAATTACTTTGTCTTATGGTATTAGAGCCACGGCTCTTCTACAATATTTTTTCCTTTCTTCGTTCAAATTAGTACTAAATGGACTATCGCTTAGCGATGACTGGTAAACGGAGAAACTCCTCATCCTCCAACGATGATTTCAAAAGTTCAAGTGTGACTAATCCCGGTGTTTTGACAAGATACGTACAGCGTAATTGTGATCTTCTTGGCTCAAATTTGCCTTTTCAATTGACAAATTACAGGTTGAATGGTCAGAATTACCTAGAATGATTGTACACAATAAAGTTGGCGATTGACAGTAGAGGAAAACTGTAATGCACACAAGACGATGGTTGAGGCTTTGACACAATCTAGGTGGCAAGCTATGATACTTGAGAAGATGACAAATCTTCATTCTAATGGTATTTAGGAACTTCTACCTTTACCTTTTGCCAAATCTTCTATAAGTTGCGTATGGGTGTTCACTACTAAAGGTCACCTAAATGATATTGTCGATCACCTTAAGGCTTGCTTCTCGTCCAAGGGCTACATTTAAATCTTTTTTGTAGACTATGATAACACACTCTCTTATGACTAAGATCATTTTGGTTTGACTGTTATTTCTCTAAATGCCGACTAGCCCTTGCATCATATTGACATTAAGAATGTGTTCTTTTATGTTGCATTCAAAAGAAAGCCTATATGGAGCAACCACCAAGGTTTGTTGCTTATAAGAACTCTTCCAGCTAAATATGTCGACATAAAGAAATTATTTTATGACCTCAGGCAGTCTCCTCGTGCATAGTTTGGATGAGTAAGTACAAATATATGATTTTAGTCTCAAACATTATCATTTAGCCCATTCTATGTTTTATGATAAAGCATAACCTATTATTGTCTATATATGAAATGGTCATTATGATTTAGTACAAATCTCTAGGTATAGGGCTTCTATAACAACAATTTTCAAACCAATCACCTTGATCTTTTAGAGTATGTTTTAGGTAATAAGATAGCATTGTTAACAAAAGGAATTTACCTATCTGAAAAAGTACACCACTGATTTGTTGTAAAAGACCTGGTTATTGGAATCTAAGCCTATAGATACTCTTAAATATCCCTATCACACCTAATACGTGGGAGGCATATTATGATCCAGCTAAATATCACAAGTTCTTGGTAAGTTGTTGTACATTAGATAGTTGGGTCAATTTATCCTCTCCTTATGTTGAACATTACCACTACGTTTTGTAGAGTATATCAAGAGGCCTCTTGGACAAAGACTAATGTACCATAATTATGGACATTGATATACCAAGAATTGAGAATGCAAATTATGTAGGTTCACAATTAGATAGTCGTACCACTTCAAACTATTATGCATTTGAAGGAGGAAACTTAGTCTCATGGAAGAGCAAGGAGTAGCACGTAGTAATGTAGAGGTTGAATACAAGGCCATGTTAATTGCGACATGTGATTTATTATAGGTGCATCAATTGTTAGAAGAAATTTGGATTCATTCTCTTAGACCTATGTCACACAAGCCTATGAGATTGATATGTGATAATCAAGCATCACATAGATAGAGGTGGACTATCATTAAAGAGAATTATGTCAAAGGAATTGATTACATAGTTCACTATTTCTCAAATCAATCAGTCGACTTGTTTACCAAGTCATTAGGAGGTCCTCAAGTTTCATATTTACTAAACTAAACATGGACATTATATCTTTGGTCTAATGTGAAGGGGGCGTTGAGAATAGTGTAGAATTAGTAGGATTTTTTGTGGAAATTAATTATTCTTATGTACTTTCATGCATATATTCATACATAGGCAATTAAGGTCAGCTTTCATCTAATTCTCTAACTCAAAGAAGCAATTATCAACTACATATACCTGCCAATCCAGCATCTGGATCTGATATGGTTATAATCTCTGGCTCCACCAACGACCAAGGGAGAATAGAAAATGGGTTCTGACCCCTCCCAATAGCGTCTTGCAACTTATCAAGAAGATTATTGTTATTATTTTCATCTGATCCTATGCATCTCTCAAGGTAATCCAAGAAACCATGAGAATCTAAAAACTGGGTTATCTGTCAAATTAAGGAAAGTAAAATGAGGACAAGGAATGTCAAGGGACTCCATAAAATGCATGTGAAGAAAACATGAAACATTTAAACAGTTTATACAAGCAGCCACATTGGTTTGTAACAAGTTCTTGAAAAAATTGATCAATCAGAAAGCAACATCACCATTGGATCTGCCGGTTGGTTAGTTGACCGTGACCGCTTCTTTAAAAATGCTTGGGTGTTAAAGTCATGACTTGCAGTATTTTCCTGATGATAGTCAAAATAAGGACAAATAAATTCAATTGGTATGAAGGTTAAACGATAATTTAGTACGATAACAACTTCGAAAAAGGATTACATACAATGAAATTGCGGTAGCCGCCTAAAATTGACGCAAAGAAGTTTAAAAATATTAACCTGTACATGACACAAAAATGTGAAAAATCTCAAGAAAATGTGTAATTAAATTACAATAAAAGCTCTTGTAATTGTATATTATTTCAGATAATAGCAAAACTAGTATCAACATATAATGACATTGATGCATATCAATGCCCTAGTTTGTGATGGTATAACTGAACATTATAACTTTGATGTAACGATTTGTGGCTCCGTATATGATGCTGAAAGCTTTGCTCCCTTTGTCCTCTACTTTGATATTTATACTAGTAAAAGAAGCAATAACTAAAAAACAAAGTAATTTGAAAAGATTTGTCCTTGATACTAGAAAGGGTAAAGTGTCCTGGACTTCCCTCAAATAATCAGCTAAAGGTTTGAGTTTTGTCTGGTTTCTCCAATAATTACCCAGATATTGTAGAATTTCCTAAGAAAAGTTGACAATCATTAACTAATGCTACAGGTGTAGAATGGAAAACATAGAAAGGAACTCAAAGTACCAAGCATGTCTTTATTTCTCTAATAATCAATTCAGTACACCGCGTATATTTCTTTCCAAAGAACTAATCATCTAAGACAATAAAAAGACTAAATCTAATGATCTGAATACCCAACTGAAGGAAAGCAATAAGTACATATGAATATTTCAGATGCATCCAAGTATCACCTAAGTTGAAGGTCATGACCCTTATCCCACTTCTTGCTGCAACATTTTGTATACAATTCTGAAAAAGTAACTGGACCAGCCTTCATCTGATCTATGCCCACAACATTGGGATGCAAAAGCTCCAGTATTTCACCACGCAAAGAACTCAATTCTGGCTCTGGAATAGGAGGTATTTCTTCTGATGTGCTAATTTTGTTGTATTCCAGGTCCACAACAACCACCTATAAGGAATGAAAAAGCAAGTTAAATCAAGGCTCAACAACTTGATCTTTAAAACCTAAAAGCACAAGCATAAACCAACAGGTCAATAGGTTGACCAGTAAAAACAGAAACAAGTCAGACGTGACATCATCCATTCACTAGTTGAGCATAAACCGTAATGTCATAGTTAATAGCTATAGAAAATGACAATCAAGGCAGAGTGGTCAAATGCACTACATTTGATGAGACCGAAATATATCTCCCACATTACACTTCACACTTTGAGATTTGTATTCCAACTGATCTTTTTCTTCTCTGATTGGTGTCACAACCATTTTACTCTTTATTATATCTAAATATAGGTTTGTTCTAGAATGAGAATTTGTCAGCAACTTCAGGAGGACCTGATTGTTATCATAAGAAGCAACATCACAACTCAATCACCATGATCATTCCACACATTCCAAGGTTAGCTCAAGTTGACGGCACTTTAGGGCATCTCTTGGCTAAGTCACAATAAAAGCTCCTTTAGTAGAAACACAAAAAGTAGGTGAGGAAGGCAATGAACACATAAACCAACAAAGTAGCCATTAGTGCATTCAAAATGGCAGAAATACTTGTCTCCTGAAGTTGGAGCTTTGCATGTTATTTTACAGAATTTAAGAACTTGGCCTAGCTTTGTTGTACATGGTGGCAAGTAAAATCAGAAGCAACTCTAAAATTGTGAATGTATCCTAATTTTGGAACTCTCTATAACCGGAAGAAAGAATGAACAAATGTTGTCAAAATTTTATGAAAATAACCATACATATAAAACATTGATCATAGAAAAAGTGAAGCATTCCAAACTGAACATTAACTAAGTGGAACATGTACATAAATGCCATGAAGATTTTTAATTCACAAACAGAACTTACACCATCTATAGCCAGATTTGAAGTATCAACACCAGAATGGAGACCCATCATGTAAGGTGTAGGGGCATCAATGTAGTCTACTCCACTGTAAAATAGTAATGGAATGTAGACATGCTTCAGCAAAACAAAAATAAATTGATTAGAATCTGGAATATTGAAGAAATCATCATGTCTAGAAAAAATTAAAGAGACATCAACGGTAATATCCAGATGAGACAATAAAATGCTACTGGGAAAATTGAGACAATCTTATCATGTTATTCTAACTAGGAAAAGAAACATAGGAACCCATGGTATTAGTAACTTACCTGCCACCTAAAAGGATATATTAGATGGCAAATGGCCTCAGACACAAGAGTTAAAAGAGAATACCTGCACAATATTAAAAGATAGCAAAATTAGTAAATTACATCATTGTATAACTGCAGCCATTTAAGAACATGGGCTTCCTAACACAAGCAAATAGTTTGAGTTGCACTTAATATAAAAACAAATGGTACCACTCAGTAATCTTCAGAAACCAACCCTACGAAGAACCAATTTCAGTCCTCCTTTGGTTTTTGGGGAAACTCCAACTTAAAGATTAATTGTTCTGAAGATTAATGTTGCAAAGTTTTTCTAAAGCACTTTATCAAATTTGTTTCATATAATTATAACAGTATTAGAATTCTCTCGATTGTATTTGACAGAACTTTGTACTTTCTTCAATCAAATACATTTATTTTCATAGAGATTTAGTATTTGAATAGTTTACCATCCAATTTTAGAGTATTGGCATTAGCACGTATTTCCCTACTCTTATAAATAGATGGGCTAGAACCTAGTCAATAACAAGTGTCTGTATCCTCTACTTTTCTCTTCCACATTTACAAAATATGCATTTCCAAGGGGAAAAAATAAAGTTTATTTAGAAGGAATGAGGAAATAAAATAAAAGCAAATATTAGATAATCAAACAATATTTAGCAGATAAGTAGAGACAAGTTGAGTACATGAAAGTGCAAAGAAAAGAATTGATGATATATGTATCAAAAGATGTTGGAGACAACTCTTCTTCTCCTATGAATCAGTTAAATCTAACCTCTATTTGAATAACTCTCAAGTTTCAAAGGTCAACTGGAAAAATGTACTTTAAAATAATCAAAGATCATCCTAATTATTTTCCTTTAGTTTATAAATACTTCTTCCCAATGCAATAGTAAATTAAACAAGCCCCAAGTCTTATGACCAAGAACTAAGAAGTTCCATTTTGTTTCCTTTTTCTTCTTGTATTTTCTTTCACTTTTGTGTTTGTGCATGTGTGTGTATCTTTTGGAGAATGAAAAGGCCATGGGGAAGCTTCACTTAGATACCCAAAAGGATAAACTCATAGTGTCTCCATATTAGATACGATACACAACTACTAGAATATACATATTGTCAAAATTTTGCTGCTGAGAGCCGTGTGGCAGCTTAACAACAACTAGTTGCAGCAATAAAACCAAAATGCAAAATCCATAGTGCTGAAAGTGAAAGGTATACTTGTTGGACCGAAGCAAAATCCTCCTTTCAAGTAATACAGAAGTGAAAAGTTGGATTAAGTTGTCAACATCCAAGCACTGAACCAGTGGATGAAATGATATCTGCACATCATGACATGTTACATGCCATATATTAGTTTCTGAAGAAAAAATCACAAAATCCCAATTTTGTTGAAACGAGATCTGACTTGGATCACAAAGGAGAGATAGGGAGTTTTACATCAGCATATGGGAATCCATCTTTTGGTGGAGCATCCACTGAAAGCAAAGAGTTCTCAATAGCAAATAAGACTCGATCCTTCCCAGGAGTAGGTATGGGCACATTGGATACCATATATGCTATGACTTCCCACAATGGCTTGCTGAAATTTTGCATAGTTGAGAAAATTAAATGCATCTAAAAGAAATAACATGGATTCAACTTTTTGATCTCAGTTGAAATAACAACATAAATATTTTCATACCAATATTTACAATGTTACAGTGACCACATGTTTATAGTCATCGGATATTTATGCAAAAGACCTTGGTCCACAAATGCCTACATTCAACCTATTGCTAGAAAAATCATGAACATATGAACTTTCACATGTTGAAGATCTTTACCTACTTCCATCAGTTGAAAAACATAGAGCATATAACTCTTCTAGTGCCGCTCGAAGGACTTCGAAACTAGGAGAGCGTGAAACAAGACAAATGCATTTGTCAGCAAATGAATTTGTTGGTATACGATAGGCCTCAGCAATATCCTCACTAACTGGATCTCGAAAAGCAATGCAACTAACATAAATTTTTGATCCATCACCCTCTGAAAAAATATACAAAAGGACAAAGAGCTGTTTGAACAATCATTTCATTAGAGAGATAAAATTCTCACAGAATAAGATGAAAATTAAGAAATCAGGTGCTAAACATGACTTGTGGTCAAAGGCATATAGCTAATGTTGTCTTTAGGCTCTTAAAAGCAATATGCATTCAGATTGAAATCAAATACTGAACATTTCATTTTATCCTCCCCATTGTATTTTACTTTAGCCTTGGAAGAAGTTGTCTATCCTAGACATATGCAACACCATGCCCACATCAATGAGGCAATAAGTTGCAAAAAAGTGAACAAATTAAATGAATTGAGTTTTCATTAGCACTGATGAAAAAGGATAAACAACATTGGTTGCCAAGTTAATAGAAGTAATTACAACTAAAATTGTTCTAGAATGTAACACTTCTCAATAAAAAGAAAAGAATTAGGTGTAGGAAATTAGTTGATAGATAGTAATGGTTACACTATCATTTACAGAGCTTATTCCTAATCTTCATAGTCTATTTTGGTTTTCCAACACCTCGTTGTCCATGGTTTTGTACCTTTGGGTATCCCTACCCATGTTTTTCTCTTCTAGGTAGTGACCAAATTGATTACACATGAGACCGGCATAGATTATTTCCAAAATTATTGCAAACTAACCAAAACTCATTTTTCTTACTTAATTGTAGCAAGTATTTTTACAATCATGATTATTATCCTCTCTATCACATAGGTTATTATTATCAATGGCCAATGGCTCAATTATTTTTGTGAAGCTAGCACTCCTTGAAAAAGTTAATAGTGACTGAGCCTAGAATGTCTAGAACCCAATTCAAGATCATATAGGACGAACCTCTCCTTATAAGAGACATATAAAACAAAACCCATGCAAAGCATATAAGGAAGCTTTGCAAAGGCAGGCTATTTAGTTGTCCACATATTAACTACAAACTTAGAAGTATGTTCTCGTAACAAATGACACTAAAATGAGCTAAACCTCAGTTGGGGACTGATTTTGGTCTCAATGGTCCCAAAATTGGAGGTCATTACGCTCATTTTTCCTATTCCATTCCTACAAGTGAGGCCTTAACACCTTCCATGGTTAGCTAAAGTTCATTATTGATTGCACTCAAAAAATATTAAAAAGGAAAGGAATGAAATCAAACAAACTGCAAGTTAATCAAATTCAATTGAACTTGATCCTAGTTTGAAATAACCTACAAACAATTCCAATCTTTATTGCTCAAGAAGCCACAAACACATCAGAACAAACTAAACACAGAAATTCGAGGCACATAACAGAAGCACTTCTGTAAAATCTTTTACCAGTTAAAACAATAGGATAGCTCCGAGGGAACGTTGAGGAATCAAGAGAATCGTACCCCGACGAGTACAGCTCAATGCCAGCTGGAAGCACACACTGTGACATTGCGAAGTGATACAATGAGATCAGATCCAGAAACAAATAACCACAATCCAGTGCAACACCAAGTGAAGAATCACGAATTCAATGGAACAATGAGAGTGTGAAGACATACAGTTGGAAGCTGCGGAGGAGGTGGAGGGTGGAGTGAGTGATTGTCGGGAGGGTATTGGTCAAGAAGAGAAGGCAAGTACAGCAGTTTCATTCCATGAAACCCTTTGTTACCGTCAACGGTTCGGATCTCGGGTCCCAGACCGCACACCACGAAGTATTCGAAGATCCGAGCCATCTTCGACTTGGGTGTTTTTCACTTGGATCTACCAATGTCCCTCTCTAGTATTTTGTAGTCAGGAGTGGACGAGAGCAAGAAAGGCGGGGATGTAATTGAAGGATGCGTTTCAATTGCTCGAAAGGTGTTCGGTCAAATGCCGTGGAAAATTCTGCATTTTCATTCGACCAGAGAAAGAAATGAGAGGAACGGTAAAACTTGGTGTTGGTCCGTGAGGATGTGATCAAGTGGTTTAGATTTAGTTTAACTCGGCTTCAGATTTCACAAAGCAAATCTTTAAAGGGCAAAAAACATGCACATGAGTTTCTTATGCTTCTTTGCATAAATGGCATATTCCCAACAAATTAAAATAACTCAATATGTCTATCGTTGTCATTCTTTGCTTGATAACTAGCAACAATAAGAAGGATACTCGACGTATTAAAATTTTATTCCCAACACCCTTATGCCAGTTCTTAATTTCTTCTCTTGATCTTAACAATTCTCTATAAGATTGATTTGTGTATTGACCAGATTGGCAATCTTTAGTTGATCCTAATATGGTGCTGGTGTCAGACTCTTACGATTGTTCAGACTTTTAGGCGTGTTCGTGCTATCAACAAAGTCATCTTATTTCTCTGCTCCTCTCATATGTAGCAGTAGTGAGTTATGTCTCAATGGATACTCCCACAACTGCTTGCTCATCTAGAACCCCGATCAGTTGATAGATGTCACTTATAGGTCCCCGAGTCTAACCTACCATATGTATATTCTTTATAACATCCAAGTTGAGGGCGACTATGATGTTGAGCAAAGACTCTCATCCTCTTTGCTAATTATATCACATAAGACCCAATGCATATTGTCCCCACCTTCTTCTCCTTGCTTTGATGCTGAAAATATTGGGCTAAAACATGCATCAGGTATATCAACATCCTCTCACTCATACTATGCAATTAAACATATCTAAGTTGTAACATACCACTCTCATAGAGCATATGCTCAACATATCGAAGAAGATTCGTGAACATACTCTACAAAAATGGTATGTTAAGACGGTTAAATCAATTCATTTGACATTTTAATTCATCGCACATATCATAAAATATTCCAATAATCATTTTGTTGCATCTTTATTCATAAACATATAAAGTCTCAAATGACATTACACTTCTAAAATTCACATCTACATTGTACAATAGTTGAGAGATACAATTCTTGATGCAAAAATAACTGATGGCAATTGCAGGTACAACTGATCCAAGTCCAAATGCCGAAGCTACTTCAACTAGACTAACTATGTCTCCTCTGAACCTGAAAATCAATGTTGCAATTTTTGATGAGCTTTGCAAACTCAGTGAGTGAACCATCATTAATGTTTTCACTCAGGTCAGAAACACAGAGACAAATCATGTCCAAATCCAATAAGTATTTCATCTCACAACACATCCTCATTTTATCATTCAACTGCATTTCAAACAATTCAGTAATCATCTCAATTCAATCATATGATACAAGTCAATTTATATATGCAAAAGCACGTGTGACTCACTTTCATTTTTACTTTGTTGTGACCGGGAGCCTATTTACTGCCCTATATCCTTTGTAGATATCGGGCTCATTTCATAACTGTCCTGTACTCATTGTAGATACTGAGCTCATTAATTGTTGAGCCTGGGCTCTTTGTGCACGTTTCTGAGCTTTAAGCTCTTTTTTACGCTAGTCATTCCGGTCACAATTCTTTTATCTGATCATGTATTTCAATGCAATGCATCATACCATATGTCATATTTCATTACCTTTCATTCTTGTGTGCTCTTGTCACATGTATCAAATTCATCGGATCTAAGTTTGGCAATTCATTCAATTATTTCCACATTTCTTATTCATTCCAGCATTTCACATTCAATTACTCTCACATTTGATATTCAACATACAAATCATACAAAAGCACATATAATTGACTTACACATTTATGTTAACTCACAGTACGCTCCAGATATGTTATTGCCTTGACAATCTGGCAATGTCTGGATATTGGCAATCACTTTGTGCATTTATCTTCTTGCAATACACACACAGTTCATAATTCATTAAGCTGTCAATCATATGATTATTCAATCATTCACACAAAATATATATATATCATTGCATGCTCAATTGACTTTCCCGAGTATGTATCCTTATTCACAAATCTTGATCATTAACTTGTTTGCAATTAGGTTTATACCTTAATTAAACTTGATTATTCTCAATTCATCAATCTTACATTCACCAATCCTTTTCTAGCATTATACATTAACACAATTTCCCAATTCTCATTCATTTATACCTAATTCATATTGTTTATATCCTTTGAATCACATTTGCATTCATAAGAACACTTTCATTCCTTTAATAACTTATAAAGTCTAGATTTAGGTACATTGATATACAACAATCTATTTTTTGAATTATACCATCAATCAACAATCTAAACTTATCAAACCCTTAACCAATTAATCCACATCAAACTAGGTTCATTTCAAGCCCCAATCAAGTCCAAATGCACCAAAGTAAATCAACTTATCCTTATATGGTTCAAATATCACACAAAGTTGAACTTTTCTCACTTCTATGCATTGCCCACGATCTTGGGAAGGAGCTAATGTAGCTCCCACGATCGTGGGATGAGTGAATCAAAGGTTCACCATCCTTTTCCTTCAATTTTTTTTACAGCTTTTAACATCTTCATACTAAATTCAACACATTTTCATCATAGTCCATTACTTATACCTCAATTATACCTTAATTATACTTCAATTTCCTATCAATTTCATCTCTAATTCCAATTCAAAAACATTCAATTGGCAGCTCACAATTTATGGTCTTTCATGCATCAAAATCAACAGAAACTATCATTCATTTGATCATACATGTAGTCCTAGTTCTTTCCCATTTCAAGATCACTATATTAGCAACTTATTATACATAAATTCACCTTCATTATACCTCAAATCCCAATCCAATTCATCCATGAAACAATTTATAACCCACGGTTTTTATACATCAAAAACAAAACAGAAACCATCCATTTATGCATCATTTTCCAGCACAACCTCATCATCAATACTACAGCATAACCTCATCATCAATACTACATGCAATTCATCCCAATTCAACCATCATAACCCTTCCATTATAACATTCCAGAAAGATCAATCTTTTACTTACTTGTCTAGCTCAAATTTTCACCTCAAAGATCAAGCTAATTCAACTCTCTATGCATGCAAAAATCATCATAAATTTAAGGTGCGAATAGGTTGGTCTTAGTAACAAGAAGACAACATAATAGAAGATAGCATGATATAGCTTTCTTGTTGCAAGATTTTGTAAAGAGTTTGGAGAGAAGATGGTCGAAATTGAAGCAGAATTTCAGAGCTAAAGGAGTGTGTGAAATTCGGTGGTGAGGAAGAATGAAGGCAGTAGAAACTATCCTTGCTGAAGCTTAACACATTGGGTTTTAGGTGTCACATTTGTACATTGGCATTTGTCAACTTTGCATGCAGTCCATTTATCCTATATATGCTGCCACATGCCACACTTGTACTAGGCCATTTGTCACTTAAGCACAGCTGTCATTTGTCACTTAATTACCTATGCCAAATGTCACTCAATTATCTATGCCAAATATCACTCAATTATAGGCTTAGTCATCCTAACTTTCTGTGTATCAACTTGTCTTGCCACGTGACATTTTTCCTAGACTAAATGCACACTTTAATTCATTAATTTTCCAATTATAACAATTTATTCCAGGTTACCAATTATAATCCATCAATTATTGTCATTGGTAAACCAAAGTACAAGACATTAAAAATGTTCATTCATGTTACATTCATTTTAGTTTCATACCCCAGAATATGTCAATTGAGTGCAATTTGTCTAGATCACAATTCATGTGTATATGCTAATTTTATGCATATGAAGACAATCATAAAATCATATCACAAATGTACTAAATTCATTCTATATGATGTCACTCATGTGACTCAATAGTCCAACACTTTAAATCCTTCAACAATCTAAGAGACGGGATATTACAACTCTCCCCCTCTTTAAGACATTTCGTCTTCAAAATTCTTAACTAACTGATTCAACAGATAGGGGTAATGTTGTCTCATGTTCTCTTCAGTTTCCTATGTAGCTTCTTCTCTCAACTATTTACTCCAATTACTCAATTCCTCAGATTTTTCAGCTGTTTAATCCGACATTTGACCATTTTTACTAGTTTGTCCACGTAATTCAAATTATTTGCAAATCTTAATTTCCTAAGTTGATAGCTTATGCATCGAATCTGACTTATACCTCCTGAACATACTAACATGATATACATTATAGATTTAAGTTCTTTTAGCAATAGCAATAGTGTCATCTCAAATTTAAGAATCCAATAACATAATTTGGATATTTTACAACAGACAATTACATGCACTTTCTATAGTATTTTTAGCTTCTCATTCCTAAGTATCATACTTATCTGACTCCAATATTCACTTATGATTCGTTCAATATTTATCCATTCCTAAAAATGGAACATTTGGTCTATATAATACAATTTAGTGATAGTTCTCATAAAAAGACAATTTCTTTCCTCAATGATTTGTACTATTCACAAAATCCTTGTCAGTCAACTATGTTCATCGTTGCTTTTCTACCATTCTTAATATCTCAATAAGATTAATTACTATCATATCTCACATAATCAGAATGTCCTATATACTAAAACTTGGTGAAGTGATAGGCATGTATATTTACTCTTATTCCTTGGTATGTACCATCAAAATCATTGCTTCTTATCTAGAGATTTATTTTCAAAAAATCACCAATTAATATCTTAAGCTAGTGATACCTTGACCTCAATTGATTCCGGATAACATTTAAGTATTCTATGACTATACAAAAGTTACTTATCCTTACTAGTATGTATCCACATAAATTCATGCTTCCATTGCACTACTCTGATTCATCTCAGAATTTTACCTATAGGGACTAGGACTTAAGAGCATTCAATATGTCATAGATCACTCCTTGTACCATATTCAAGCATGTACTACATATGTGCTCAGTAACACGATTCACCAAAGTAACTACACTTTCAAAGTGTACTCACAATAACTGATCAACTTAACCTTCCATATATCGCTGCCATTTATTTCATCTTATTTAAGTATGTTCTCAATCAATTCAGAAATATAAGATACATAACTATCTAAAATTCTGATGTCAAATTCAATGTTATAACCTAATACTAAATCACAAACTCTCAACATGATACCTAAACAACCGTTCCAATTCCAAGTTCAACTTCTCAAGGTAATATAAATTTTGGTTTTCTTTCAACCTTCCTTGTACACTTATTACCATTTCTACCTGTATCTCTATTTTTCCTCAGTTAATCAGCTTCAATGTATTCACATTCACATCCTTTCAAAGGTATATGACCACAACACAATACTGACATCATATTTGATACTATAACCATGAATACAAATACACTAAATCTATGTCAAACATATCAAACCATGTAGTATCTCCTATATCAAGATACTGACAAATTTCAATTTTCTAACACTCTGACAGATCATCATTCTTCTCATTGCTTCTATTAGTTCGGACTTTTGACGAATTTTCATGTATGTGACTCATTTAAATGCAACTAAGACAGGGGATCAGTTATCACTGCATGCTAGGACATGCTTAAGATGCATGTAACTTAACATATAGATAAATACCCATGTAAGAAACTAATTAAGCCTCAGCTTTGATACCAAATGTAACATACTACTCCCATAGAGCATATGCCCGACATACTGAAGGATATTCGAGAACATACTCTACAAAAAATGGCACGTTAAGATAGTTAAATCAATTCATTTGAAAATTTAATCCATCGCACATATCATAAAATATTCCAATAATCATTTTGTTGCATCTTTGTTCACAAACTTATAAAGTCTCAAATGTCATTACACTTCTAAAATTCACATGTACATTGTACAACAGTTGGGAGATACAATTCTTGATACAAAAATAACTAATGATAATTGCAAGTACAACTGATCTTGACACTGATCCAAGTCCAATTGTCAAAGTTGCTTCAACTAGACTAGCTAGGTGTCCTCTGAACCTGTTGGGACCCGATCCCGGAGCCCAGTCGCACAGTGCTGGACCCCGGTACCGGAAACCCAACTATCCGGAACGGAAACACAATCGAAGGCCGTTGGGCCCGAGTCCCGACCCCCAAGGCTGAACCCAAGGTGATCCGTCGGGACAGACAGAAGAATAATCCGCGGAAGCCATACAATCATCAGTCATGCATATTCATAAACAAAATCAGCCAAATAATTTTCATACTAATCAAGGTTTACAAGTGTCATACAATTCATGCTGAAAACAAAATACATCGGGATGCTCAATAATGAGATGCTCAATGGACTATCCAAAAATA
>JANZXV010000007.1:10812327-10826296 GCA_027576455.1 Erythroxylum roigii
AACAAATAATCTTACCAAAACCTCAGAACAATTCAATCATGCTTAACATATTAAAGAAACAGGTTTGGGGTCCAACAGAACCTGAAAATTAACATCGCAATTTTTGATGAGTTTTGCAAATTCAATGAGTGAACCATCATTGATATTTTCACTCAGGTTAGAAACACAGAGGCAAATCATATCCCAATCCAACAAGTATTTCATATCACAATACATCCTCATTTATCATTCAACTGCATTTCAAACAATTCAGTAATCATCTCAAATCAATCATATGATACATGTCAATTTATATATGCAAATGCCCATGTGACTCACTTTCATTTTTACTTTATTGTGACCGAGTACTTATTTACTGTCCCGTATCCTTTGTGAATACCGGGCTCATTTTATAATTGTCCCGTACCCATTGTAGATACCAGCCTCATTAATCGTTGAGCCTATGGCTCTTTGTGCACGTTTTTTAGCTTTAAGCTCTGTTTCACGCTGGTCACTCCGCCCACAACTCCTTTATCTGATCATACCATATGCCATATTTCATTACCTTTCACTCTTGTGTGCTCCTATCACATGTATTAGATTCATCGAATCTAAGTCCGACAATTCACATTCAATTGTTTCCACATTTCTTATTCATTCCGGCATTTCACATTCAATTACTCTCACATTTCATATTCAACGTACAAATCATACAGAAGCACATATAACTGACTTACACATCTGGTTTAACTCACAGTACGCTCCAGATACGCTATTGCTTTGATGATCCAGCAATATCCGGATGTTGGCGATCACTTTGTGCATGTATCTTCTTGCAATACACACACAGTTCATAATTCATTAAGTTGTCAATCATATGATTATACAATCATTCACACATACATATATCATGTTTTAATGCATGCTCAAATGACGTTCCCGAGTATGTATCCTTATTCACAAGTCTTGATAATTCATATGTATCCTTATTCACAAGTCTTGATAATTCATACATCTTAGCTTGTAAATAACTTGTTTGCAATTAGGTTTATACCTTAATTAAACTTGATTATTCTCAATTCATCAATCTTACATTCACCAATCCTTTTCTAGCATTATACATTCATATAATTTCCCAATTCTCACTCATTTATACCTAATTCACATTGTTCATATCCTTTGAATCGCATTTGCATTCATAAGAACACTAACATTCCTTTAATAACTTATAAATTCTAGATTTAGGTATATTGATATCAAACAATTCATTCTTTTAATTATAACATCAATCAACAATCTAAACTTATCAAACCCTTAACTAATTAATCCAACATTAAACTAGGTTCATTTCAAGCCCCAATCAAGTCCAAATGCACCAAAGTAAAGCAACTTATCCTTATGTGGTTCAAATATCACACAAAATTGAACTTTTCTCAGTTTCATTAGCTCCTTCCCATGATCGTGGGATAAGTGAATCGAAGGTTCACCTCGTGGGATAAGTGAATCGAAGGTTCACCATCCTTTTCCTTCAATTTTTTCCAACTTTTAACATCTTCATACCAAATTCAACACATCTTCATCATAGTCTATTACTTATACCTCAATTATACCTTAATTATACTTCATTCCCTATCAATTTCATCTCTAATTCCAATTCAAAAACACTTAATTGGCAGCTCACAATTTATGGTCTTTCATGCATCAAAATCAAAACAGAAGCTATCATTCATTTGAACATACATGTAGTCCTAGTTCTTTCCTATTTCAAGATCACTATATTAGCACCTTTCTTTAACATAAATTCACCTTCATTATACCTCAAATCTCAATCCAATTCATCCATGAAACAACCTATAACCTATAGTTTTTATACATCAAAAACAAAACAGAAATCATCCATTCATGCATCATTTTCCAGCACAACCTCATCATCAATATTACATGCAATTCATCCCAATTCAACCATAATAACCCTTCTATTATAACATTCCAGAAAGATAAATTTTTCACTTACTCGTCTAGATTAAATTTCCACCTCAAAGATCAAGCTAATTCAGCTCTCCATGTATGCAAAAATCTTCACAAATTCAAGGTGGGAATAGGTTGGTCTTAGTAACAAGAAGACAATAGAATGGAAGATAGCGTGATATAGCTTTCTTGATGCAGGATTTTGTAAAGAGCTTTGACTGAAGATGGTCGAAATTGAAGCAGAATTTCAGAGTTAAAGGAGCGTGTGAAATTTGGTGGTGAGGAAGAATGAAGGCAACAGAAATTATCCCTGTTGAAGCTTAACACATTGGGTGCTAGGTGTCACCTTTGTACATTGGCATTTGTCATCTTTGCATGCAATCCATTTATCCTATATATGTGCTACCACATGTCACACTTATACTAGGCCATTTGTCACTTAAGCACAACAACCATTTTTCAATTAATTACCTACGCCAAATGTCACTCAATTATCTATGCCAAATGTCACTCAATTATAGGCTTAGTCATCCTAACTTCTTATGCATCGACTTGTCTTGCTACGTGACATTTTTCCTAAACTAAATGTGCATTTTAATTCATCAATTTTTCAATTATAACAATTTATTCTAGGTTACCAATTATAATCCATCAATTCTTGTCATTGGTAAACCAAAGTACAACACATTAGAAATGTGCATTCATGTCACATTCATTTTAATTTCATACCCTGGAATATGTCAATTAAGTGTAATTTGTCTAAATCACAATTCATATGTATATGCTAGTTTTATGCATATGAAGACAATCATAAAATCATGTCACAATGTACTAAATTCATTCTATATGATGTCACTCATGTGACTCAATAGTCTAATACTTTAAATCCTTTAACAATCTAAAAGACGGGATATTACATAAGTTCCTTACTACATTGAAGCTATCACCCTACATGCTTAGTGTATGACTTAACATATCATGAATGTACCAAAGTGTGGGATGTCATATGTTAGACGCCTTAGATTTGCTCGAATTATAATTTAACTTCTCACTGATATTTCTCCAAAAGTGACGGGCATCCATTTGATACAAAAAATCTATTGGTTGTGTAATCCACAAGGTCCTAATCATAGAGCCCCATTATTACGGAGAAGTCCATATAGCTCATCCTCTTTTACCTCTAAGCATCCTAAATTGGATTGTACTTGGTCAGTCCTAATGGTAGCGACCCTTTTCTGCAATAAACATGGAACATATATCGAGTGCAAGCTCCTAATATATGGATTACAGGATCTTAACGAATTGGGACTATGTTCTAACATTGATACGCTCCCAAACTTGTTAGCCAACCCGATTTACTCTAACATCTCCCAATCTATACATCTACTGGTCCCAAATATCTTGTCTTAAAGCCTTTGTAATTGCACCTTGTAGGTCTATTAAAATGTAGTATTTCGTGTCGCTTTGACGGATGTGCAATAGTCTCTTACACTGGTGGTGTGCAAAATCCACTCGATTCTCTAGATAACCTTTTAACTCTTTGTCTTTTCCTTAGTACCTCCTTTGCCCTTCGTTGTTGTATTGCTTATGCTTTTCTTTTCATTATACCTAAAATGCAATAAAATTTAAGGATATAACGAATATCAATATGAAAAACAATTTTACCCACACACTTAATTCATACACTCACTATATTATGTAATTGCAAAAAAGTGCATAACGAAAAATCAAATTAAACTAAAAGCAATGAAATTAACAAAATAATTAGGAAATTCAACTAATGACAAAATTAATAGCACAATCAAAATGTAATTAACAAACAAAATTAATCTAATTATGCAATTACTAAATGCACTTCCTATAATTTTTCTCAAAAAAATTCCTAAAATTTAAAATTAAATTAAACAATTACCTTTATACTACACACATAATTAAAACCTAAATCATGCATAGTACAAAATTGGTATGAAATTAAACTAATAAACACTAACTAATTACTAGAAAAACAACAAATTATGCTTAATCTTACAAAACCCATCATAATTTATAACCTAGTGAGCAAAATTAATATTCCCAATTCAAATTCCATCCAATCCACAACACAATTCATCAAATTAATCTAATAATTCATAAGGAAAAGAATAAAATTCAATTGAAATTGAAAGATAAGAAGAAATTTAGGCACATATACCTTAAATTGAAGTAATTGCAAAACCCTAATGACTTGGGAAAGAATAAACCCTATGATTTGCAAAAAATACGCTAAATATCATAGTGTAATCCATTTAAAATGCAAGAAAAATTCACTTGAGTGTGGCAAAATCACTTTAAAAGGCTGGGCTAGGTTGTAGGAGTACGGGCGCAATAGAGGGCTGGCAAAAGAGAGGAAAAATGAGAGAAAAAGAGAAGGTTATGGTTTTTAATGGGGTTCATGGACTTACATAATTAGTTACACAATCGTGTAACTGACTGTGTAAATCACAATCAATGTGTGACTACATATACAGATGTGTAAGTTGAAATGTTCCATAGGATGGAGCTACGTATGCGTGTATCATGCCCGTGTAACTCTTTGTGACAATATGTGCAAATTTAAATTTTCAAGAATGTACACAGTTGTGTCTAGTGACCGAACCGTGTAAAACTGGCCAAAATGACATTTTTATATATACATGCATGTACAAGGCCATTTATACCTAAACACTTATGAAAACTGAAAAAAATTTCACTTAAAGTCAAGAGATTCACATAACACATACCAAAAACATGAAACTAGAAAAAATTAAATAAGTTTGCAAGCTTTCATTGTACCCTTCTTCATTGTCTTCCAAGGGTATATGACCTTCACATCATCTTTCAAACGTTTGTTCTCCTCTTCATATCTCATAATTTTCATAGCATTAGGGAGCTCCATCTCTACCCAAACCTCGACACAAAACCCTGACAAATCCTATTCTTTTTAATAAGGAAGTGTTTCATTAAAGCTCACAAGTTTTCTTATTGCATTAGTAATATGGCTTAATCTCACAAAGGACTAATTTTCTAGGGTTACCATGTGGAAATTTTCCCATCTTGGAATAGTGTTTAGCTTGAATCTTTCTAATATAAGTGCTAACTTCCATATTTTAACTATTATAGGCCTTCCATATATATGCCAGGGTCCTAGGTTTATGACCTTTTGACCCATTTCCTTATAAGTTTTGGTTGGCCCAACTTTGCACCACCGGAAAGGATGGTATTTTATCTATAAAAAAACTACTATAATAGCCTACCACTTTTTAGCTCCCATCTAGAGAAATTTTGAAGGTGGAGACATAGGCTTCCCATCTCTTACATGTTTTTATATATTGAAGCTTCCCAAATGCTTCAAGATCTCCAACTACTTTACACTAAGCTTGCTTCATTAGTGGTTCACCTACACCAGAAGGTTTCAAAGCTGATTCCTTTAAACTAGCAAGAGGATGGAAACGGAATTTGTCACTTCTGAGCTGAGAAGTTTTGGTTTAGAATAAGTAAATTGTTTGGTGGTGGAAGGAGTAGGCATTAGTGTTGCCTTTAACAGTAATTTAGGGCTAAAAATGGAAGGCGAGATAAGATGTTAACGAGCAGGCTACTTATATGGGAAATAAATTAGTTGGAAATTGATTCAAGAATGAACTGATTAGTTTATTTGAGAAAAAAGGAGTTGAAGTTTAGAGAGATGTTAGAGCCTCACACTCTAACCTATTTTTTTCTTGATAATATTGATTCTTATATGGTACATAAGAGGAGGAATGACTTGTTTATACGTGAACTTTTTAACTTTTCAAAAATGAATGAATTGTTTATACTAAAATATTCTTATTAAAAGTTTATATTAGCTAATCATAAAGCAAATAAAATAATAATAAGAAAGAGTTAGAAAAAAGAGACAAATTTTCTTTATATTTATTCAACCAAACAACTCTTAAACTACATCCACTTCCTAACTGTCTTCTTTTAATGGTGAAGAGAAACCCGGTATATATATCTTATTTACTGTAATGAAAAGGAACATTTACGATTATCTTCTTTTGTCATGATGAAGAGGAACCCTTTACAACCTTTGTTCAAGGTCTAGATAAACTTCACATTACATATCCTAAAAAAATTTCTAAGTACAATAACTACACATTTATATACAACTCAAAATATCATTTTATTTCTCACATCAATAAACTGGGCCTTAATACATACTATACCATGCACATATGCAATAAAATGCATTCTCTAGTCGCTCAAAGATCTCAACAACTCTAAGTAAATTTTTTTTCCACAATTTAGTTATGGTACATTGATACCCAAATTCACTTTAAATGATATTTATAAACATAAACTAGTTATTATAATAACTAATTTTTAGGCATAATAAGCTAGATGATATGAACCTCCGACTAACCATAGTCCTTTTGATTATGGATCAATTAACTTCTCCTTTGGCTAGACACTGAACCCTTTTTTGTTTAAAATGTAGTTTGTGTTCAACTAGCTGGTCAAAACCTTTTACCATGCTGAATGTACTATTCATCCGGAAGCCAACATTCATTTGTGAAAACTTTAATTGATTTATAAAGTTTGATCAGTGAAAATTATAACTTAAGTATATTGTTAAATAATATTTCTTCCTAGTAGCTTTCCATCCTATATGCCTAATCAGGCTAAGGAAGATATGATAAGCTGGCTTAGAGAAGTGTCCAAGAAGGTTTTTTTTTTTTTTAAGGAAACCCCACTGGTGGATCAAGCGGGCTCACTTCTCAAAGGGTCAAGTGGCTACACCCCAGCAGAGAGTCAAGCGGCTACACCCCATCACAGAGGGCCTCACTAGTTCTCCATCCATAAGTGAAACCCTGCCAAGGATGAGAAATGGCACAAAATGATCTAATTCGTGAATAAAGTCCCCAAACACTCATTCATAGTGTGGTTAGCCACCAAAAATAGGCTCTCCATGCTTCATAGAATGAGTTAGATAGGTATAAACTATTGTATACTCTTAGAACCACACAATGAAACAAGGGATCACATATGATCTACAAGTGATTACACATTTGGCATATGGAAAAGTATTAAAGGCTCAACTTGCAATTTAATCCTACATCAATGAAAGACACTATAAATTATATTCTAAATCTAAAATTCAACAATGCCAGGATCATGAAATAGTCAAGATAAGTATAAACTTCTTAATTTATGAAATCTAGAGGGAGAAAAATGACATACGGTTCCAAAATAGAAGATAAGAGGCGAGAACATTAGAGCAGTATATGCTGAGAAGCATAAGGGAAATCCTAATGATCAATAAGCTACACATGACCAATAGTCAACCTTTAGCATACATTGGAGTCTTAATTTACAAGACAAAATTCAAGAGAGAAACATCGTAAGGAAGCAATAATAAGAAACACGCAACAAACAGTGATCAATGAAGCAACAAAATAGTACCTGGCTCTAGAGAATCGGGGACAAGCAGTGAAAAGTAATAAAGAACAATACTTAAGTTGACATGCAAAGAACCTAGATCAGTGAAGACCATAAGCATCTCCAACTAAATCTGGAAAAAAAACCAAGTTGAGAAGGAAATAAAAGCTATATAGTTTTATTATTAAAAATAAAATGACATAAAAATAAAAAAATAATAATATTCTTTTTATCTATTTTATTAAAATAAATCTTTTGCAGCTAAATTTATACGTGGAGATATCAATAAACGCGTTCTCACAGCAAATGCGAATTCCTGAAATTTTTTTATTATTCACGAAATATTTTAATAAGTCCCAATTATAAAAAGATACTTTTAAATCATTCATATTCATACTAATCTCCGCTCCAATCGATCCCTTATAAGAAATAAAGCTCTAACTTAAAATATGCTGCTACCTCAATTAAGTCTAGATTGCAAAGTCCTAAATTTTAAGGCAATTAAGCGAACACGTTATGGGCCCACACGCTTCACTAGAAAACTACGTGGCGCACTTTGGTGGATTAGAACCCTACACACGCGTCACCGATATCATAAGACGGACTCATCACCCACTCACGGCAAGACACAACTCAAGAGGAAAGTGAATTTCACGCACGTGCAGTCTCTGCATTTACCACGTGTGCAGGGAACAATTGCTGTTTCAGGCCGGTGGGGGGAGAGAGAGAGAGAGAGAGAGGAAAGTGACTATTAGAAGAATTAACCGACTTTATGTGTGTACGCCGTACGGCAAGAATCGGCGTTGTTTTCTTTAGATTAGATTATATTAGATAATAGATAGCTAAATGAGAGCATATAGCTTCCTGAAGTAGCGGGAGACCTCAAAATCCGATTCCTTATGTGCGTCGCCGGGTCTAATCTGTAGAATTTTATTGCTCTGGGAGATTTTTTTTAAAATTTTTTTTGGTTGGGTTAATCGAGAGAGAGAAATTGTGGAAAAGAGCAGAAAATCCGAGAAAAAAAAAAGTTATGCAGCGATTCGTTGACACCGTTCTCGCTGTTACCAAAGAGTGAGTCTACATTTCCCTCCTCCCTTTTCTGCATTTTTATGTGCGTATTTTATTGTAAGGATGATACCAGCTTTTTTTCTTTCGTTTTTCTCTTTTCATTGACAACTTTGCTGTTACTTTTTTTTTTTCTTTTTTTTTTTATGTTTGTATTTATCCTTATCGCTTTTATGTCGATTGATGATGCTGATCTGTGTTTGCTGTCTTGGGTTTGAATTCTGGGGTGGAGCTGCGTGTAGCTTGTTGATTCTTCTAGATTCTTAATGTTGATGTTTGGCTTTGTCATTGTTCAACGGAATGAATTTTAAGGAATTTGGTTTTGTCTTTGTTCAACGGAAATGAATTTTAAGGGGCATTTCAGGTAGAGTGGGAAGAAACTTGTGTTTTGTGGGATTTGTATATGTTGCATATTAGCATGACTGGTAGCTTTGAAAAGTGGGTCAGGTGTGGGCTTGTCCAAAACTGCTTGCTTAATTTAATTTTAGCTAACTATTTGCTTCCTTCCTTTTCCTGTTTCTGTAGATAAGATATATGCCTCTCCTTATTTATCAACCTTGTATCAATTATATCATTTACCTTTTATACTGCCTTCCATTATATTGTGCTTTGCTTTCCAGTTTGTGTCATCTCTTCATGGGTTTATATCTTTAAGGTGTCTGCGCTTACAATAAGTTGTTTCTGGGTTTGGCCTTTAGTGCAGGTCAGTCAAGACATTCACCTATGAGTCATTGAACCATATTGTGAGGCTGATCAATGGTGTATCTGCACTTCTGTTGACCATTTTGCCAGGGAAGGCAACTATTCTTGAAGGACTTCATGGCTGGGAGCTTAGGCCAGCTTTTCGGGGACCTCGATTCCCACGTTGGATGGAAAAGTAAGTTTCTGATTGACACTTTTGAGCTCTGTTCATTGCCAATGGAGAATGTACAACTTGAATTGGAGCAAATGACACTTGAAAGATGTCCATTTGAAATAGATTTAGATTCCTCAGTTGCTGTCAAATTTTCATCTGGTTTACTGTGAACTGAACTTTTCTAGTGACAATTTTGTTGAGGGGAGAAGTTGTTTTTGCTAGCAATTTATGTTTACAGCTCATATATTCCAGTTAAGCTCTGAAAAAGTCCCAAGGAACCATGAACAGGTTCTTACTAGCATGGTGAAGTTGGATTGCACTAGTCCTTGATTGTGATCGGTGCAGTATTTGATCCATACCATTTAATTGATTTAACCTTGTGGGAGAAGTTTCGAACTGGTGAAGCCATTTGCATGAGGTAATTTTTGAGGTCTATTCATGATCATGACCTGTAATTTTATTCTCTGCTGTACTTAAAAAAACACATAAATCCAGTACCTTGATATTTTTTGCCCTTATCATTGGTTTCTGGTGCTAGGGGATGCAGTGATCCTCAAGGACCAGAACTGGTGCTGCTTCTACCCTCTAAGCTCCGATCTGTATCACAAGGAGAATAATAAATTTTACAGATTTACAGTCATCTTCATTCTCATTCCTCAGCACCTCTGTTAATTATGAATGGTCAACACCAATGCATTTGTTTAGTTGGTTCTGCACTGTAGTTACTGATGACTTTTCATCCCAAGTTTGCTATATGATTTTTATTTTGATGTCACAGCAAGTGGCTTTGTATTTTAATAGCTTCTTTTTTAACCAGTCCATCTTCTATTGGTAATTTATAATATGCTTATTGTGTTTGATAAATTCCTAGTTTCCTGCTGATATTTCATCTATTTCTTGGTCGTGACAGTGGCGTCTCGTCCTTCAACAAATTCATTCATGAGCTTTCTGTTGATTCTGATGGTTCAAATGTGGATTATTCGTCAGCAGAAGAAGATGGGGATTCCTCGTGTCCTCCATCACCATCATCTCAAAGTTCAAGAGTCTCATGCACGAGTACGATCACCAAGAATGATGGGAATTCAACTGGGTGGACAGTTTTCTTGTTTTGTTGGATTCTGTTTCCTCTGACGTTTTTGTTTGGGTTACCACTTCGGCTCTGTCGTCTTTTTTGTTATAGGGAATCAAAAGTCCGATCTCCAAGGGAAACTTACCGGCCTTCCCGATTACGTTCTTTTAAAAAAGTGAATATTCCAAAGGATCATGTGATCCATCGCACTACTGACAGGAGACGTGGAGTCATTGAGGTTTTTGCTACAAATTTAATGTTTAATATCTTAGTTCTGGTGTTCTTTTTATCCCCCTTGGTCACTTATTAATTCAAGTTTGTTCCCATTTTTTATGAAATCATGGTATGTTAGGATCTTCATCTAGCAATTGAGATCTCAATAGAAGCAATATTCGATTTCTTTCACAAAGCTGCACATCTTCTTCTTTCACCATCAGAAGTTTTTAAAGCAGTACGCAGATGGTTTTCACCACAAGGAGCTGGTGGTGAAGATGGTTATGATATCAATTCGGACACTTATGTGCTTGCATCTGCACCTGGAGAAAGCAGTCAGGCTACAACAGAGCAGAAATCTACCTTCCATCAGTTTCTGAATACAGATGCTCGGACTTGTCAGGATGTCATAACGGAGCTTGGGTAAGGGCAATTCTATGATCAACATAAATTAAGATTGTTACTTCCATTATGCATGTCTTCAATATTATTACTTCCATTATGCATGTGTTCGATAACTTTTTCTTGCACTCTGTATATCAGATACCCCTATGAAGCTATTAACGTGATCACTTCTGATGGATATGTTCTTCTTTTAGAAAGAATACCTAGGTAAGAGTGGTTTCTTATCCTATGGAATATTTATTTGTTCAAATCATATTACTTGGTTCCTTCATCTTCATGTTGCAGACGTGATTCACGAAAGGCTGTGTATCTACAGCATGGGATTTTGGATTCTTCTATGGGGTGAGTTTTCCCCTTGCTTGCATAAGAGAAAATTATCCTTTTTCTTGAAATTTGAAAAAGAAGTGGTTTCCTACTGATCTTTTCTTCTCAGTTGTTATTTGGCTAGTTCATTCAGTTGGGAAAATGAATATTTGTAAGTCTTCACAATTAGGTATTTTTGTGGTGGTACTTTTAAAAAAGTCTGATTTCAGTGTCAAAAAGTATTCTTCTGTCTGGTTCTTTAAGTTGCATGCTTTGTTGGAAATAGGGACTCGGATGAATAAAAAGTTGAACATGAAGCTCAAACATTGTGAAAATATTTTGGATCAATATAAATGTTAGAATTGTGTATTACATCAATTTAATAGCTTTCGTCTCAACATGGATAACTTATTGACAATAATGAATGACTTATTCAAGCATATACAAAGAATTAAGGTTTGCAGTAGTCCTGGTTCCTGGAAAGGTTATTAAGATATCTGGAGTTAATCTTCCTCTCTAACAAAAAATGTCCAGTTCAGTATGGCTGTTCTAGAAGTGTGGTCTCATAGTACAGTATGTTGTACGATTATTTAAGTTGTTGATTTGAGGCATGAAAAGAAAGGTTAATGAGAAAATCTCATGTCTTGTTGCTTGGCATGTTTTGATTTTTATTTAAGTATTCTGCTTGTATCACTCTCTTTTCATTTTGTTCTGCAGTTGGGTGTCTAATGGTGTTGTTGGATCTCCAGCTTTTGCCGCATATGATCAAGGTTCCTATATTGTCTTAAACTTTCTGCAGCCTATCTTGCACATATTGAACACTAAAGAAGATGCTTTTGCATTTTTGTTTTGTAGGATTTGATGTGTTCCTCGGCAATTTTCGGGGTTTGGTTTCTCGGGAACACATTGACAAGAACATATCTTCACGGAAGTAAGTTGGTGTAGGCTTCTTGACCATAAATTAGTTCTTACTGTAATATTTTAACTATAAGTTGCAATTTTGGTGAAGATATTGGCGATATTCCATCAATGAGCATGGAACTGAGGACATCCCTGCAATGACAGAGAAGATACATGAGGTAAAGACTGCAGAACTGAAATTAAGCCAGCCTGATGTTGGGGAAGAACTCATGGATGATCAACCATACAAACTCTGTGCTATCTGCCATAGCCTGGGAGGAGCTGCCATGCTTATGTACATCATTACACGCCGTATTGAAGAGAAGCCTCACCGACTGTCCAGAATGATTTTGTTGTCACCTGCTGGCTTCCATCATGATTCCAACCTAGTCTTTACAGCTATAGAGTACCTGTTCTTCCTACTGGCTCCTATTCTGGCTTATATAGTTCCTGCTTTCTACATACCAACACGTTTTTTTCGTATGCTGCTAAATAAGTTGGCTCGTGACTTCCATAACTATCCTGCAATCGGAGGACTGGTTCAAACCTTAATGAGCTATGTCGTAGGTGGAGACAGCTCAAATTGGGTTGGAGTATTAGGGTTACCGCACTACAACATGAATGACATGCCAGGAGTTTCGTTTTATGTGGCTCATCACCTTGCACAAATGAAGCATTCAAAAAAGTTTAGGATGTTTGATTATGGAAGTGCTTCTGCAAACATGGAGGTGTATGGAGCTCCAGAGCCATTGGACTTGGGCGAGTACTATTGGCTTATTGATATTCCTGTTGATTTGGTTGCAGGACGGAAGGATAATGTTATACGAACTTCAATGGTAAGAAAGCATTATAAATTGATGAAGGATGCTGGAGTGAATGTATCATATGGTGAGTTTGAGTATGCTCATTTGGACTTTACATTTTCCCACCGGGAGGAATTGTTGGCATATGTGATGTCACGCTTGTTACTTGTTGGTCCTGCTCAGAAGCAACAATCTAGTCAGAAGGCGCTGAGGCTGAAGAAAAAAGTAAATTGTGATTAATGCTGGGTTTGGGGAATGGAAATCCAGGATCCATCACTCCTGTTGTACGTTTAGCAGCAGATTGGTTGCATAGGACAGGGCAGATGAATAGATCTACACATTCTTGAATAGAGTAGTAACTGTAGGTAGAACTATATCACAAATGTTTCTGGTAATCGAGCATGAGCGCATATCCAAATACCAGTCGTATCAGTTAAATAGTGGTTGCAGAATAGTTATTGCTTTGAGGCATGATGTTTGTACGTCTTACTCGAAATGGACATTCTCTGGGTCAGTTCAAATGTGAATAGCATGTGCAAGGTCATCTTAGCTTGGCCGAAACGAATCTTACTAGGATTTGTTTCATCAATATAGTACCATTACACGTATTATATAATATGTAGCAGTTCTCCTGCATCGTTCAGAGCTTGTTTGAACTGTCTTATTGAATCTGTTTCTTTTGTTGATAAACCTCTATGGAGAAGTGATATGTATTAGGTGACATGCAAGCTTTAGGCAACACTTTCTTCTTGTCCGTTAAGAAGCCATTTTTTCTTAGTGAACAGCTAGCAACGAAAGCCTAGTTGCTCAATCATGTACGTAACGAGCTTTCAATCTTGTACATGATAGCTTAATTATGTACACTTACTGTCTGTATGGTTGCTGTCTCTGATTTATGGAGACGGAACAGAACAGAAATCTGGAGACGGAACGGAACAGAAACTGGAGACGGTGAGCTGTTTGGTTGATGGTGGA
>JANZXV010000007.1:10836957-10848705 GCA_027576455.1 Erythroxylum roigii
TCAAGACTGGATATTATTGAAACAGTAAAACTAGCACACATTATGTTTCTTTTTTATGAAGAAAGTAATTGATCTAAAAAATTAAAGTATAGAGATACTTAATCTAATGTGTGGCTAATTATTAAAGTATAAGTCACTGAACTGACCTGATTATGAGAATTCCAGATGAAATATTACTTATGTGTCTGTGGATTATCTCATAATGATAATTGTATAATGGATCCTCAGACTTGAGATTACCAAGGTATCTAATGTGAGAATTACTATGTTTTGATGCTATTTATGAATCGTCTTAGGATAATTCAATTGGTAGTAATTGGAATGGACCATATGTAGACAGTTGAATAAGTCAATATAGGATTCATCACTTTAAAGTAATTAGAGAAAATATTATATTATTCTTGATTAGTAATGATTTATGGAATTCTCTGACCAGAGTGAATTAATATTTGAAAAGGAGTTTTTTCAAATTTCAATAATAAATCAATTACTAATTAGTAAGAACAAACATGATTGAATGATAAGAATAAACATTGTATCCATACTCTACCCAATTAGAATATTAAATGACAAAAGGATTAAATTATCCATTATAGTCATGCATGGACAGGTTAAATCAATCATTTTGACATTTCTTATATTTAGGTAATCATGACATGTTGTTAGACGTCAATCATGATTTATGATTATGAATTATTTAATTGGAGAATTAAAGAAAATTAAAAGAAGTTTTGATTTATCTAATTCTAATTGTGAATTAGAATTAGAATTTATAATCATTGCCAATTTATTATGAACCTAATGAGTCACATATCAAAGAGCAATTTGTGAAAGAAAATCAATTTAATTAAGTTTGGCTTAATTAAAAAGTTTGAGAAACTTTGGGGATCAAATATGAGATATTTGATTTTATTAAAATTAAATTTAATTAATTATAATTTGATTTTAATTTTAATAAAAGGTTGTTATGATTTTTTCTATTTAAAGGGAAGAGCTTTTTAAAAGCTAGCACTTTTTGTCATCTTCCTGTTAAATCAGTTTGAGAATTGCTCTGTGGATACTATCAGAGGTTGGACACTTGAACAACTCGTAATTGATCAATCGGAAAAGTTTCAAAGATTTTTCAACAAGAAAATGAACGAGATACAATTTCTAAATCGTTTTATGTTTTATTCAAGTTTATTCAATTATTGGGATATGCTTAGAATCTGTTAAAATTTTTGTTTTTTTCTGCATCCGTGATTCAATTATCGAGATCTGCTCGGAATATGTAACAATTTTTATTTTTTGTTGTGTCCGTGATTCGATCACGGTTGAATTCCAACAAAATTTATACAATTCTCTCAACTTCAATTACCTAAAGCATTTTTTTCCAGCTTGCCTGCCACTTATTATCATGATCACGTTCTAGTTAACTGCCTACTGTTCTCCAACTTCTGCTCAAGCATTTCCCTGACTTCCACTTCTGTTTATGGTGCCCGCTGCTTGCCCTTTCCACGTTCACTACATTTCTCCTATGTTTTTGACTTTTTACTACTTTACATGCCCACTAATTATTCGACCAAGTATCATCCAATCCTTGAATCATTTGGGCCTTCTTACTTTTATGCCAAGTAAGTTGAATTCGTTTTAGGCTATTAACCGTCATATGGATTTTATTTGTTTGATAACTTACGACATGTTTTGAAATTTGGATTGGACTGGTCGGTTTGACCAGTAACCGGTCGGTTATTCGATTCGGATGATTCTTAAAAATCAGTCCTTAATTGAATCAGTAAGAACCGGTAAGAACCGGTCAATTGACCGGTCAAATCGATTCCACCACTAATTTAATAAATTTTTATTTTTTAAAAATATTTTTATATTATTTAGTATATTTTTCTATTTTTTTAATATTACTAATATTATATATAATTAAATATAATTATTGTATAATTATAACGTTACACCGATTTAATCGTTAAATCGGTCGAACCGATCGAACTAATAATCAATAAAACTTTCAATTCAAAGTTCGATACAGATTTCAAAACTTTGCTTATAACAGCGTAATTCAACCAAAAGATTCTTTTTTATTTCGTTTTGGCTTTTGACAGGATTTAGTGCTTGGGCGAGTCGAACGGTGCGTTTTCTGCGTACATTTCGCGTTTAAGTCGAGAAACAGCAGATAAATGCGTTTGGCTGACGAAAAAGCGAAGGAAAATATAGAGAGAAAATGGCGTTGAATTCCCAGAAATGGGGCTACGTACGGATAATAACTGGCACAATTTTCGGCGGTGTTCTGGGTTTCTACGTTATGCACCGTGTTGAAGTCAGTTACAAGGTTTCAACTTTCTTTCCTTATTAGCTTGCGCTGTTTGCTTACCTTTGGATTTAGCTCCTGGTTCTCTGAGTGGCTTGGTCTACTTGATTGGCTCTGTTGTGCAGGAGAAGATGAAGGAGAGATTGAGACAGTACGAAAGGGATTTGAAAGAGAAAGAAAAGTTGAATAAGCTTGAAGACTCCGTGTAGCATCTTCTTTTTTGAGGATTTTGTTTCGGGTTCACGTTATTTTTCCTTGTTCTTTATTTACACTGTAGCAATACTGCCAACCAATTGGTTGATTGGTTTTAGAAATGCTGGTTTTGATTGCATCAAGTGCTTTGGATATTTTCGTTTATCTTTCTCTTGATGATGTTTGTCTTAGATTTAGGATAGAAGACATTTAGAGTTACGGAATGGAAGAATTCTGTTGTTACCTTGTGCTTTGAGTCTTTGACATTTTGAGACTCTGCTATGGTCTATAACCATCAGAGAAGTAACACCCTCATTTCTATGTTCGCTTTTTACAGAATACAAGCCATGAAGTAGGTATTGCCACAAGATTGATATATATGTTGATCATATATTTTTTCACTAATATCTATTGGTTTAACCTTTATTTCAACTCTTCTATTCAACATTGGTTTGAGCTTCAATATTATTTTGAAAGTCACGTATTGTCTTCAATTATTCACAAAGATTGCTTATAGAGCTAGTACTAAATTTTGGAATACTGTTATTTGTGCATTGTTTTCTTTTCTAGCTGAAGTTCTTTCCAGATAAGAGAGGTTCTGTTGCAACTCATTTTATTTAGGTAGTAAAGTGATTTTTGTATGTTCGATAATTTAGGCATACATTTGTTGTTGATCATTAGGGAATGATTGCATCCAATTGGTTTTGGACAGAATTTTAATTTATACAGATCATACTAATGAAATGATTCAGACTGGTGATACTTTCGAACTTTTGGATTTGCTTGTGTTATTCTTTTTGTTCTTAGAGGCTGTGTGCATAGGATGGGGTTGAGAAGTGGCGCGTTTAACTATATGTTTCTCTAGAGCAGTGATTGATTATCTGGTCCATCATCTTTCCTTAAGAACTAGAACTTGACGTGTCCATTCATGAGCTCTAAATTGGTTTTTGATTCAGATAATCCTTAGTGAGCTTGAAGTTAGTATGTGGATCATGAATAAGTCACGGGCATAGCAGGCACAAATAGATTGATAAGCAAATTTGACAAACAAACATGCTTGTTTGTTGTGCAAGCAGAATTTGATATGGCATGAATCAAGACTTCCTGCATCAAATGCCCCAAAGAAATAAAATAGCTTGTTGTTTAGAGAGGAGTCTTCAGCTTGTGGGTTGGCTGACTTCCAGATTTAATTTGTTGATTCTTCCTCCTGTATTCCATAGTGCTAGATTCTGAGCTCACCGCTTTCTCCTGTGCTTTTCGTATCTTTAGAGGCCAAAGGAATTTATTTGCATCTACAATTTAGGACAATCGTAGACAAACTTTGAATTGCTTAGAAAATTAACCTTCTATGGCAATTCATATATACCACATGGTTTAAATGATACACTTAGTCATGGACTTGCTTATCCATGTTCATGTATTCTATTGATTTTTCCTTCACTTTCTGAAGCATGTTGTTCGGTGATGGTCCTTTTGCAGCTTTTTCTGAAGCATGTTGTTCGGTGATGGTCCTTTTGCAGCTTTTTGTTAGCCCCTTTTCTGTTCTCATCTGCAAGATTTAGATGTCGGTGACTTTGAGCTGGAATTATCAAACAATGAAGACACGTGAACATGGTTTCAATCTGTTTCATGTAAGAAATGTGTGAATAGGAAGAGCGTATTGAGCTTAAGATTTGAGCAAATGTTGGCATCTGGGAGGAGCTATTAATCATCCTTTATAACCCTCTTTTATGTGTCATACGAAATGGAAAACCAGTTACTGAGTACAATTTTCTGTTTCTTTCTGGTTCCACGGTAAACGAAACACGAAAAATCAGACAATATTGCTAATTGAAGGCAGGAAACGTTCTTACACATAGTTCTGCACGAGCTTATGGTGGGTGTTTTGAGGTGCAACTATTTCTCTTTTCAAATTGAGCTTTCTGGAAGCAGCTCATCCTTTTACCCCCTGTAGTCGGGTTTAAATAGTTATGTTTTTCTATCAAAAACAAATATTGGGAAAGTGTTTACCGAATGCCGATTTTAATATTCTTCAGTTTTTATGTTAAATGGTATTAACTTTTATGTAAACTTCAAATGTGAGATGTTTGAATAATACATCCTAACTTGGTTTATGTATGGTTATCAGTTAAATACCGAAAGAAGGTAATTGTATATTACATTAAAGTTTCCACCTTTGCACTCAAAGTTAAAAAGATGTACAAACTTTTGCTTTAAACTTGTCCAAATAACTTGAGAAGGGAATTCAATTAAATTACGAATAAATTTTCAAAGATAAAATAGGCCCGTGCTAATTCTCTAACAAGTCACTAATAGATAAATTTATTTATTTAATAGAAATGGGATAAGATAGTGATTAGTATTATAAAAGATTCTACTTTTGTAAAAATAGGAAATAGTGGGACTACCATGAACGTTGGAGAGATACTTTGGATATATATTTTAAATCATAAACAATATACTTAAGGATATCTCGTTCAAAATATCTTAAATTTTGAGAAAAATATTAACCATATCTCAACTTTTATTTTGAAACTAAATATCATCTATGAAAAATCTATACATGTGTATGCATTGCTATGAATAACGTACTGACCTTGATATTAGATTGGGTTATGGTACATTATTGTACCGGTAGCGGTACCGATCACTGTTGGGTACCGTTTCGGGCAATTTTTTAAACTTGTTGCCTTGCAGAGGTCGCTCATAGGGTGGTGATTAGGTACAGCTTGACGTATTCGAAGGTAATTAAGTAACTAATAGAGGACTCACCACTTCTGTAATAGTAGAAGATGATACCTATGGCCTTTTGTCGGGGTCATTACTTGAAAATCTTTGGCCGAAATACATGTGTCATGAAGAATGTCTTCATTAACATATAGAGTAATGAGTCCCAAGACAAGAACTGATATCACTTGGACTGAATTTGAT
Organism: Erythroxylum roigii; assembly: GCA_027576455.1. Classification (NCBI taxonomy): domain Eukaryota; kingdom Viridiplantae; phylum Streptophyta; class Magnoliopsida; order Malpighiales; family Erythroxylaceae; genus Erythroxylum; species Erythroxylum roigii. Next base: position 10,842,383 of record JANZXV010000007.1, read on the forward strand.
GCAGTCAATCTAGTGAAAGTTCACACTTTGCCCATACTCATGACCAAGTGGGGTATAGCATGGTGAAAGAACGAATTGCACAGTAATTGTCTATGGGAGGGTTCGTGATGAGCACGGGTTCGTTCGTCAAACCACTTACTTTTCGGTCAATTGGAGGTCATGATGTGTTACTAGACGACGCACATGACTTACTTGGATTAAGTGTTAATCTAAGTGGCCAACATAACCGAGAACCTAATGGTCACATACATAAGAGTGACTCGGAGGATTCATGAAATGGTTTTGGATAGAGATCTATTATATGGAGAACAATAGAACCAAATGGATTGCGACATCAATATTACTGAAACAAATCTATGGTGTTTTTCCACACCCAAAAACCGGTAGGACCGACATATATACCATATATATATATATAAAGGTGTGTGCAACGTAGAAGATAAGAGTCTTCTTTCATAAGTTGCATTTATTGTCTTTAAATGGTAAAAGCAAAAACACTAAAAGACAAAAAACAAAAAGCTAGAAAAGAAGGATGATGATCGTGAGATAAAGGTTCTTAACAAGTTTAGAAACAATTTTTTTCAAGCCATTCTCCTAAGCTTTATCATCTTCTTCCTCTCCTTCACGTTGCTCTCCATAGAACAAAGAAGAGAGCTAGCACTTTCTTCTTTGTTCTAGCCATTTCCGGATCAAAAAGTTTAATTCGATTAGTTTCTTCAATCTCTGCATGGATACCATTGGAGACGGTTTGTTTTAGTTGTTGTGGTTTACGACAACTCGACAAGTAGAAGATTGAAGAGCGAAGGAGGCTACACACAAGGTACATGGTTATTATATGAATGATTGATTTATGTAAATGCCATGAATTCCTATATATATATGTTATAAACATGTATGTGAATTAGGAATATTCAGCTAGGTTTTGTGGTATTTCCTTATATAGGCACATAGATCTTGGATTTTGGGAAAGTCCAGGAATAATTTTTTTTTGTTTTCCACACCACGTGTATACGATGCACGCATCGGGATTTTCCTATAGTAGTATTAGAGCCACTTGTGTCCTGAATAAAGGAGAAACCATAACATGTGTGATGCTGTCTACTGGTTGTGACAATTGTGCATTCTGATTGTGTTGAATTCGAAATTAGGATAGAGATATTGTTTTCGAAATTTTCATGCCCAAATTTACTCATCCCTACTGTTCTGGTTGTTGTGTTTATGCACATTACATGAACATGCGTGCTTGCAAATTCGAGAATAAATTCTAGAAAATTTGTTTTTTTTGGTATTTTCTTTCACCAACCTCTTTCTAAGATGTTTATAAATTTCTATGGAGATGGAAACATGTTTTTGAGGTGATTGAATATTTATTTGAGAATTTCATGTGTGCTGTTAGAAATGTCTATATTGAGGAACACAGATTCTAGATTGGCTTGGTTGCTGAGGTTGGTTACGTTTTTCTTGGAAATAAATTCTGGAAAAATTCATGAAACATTTTGTGAACATGTTATAGCCTCTGCAATTTTATTAGAATTTATTGAAATTTTTTCAATGATTTTTTTCAAGAAAAAGACAGAGTTGGATAATTTTGAGAAACCCATTGGTCCTGGTTTGTTTGAAGTGTTGATTGTGTGTTTTTGGTTTCAGTGCCTCGGATCATATTTTATGTGATCAGAAATATGTTAGTTTGATGTTGTATGCATGCAAAATTGGTTTGCTTGAAATTGGGTTTCCAAAAATTTTCGGATGTCAAATATGTCATATTAGCGTCTTGTTGGTATATTCAGTTATCATGATTATTTTGGTCATCACGAGTTATATGACAAGTTTCGAAGTAGCCTTGATGAAGTGGAGACTACCTAAAGATACTTAGGGTAATAGTTTGATGTTCTCAAATTATTTGGAAATCTAAGAGAATGATATTGTATTAATCTATTTTATGTCTAGTATGACTAGATATAACAAGCATGATACAATTAAAGTGTTTAATTGGTACATTATAGTAGAGAGTATTACACTTGGTATATTGGTATTTTGAATTGGAATTGAAAACAAACGGATTGAGAAATTAGTAGATGCCAACATTAGAAAGCAATTCGGTTCAAGAGTTGAATCGAATGTCAAATCTTTAGATGCATAACACGTCACAACCTATATAGGAAAACCTTGTAAGATGATTGCATTAAAGAATGCATGCTAGGGTTGATTAGGTGGGATGATGAATGATTATGGATATAGATTCAATATGATTGATGAAACGTGCTAAATTATTCCATATAGTCATTGTGACTATACTCCGTTAACTTAGATGAGGCCAGAGTATAAAATCCCTCACACATAATATGAAAACTAACGCCTTCCATTAATATGGGAAGAACTATAATTCTTTTAGAGTTAGGGTTGTTGGGTAAATCAAGCTCATCCTATACGGATATGTTTAAACCATGGAAATAAGATTTTCAAATTAATGAGTCGGTTTTTACTAGAAGCGTTGATTTATTGGGTAAACTCAACATAGACAGAGGTGCAATTGGGTAGCGTACATCAGATGTATGCACATCAAGAGTTGATAACCTAATGTGTGTTCATACATCACGAGTTGATAGCACTAGAAGATAGTTGCATTTATGATGCAATTGATATAACCGATACCTACTGATTGACCTAAGGTGGCTTGTTGGGTAAACCCAAGGTCATTCTTAGTAATGTTGGATATCGACCCACTAGGACACTTTGTCATAATTTTCTTGGATTCGTAGTAAGGGCTATGGATTCTTTGAAACTACTGGGAGTCATATGCATGTCATGGAAGTCCTTATGATCAATGCATGTATTTATATTCTAACATTATTTCTCACTTCACATTTAGGTTGATTGAAGATGTTTTTCAGTGTGAATTTGCGCTCACTTATGGATTCTAATAAATTAATTGGACCTAATTTTCTGGATTGGCTAAGAAATCTGAGAATTGTTCTCAGATTTAAGGGGCTAGGCTATGTCCTAGACATTCCACTTTTTGATCCACCTACTGCTAATGGTTCTGATGAGGATCAAAAAGCATATCGTAAGCATCTCAAAGATAGTGACTTGGCTACCTGTCTTATGCTAGCCTCTATGTCACTAGAGCTGCAGAAGCAACATGAGTCCATGGATGCTAATACCATAGTGTTTCATCTTAGAGAGCTTTTTGATGAGCAAGCTCGGTCTGAAATGTTCGAGACCTCGAGGATGCTCTTCACGACTAAGATGACTTTGAAGACGTTTGCAGTGCGGTATGCACTGAAGATGAATGATTATATTGAGAGGTTGGCCATCTTGGGTTTTGTTATGGACTATGAATTAAGTGTTGAATTAATCTTGGTTGGATTTTTTGATAGTTATTCACAGTTTGTGTTGAACCATCGGATGAACCAAATCGCCCCGACAATTCCTGAGTTGATCAATTTGCTCAAGACAACAGACCATGCTATCAAGAAGGATAGCAAGCCAATGTTATTGATGGACTCTTCTTTTTTTGGTTTAAGGAAAAAGAACCTAAAGAAGAAAAGGTCTAAGAAACCAAAAGGAAGTGCATCAAAAAAAAAAAAAACTCAAAGAAACTATGTCGAAAGGAATTTTGCTTCCATTGTGGCAAGACTGACCACTGGAAGCGAAACTGTAAAGTCTATCTGGAGTTTTTGAAGAAGAAGCAGGCATCAAATACCCTAGCTCCTTCAGGTATGTGTGTCATTGAGGTTAATACTATTTCTTATCATAACATATAGGTATTAGATACTAGTTGTGGCTCACACATATGTAATGATATGCAGGGCCTCAGGGACAGTAGATAGCTCATAAAGGGAGAGCTGGACCTGCACGTGAGCGATGGAACAAGAGTTGCTGCATTACTGTAGGCACTTATTTTTTGTCACTCCCCAGTGTGCTTGTAATTAAACTGGATGATTGTTATTTTGTACATGTTTTAACAAAGAATATTTTATCTATTTCTTGTTTAATTAAAGCTGGTTTCTATTTGAATTTCGATAGCAATGGTTGTTCTATTAGTTTAAATGAAATGCTTTATGGTACTAGTACATTATGTAATAGAATCTATATATTAGATATGTCGCATCCAATTATGAATGTCAATGACATGAAAAGACATAAACGAGATAATTTAAAATCAACTTACTTATGGCATTGTTGCCTTGGACATATAAATGAGAGACGCATAGCTAAGCTCCCCAAGAGTGGTAGTTTAGGGTCATTTGATTATGAATCATATGACATGTGTGAATTTTGTTTATTAGGCAAGATGACCAAGTTACCCTTTAAGGGAAAGGGTGAATGAGCGACTGAAGTATTACACCTAATACATTCAGATGTATGTGGTCTGATGTCCATCAATGCGAGAAGTGGTTTTCTTTACTTCATTACCTTTATCGATGATTATTCTCAATATAGGTATCTGTATCTGATGAGAAACAAATCTGATGCATTTGAAAAGTTCAAACAATTCAGAAATGAAGTAGAAAACTAACTTGGGAAAGGTTTCAAGACACTACGATCCAATCAAGGTGAGGAATACTTAGACCAAAATTTTTAGATTATCTCATAGATAATATAAATTTATCTCAACGGACTCTACCTTACACACCACAGCATAATGGTGTGGCTGAGAGAAGAAATCAAACCTTGTTGGACATGGTACGGTCGATGATGGGCTTTGCAAATTTACCAAAATCCTTTTAGGACTATACACTCGAGACAATTGTTTATTTATTAAACATAGTTTCATCAAAGACAGTTGATGTTACTCCATATGAGATGTGGACTAACAAAAACCTTATCTTTCTCATTTTAAAGTTTGGGGCTGTCTGGTTTATGTGAAGCGGATACAGTCAGATAAACTTGATATGAAGTCTGATAAGTGTTTGTTCGTAGGATATCCTAAAGAAACAATAGGATATCAATTTTACCTTGTTGAGGAACAAAAAATGTTTGTTTCAAAGCATGTTGTCTTTTTAGAAAAAGATTTTCTTTTAAAAGAAGATAATGGGAGCAAAATTAAACTTGAAGAAGCTCAAGATGCTTGATCATATGCGAATTAACTGCTTGAACTTGAGACTGTGACTCATACAGATGAAGTAACAGTTCAATCTTCTTCAACACAGGAAGTTCCTAGGTCACATAGGATACGCTCTATTATCGAGAGATATGAATTTTTCGTGATTGAACAAAATTACGTATTGCTCATAGAAGATAATGAGCTTACTACCTATGAAGAGGTTCTGAAGAGTTAAGAGTCTGAAAAATGGCTTAGTGCCATGAAAGCAGAAATGGATTCCATGTATGAAAACCAAGTATAGACTTTGGTTGAGGCACCCGAAGGAATAAAACCCATAGGGTGTAAATGGATTTTCAAAAAGAAAATTGACATGGATGGTAATGTGATTACCTATAAAGCAAGGCTTGTGGCCAAAGATTTTCGTCAAAGACAAGAAATTGACTATGACGAGACCTTCAGCCCAGTAACAATGCTTAAATCCATTAGGATACTCTTAGCCATTGCCGCTTATTATGATTATGAGATATGAAAAATGGATGTGAAGGCAGCTTTCCTAAATGAAAATCTAGCCGAGGATGTGTATATGACACAATTAGAGAGCTCCATCTCTTATGATGGAGAAAAGACATGCAAGCTTCATAAATCCATCTATGTATTGAAACAAGCATCAAGGAGTTGAAATATCCGCTTTGATGAGATACTCAAAGAGTTTGGTTTCTCACAAAATTCATATGAACCATATGTGTATAAGAAGGTCAGTAGGAGTGAAATCGTATTCCTTATGCTATATGTAGATGATATATTAATACTAGAAAATGATGTCTCTATGTTACAATTTGTGAAGATTTGGTTGTCCAAACAATTTGCCATGAAAGATCTTGGTGAAGCAAGTTATATCCTCGGGATAACGATCTATAAAGATAGATATAAAAGGTTGCTTGGTTGTTGACAATCAGCGTACATAGACAAGATGCTAAAGAGGTTTAGCATGAAGCAGTCTAAGAGAGGGTATCTTCCTATGACTCATGGGATAACACTCTCGAAATCTATATGTCCTAAGACACAAGATGAGAGGACGCGCATGAATATGATCCCGTATTCATCTGCAGTAGGATCTATCATGTATGTTATGCTATATACGAGACCCGATGTATCATATGCTCTGAGTGTTACAAGCAGATAGCAATCAGATCCTGGTAAGGGTCACTGGGTGGCTGTCAAGAATATCCTCAAGTACTTGCGAAGGACTAAGGATGTTTTCTTGATATATGGAGAT
>JANZXV010000007.1:10895691-10922001 GCA_027576455.1 Erythroxylum roigii
AAAGGAGAACGGTATTGTGTGGATGATTGATCCGGGCGGGAATTCATGGCTATATTAATTCGATTGTCAACGATTTTTTATGGGGCTTCAGCAAGGTGTCGATCGACCATCATGCCAATCTGTCGAGCGGGAGTTTGCTGCAGTTTTGTTTGAGACTGTAGGATTTGGCGAATCAATAGATCGACCGCTTCTTCTATTTGTCGTTGGGTGAGGGAGACTTGTTGTGGTGCAGGGTGCGAAGTGGTTCCGGCGTTATCCTCCAAGGCTGCGCTCTGTGCTTCTTTATCTCGGTTTTGAGGTTGTGGTTGATCATCTGAATGTGAAGATTGTGTGTGATTATTCGGCGGTAGCTCATCTGCACTAGGTTTTGGGTGACGGGTTGAGGCAGCGTCAACGAAAGGGCAGCGGGTAATCGCAAGCCTATTCGTTGCAATGCAAGTGCCGCGACGGCGGCTGCTACCGCCTGACTTATCTGAGTGGTTCTAGACGTGGTGCCCTGACGCCCGGCCCCACAGTAGGCGCCAACTAGTTCTGTCTGATTCTAATGGGACTGAGCGCTACAGCTTGGATCCATGATTCTGAGTGACTTTAGCTAGAGAATACCTGCAAAACAAAGGAAGGCAAGCCGGGGGTTGATTGCCGGCAGACCCCTCCGACGCTCAAGTTAATTTTTTGGTTAGGGTTTTTGTGGGTAAGAACAGAGAATATCAAGGTTCTAATCTCGTATCTGTTTCAAGGTGAGGTAATACCTTATATAAGAAATTCCTTCTAGGTTTAGGTCATCGTTTGTGAATGAGCCGATCGGCCTACATGCGGTTTTACGTTTGGGCCTAGGTCCGACATGACCGACCCAACCAATTCTGTTCGTAAGAAAGTCAAAAGAGGAGACTTGAAAGTGATTCAAACCTCCTCTTGTTGCAATATAATTAAAATACAAGGCGTCACCACAGTTTTTCTGTGAGTTGAGAAACCATAGAATTACCTTTGTCTCTTAACAAATTACTTGTTTAAGGCGTCAGTTAAAGAATGATTTACGTTCGAGACATAAGCACTGCTATCATGTATCAACATAAGACTACTACGTGCATGATATCACAAGGACAAATCGAAGGTGCTTACTTTACAATATGCTTTAATTTTTGGGTTTGAAACAAACTTTTCAGCACTATTAAATGGTGCTTTTCAAATTGTTTAATTTTCAACTCCTTATCTGGGAATGACACTGAAATCAATTAAAGACCCCCAAGTTTGAATTCAATCTCTTCGTAATGTTCAAAAGAAAGATAGAAAAACATTCGTTCTATAACTTTCGGGTCAACATCAATCAGTAGATCATCAACATATTCCCTTGTTTTCTTATTGTTCTTATTTTATTCATTAAATGCTCTGAAAATACTACTTAGAATTGATCTCTTGGAGGAACACTATGTGACCTTACTCCAATGAGAATATTTAATGAACTTAAAACTTGATTAATTGACATAAAATTATATTCTCTAAGAAATGTGTTAGGATTTGGCCAGCTAGTTAATAATAATAGAATTTCAACACTTTGTATTCATCGTTTTCAAGACCCGCCTGTGGGTTGTTTATCCATTTTATTAGAAGATATATCGGGAGTTTCATTTCTCCGACTAGTTATGTAAGTCCTGTACCCCTCCCTTCTGATTAAAAAAAAAAGATCTATGAAATCTTTTTTTAATCTAAAAAGAACTATACCAAAATTTCTTTCTTTGATGTAATATATATTTTTTCATATGAATCTTCTATCTCAAATTCTTCAAAGATAATGTCAAAATTCAAATAGACATCATTGAATACCAATAATCGATAAGCTCATTCAGCATTCTAAATAGCAAAAGAAGTTGTTGCATACGTGATTGACTTTGCACCAAAAGTTTACTAAAACTTTGAAGTTTTATATATATCATCCCAACAACAAAAAAAGGGAATAACTATTTTTAATCGATTTTGCTATTTGAATTAGTAAATATCATTCTTTGATATACCAGCTAATTTTCATACATGTTTCATGTTCAAACCTCGACATACACGCTCACTAAATACGAGTTGTAGGATAATTAATTGCAGTTAATTAGTGGAGTACTCTACAATTTCTGATGTACAAACATATTATCAAAGGAAGTTCCAACATCAAAAATCTCAACTTAAAGGTTGTTATATATTTTGATCAACCAAACCAATTAGCTAATGATTATAATTAACGGGGAGTTTTACAAGTAATGATACTTCATAAAGCATAGTAATATTGTACAAAACTAGGATTTTTCACAATTAAATTTTTTAATCTAAAAGCACATGTAACTATGAAGATTGTCTATATTGACATGCATGATAACTTGGGTTAAAAAACTGGAACCTTTATAGCATGACACCAAATTTTTAATCTTGGGTTAATGGATTTCTTCATCCTGTATATTAGTCCCAAAGTGGAATATAAGCTGATTTTAATACTACATAAATTATACACAAATTATGACTAACCTACTTAAATAGACATTTGTACAAAATTAAATCTTCTTGAATTGGTTAAGAATGTGTCGGGAAGACGAATTCAGATCTTCTGTCCAATATTATTCTGTCTTATGGAATCTCAGCCATTTATTTTACGGGACCCATGCGGAACTCACATAAATAAATAGCTAAGATTTATTAGACACAATAAGATACCATAATATTGGACAGAGGATCTGGACTCCGGGAAGACATGACGTTGACCTTAGTAAACTAAGAACTAGCGCCGAAAGATCAAATTCCAAGTTCCAAATTTCCTAAAGAATTAAGAACGATAATAAATAAAAATCAATTTGATTGAAGAGAGCAGGTTATTTACCCTTTCTTACAGACTTAGCAAAAGAATGAACGTTATGCATATTAATCACAATTTTCGGTCTCCGGTCACTTTTAGTCGCAAGTGCACGAGTCAACTAAATAAGTAGAGCTGGTTGCTCAACACGGGGAGATACTGCCAAATCACGAGTGGCTTCCAAGGCCTTGTAAATCTCGTAAATGAGCCTGTTCTCAACTTCTTCGCTGGAGTACACGACTGGGATAACCTGTCGAGCTTTTGGGATTCGTTTGCTTCCAAAAACGTTGTCAGAGCTCAAGTAGCCCGCGTTCCCTGCTAGACTGAGCATCATGTCAACGTAAGCATTCTTCAGCTTATTCCAAAGCTTCAAGGGTGAGAATAATCTCAACCTTAACTTAACTGCTTTAATCTTCCAAACTCTTCTCGGTTTAGGGCCTCCAAGTCTCAGGGTCTTTGTATTCTTCCGGCTGCCGGCTCCGTCGATGCGTTGGTACCTTTTCCGTCTCCAATATCTCTTCCAAGTGCCGGGAAATGGCTTGGAAAGCAGTTCCATTTTCGCTGCTTGCGGGAGAGAAAATGAGAGAGAGAGCAAAGTGATTGAGGGAGGCAAGTCACAGATTCATTTATATGAAGTTGGCATTCCTTCCTGGTACGGGGGAATGTGGTTACGTATGTACGTGGTGAATAAAGGAGAAGTCTAAATAAATCGGGTCAATAAAGTCGGTTAACAAAGAATTCAATAAAAGGCCAAGGAAGTTGACACACAGTTAAATTTATCCATTGGTTGATACGAATCAAGCCAAAGATCCGCAAACCCAGGTAGAATTTTAAATCTTCACGTTGATTCAGTGTTAAATACAAACTAATCTTGTGTTGATGATTTTTGAATTTTGACCAAAACAGAGAAATTCGTAGGCAACAAGCATGTTAGAGTAAGCCGCGACGGCGGGAGCCCGGTTTGTCGCACCAAGTTAAAACGAAATATTCTTACCAAGTGCCTGTTTAGTAGGGGTGCTCAAAAATATCTCTTTAATATGTGAATTGGACCTGAACCGCATGAATCGAATTTATAAATAAAATTAATCGGTTCGAATCAAATCTGATGAAAAATTAGGTTTATAGTTCAGATTCAGGTTTCTAACTTACAGTTTTAGGTTAACTGAATCTAAACCGCATTTATAGTAATTAACCAAACCGAACTTGATTTATAGGTTCAGGTTTAAACCTGAACCTGAAACACCAAAAAACCTATCATATATTTAGATATAATTTAAGAGGATATTAATAATAATAAATTGACTAGTATTTATTATATTAATTTTTGAGTGAAAAAAGGAAAAAAAGGAAAAAACTATTTTAATTATATGTTATTAAACGTTAATCTTAAACATTGCTATTATAAGTAACAATTAATGCATAACACTCAATACTTCTATTTCAAATAGTAATTAATATGTGTCAAAGTTATTGATTGATGTATTAAACTATTAATACAAAAATTCATTGATTAAAATAATATAATCATTTAGAAATTAATTAAATAAATTAATAAGTATAAAATACATTTATTAAGAAATCCTACAATTTTAGTTTTTTAAGGCACATATATTAGCTTAAATATTTATTAGATATTATATACATTAAACAAGCAAGTAATATTGATTCTTAAAAATATATAATATAGTTGCTAATAAATAATAAGAATATAATAATATTATCTTGTACAAACACAAACATAGTTTTATTTATTAGAAAGGAATGAAAAATGAGTTGATTTAGTAATAGACTGTGGGATTGTATTTTTTTATACAGCTGCGCTTTTTATCATATAATATTTGAAGTTTTAACTATGATATTAATTGTATTTTCTACACTAAGTTGCAATAAGAAAAATGATATTTTTTTGTGTTTATTAGTTTATTATTATTATTATTATTAATTTTAACATGATAAAATAAGATTTAATGATGTTAGAAGAATAATTTTATTTTTATTTTTAATCAATGAGATCTAGTAGATTAGTTCATTCCCTCATTGTTGCATCTGAGTCGGCTTTTAGGAGGTCGAGTGCTTAATTCATTTCATGGCTCACTTACTTCAAAGATGGTAGAGACTCTTGTTTGTGAACAAGATTGGTTGAGAAAATCATAAGCTCGTCTTTATGCGGAAGAGAGACTTGAAGAACTTAAGCAAATTAAATAAGGTAATCTAATTTACTTTACCTTATTTTAATATACAAATAAATAAAAAATTTCTTTTCAAGTAAAAAAGAAATAACTAGTCTAACTCTTTTTATTTTTTATTTTCTACAGATGTGGCTTCATGTATAACAGTGGATCATCCTACCATCCTATTTGAAGAATGATTGTTTAATAATTTATCTTTTTTTTTTTTCTAATATGGATCTTTTATAAGACATTGTTTGACTTATTTTTTACTTTGCTTGGATTTAACATATTGGATTAATCTTTGATAGATTTTATATGCATACTTTTATGAATAATTTGTATTTGTTTTTACCAATTTTTTAATACTTTTTTATTATATATATTGTTATGAATAGGTTTTGGTTACCCTAAGAACCGAACTTGAAAATAGGTTAACCGATCCTATAGGTTCTTTAGGTTTAGGTTCAGGACCTGACATTCAGGTTCGTGAAATTGTTGAACCTGACATTCAGGTTCAGGTTCAGGTTATTTATAAACGGGTCAGGTTACCTTACCATAAATACCCTTAGAATTTGCAATGTTACTTTTAATATCCCAACTGATCCAATCAAGTCAAACCGTACCCCACGGTGATCTTAACTTTTATTTGGGTCGGGTCGAAGCAAGAATCGGGTTTTGAATATGAGATGACGTGCATGTATGCCAGGTGTACACCGCGTATTAGTAACAAATTAGGGAAAACAAACAAACCAAACAAACCAAACGCCCACGCTAACCCAATCATTCGACCTCTAAATTTATTTTTTTTAAAAAATAAACAAAATGATTTTGTATTCTCTCTCTCAAATCTCGGTACGATAACAATGGCAGTTTCTCTCTCTAATCTCTTTGAACTCCTCCATTTCATTACACCAACTCCTTAGTTTTGAGATCATGTGAACTGCTTGATATTGAATCTTCTAGATTAGTTTAAGTAAAGAGAGAGATCATCTCTTTTTGATGCTGATTTAATTTTCATGGCGATCGTTACCGGAGATCGTTATCTGGAAAAGCTGGTGAAATTCGTCGAGCGACAGGCCGGCGGTTTGATCGACGGAAGCTTAATACTAAAGCTGAATCCCGCCGGCCTTCACTACGTGCAATTGCGGCTCGAGGCCCTCCACGAGCTCGAGAGTCTTCTCGCCGGAGCTCCTGTGGACTATCTCCGAGCCTACGTCTCCGACCTCGGCGACCATCGTGCTCTCGAGCAACTCCGCCGCATTCTTCGCTTGCTTACTTCCTTGAAGGTTGTTTCTGTACTTCCGTCGCCGTTGCGAGACCCTACGCCGCTGTCTCTGCTGCCGTTTGGGAGACTGAGGGTGTTGGAGCTCAGAGGATGCGATTTGTCCACGTCTGCAGCTAAAGGTTTGCTGGAGCTAAGGCATACCTTAGAGAAGATCATCTGTCATAATTCTACTGTGAGTTTGACTTCTTTTTCTTCTCCTTTAGTTTTGAGTTGAGAATAGTGTAATTTTGTTGCAAGATAAGGTGATACTGAGTTCTGTAATGATGATTGAGAATATGGTTTTTGTGTGAGAAGCAACGAGATAGTAGCGGAACGTGGTAAAGACTGGAGGAAACTCACTGTTGTAACGTGTATTCGTTTATTTTCCCCTTATTTATATATTTTTTATTTCCTTAATTTAGTTTCTGATTGATGAAGAGGTTTGGTGCAATAAAGAAAAAACACAGACGGAGTTTTTTTAAAAATGGTTAATCTTTTTGTGTTGAGATTTGTTCAATTGTAGCTGAATCCTAAATGAAAAATGACAAGAAAGAAATGAACAAGAGGACTTGTTAGAACTGCCGATGAGACTAATTTGTGTCAAACTTTTTTCAATTACGCATTCTTGTGATGCTTTTTGTGGTGCTTCTCTCAAAGTAATTTGTTGCACCCTGCTTTTATTGTGCAAATATGGATATGCATCAAATAAAATATTGACTTCTGTTTTGGGTTCCTTTATAATTTAGGATGCATTACGACATGTATTTGCCAGTAGAATTGCTGACATAAAGGACTCTCCACAATGGAACCGGTTGTCATTTGTATCATGTGCATGTAACCACTTGGTTCTTATGGACGAGTCCTTGCAACTTCTTCCAGCTGTGGAAACTCTTGATTTGAGTCGGAATAAAATAGAGAAGGTGGATAATCTACGAAGGTGTTCCAAACTGAAGCACCTTGATCTGGGTTTCAATCATCTACGAACAATTGCACCATTTAGTGAGGTAAGAATTCACGATAAAGTTTCAACTGGTATACATTTGTTTGCATGATTACTAGCTTTGAAGTCTAAGCGCTTGTCCTATCAATTTGCTACTTTTCAATTTTCCCCTGCCAATTATTCTTTTGTATATTCTACTACAGGACAAGTTTCCAATGAATTGTTCACCAAGGTTCATCTTTGAGAATTTGGCTGCTACTTTTCCAATGTGTATCTTCAATTTTTTCTATTAAAATGCTGTCATCCATAGCAATACCTAGCTTATTAATAGAGATTCATAAGAAGGTTGCTCAACCTTAGTACTGCTGTAAAAGCAACTTAGTCTTAGGTTGGTCTGGTTACAATTGAACATGCGTACTATATTTCTCTGTCTTTTTTTGGGGAACATGGGTACCATGCTCTTCACAATAAACAGATGCTTTAATCTTTGCCTGTCTCCTGTCTTCCCATTAGTTAAAATGGGCAAGTCCTACTTCCAAATTGATTTATACAGGTATTACCCATCTTATAGGAGTCAACTTTCTGTTTGAATCTTAGATTGCTTAAGTTTCATTATCAGTATTGACTATTTTTGTGACTAGTAAGGTTTATTTTAAGCATGGGGTCTTGTGAGATTCTAGGCTTGTGCATGTCATAGTGCTTGTTTGTGGTTCATTTTGGAATTTTGTTTTGGCTTTGAATCTTGGATGTAGATAAATATTTTTTATATCTTGGAGTTGGAGAATTGCAATGTGGTACTTATATTGTGTAAAATATGAATGAGAAAAATACTTAAGGGAGTGAGATTGTAGACTTAGCCTTAGAAAAGGGCTGGATTAGGTGGAGCTGAATTGAGTTTGGCCGAATTTAGGTTTAAAAGACTGATGCTTCTAGGCAAGTGACTATTGTATTGGTTTAGGGATGTTGGATACACTCAAGGGATTTTGTGGTTCATCAAGTTCCTGAAATTTGCAGGCTTATCAGATTAGCTTGTAACGACTACAATACATGGGAGGGAGCTATTTTGTTATTTTCAGTATTTGAGGGATTGCTTTTTTATTTTGTTATTCAGTTTGTTATTCGATGATGCTGTCAAAGAGAAGAATTGTTTCACCCCTATTTACAGTGTCCCACATGTGAGGATGGGGTCAATCATAATCAAATCGTTATTCTTCTTTCTTCTTACCTTCTTCTTTCTCTTTTCTCATCTCAAATTATTTTTTCTTTCTCATCCAAATCCTTGGTTGTTACATATCTGGTATCAGAGCAGGTTTCCATCTTTGGGAACTTGGCGTGCAACAAGAACAACTTACCTATGGCTAGCAGGAACTAATTGGGAAGATAGGGTCAATTCCATGGAAGAACAACTTAGGGGCTTTATGGGTGAACTTCGAGAGAGCATGGAACAAAAGTTTGCAAAGGTTGATGGCATGGAGGATCGTTTGTAGACGGTATCCACTCAAGTCGAAGAGTTGATCCGATTGTTTAAAAACCAAGCAAAGCATAGGACTCCACAGGATACTGCAGAAAAATCAGCTCGTTTGGTTGGACCTGGCCTCCTTCCATCTCCGTTGGAAAAGTTGGCTAATGATAGCCAAAGGAAGGGAGTAGCTATGGGAATGGAAGAAGGTAGCAACAATCATAATCAAGGTGGAATAATGTCGAATTATATAGCTAGAGGAATCAATCATGGCCCTATTCCTAAGATTGATTTTCCATATTTTGATGGTACAAACCTAAGGAGTTGGATTAGACAATGTGAGAAATATTTTAGGGTCTTTGGTGTGGCAGAAGATTTCAAACTGGAAGTAGCTTCAATGCATTTAGAGGGGAAGGTTGATATATGGTTCCAAGGTCGGGTGGAGCAAGAGGGGTCGTATCAATGGGACAAATTTGTTAAGGCTATGGTAGGAGGTTTCGTTCTAGGGAATTTGCTGATGTAGTTGAGGAATTCAATAAACTTAGGCAAGGGGGTTCAGTAGAAGAATATCAAGAGCAATTTGAAGACCTTAGGTCCTTTATGTTGCAAGGTAACCCAATCCTAATCGAGGCCTATTTTATTTCGAGCTTCCTTAGTGGTTTATCCGATAGGTTGAGGCCAATGGTGAAGATGTTCAAGCCTCAATCTCTATCTGAGGCATTTGAACAAGCTCGATTACAAGAAGCCTCTGTTGAAGCCTTGTTTAAGCGTCAACCTAAAAGCCAAATTGCGTACCCCAATTCTATAACGACAAATAGAGGCTTTGTGATCACCACCAAAGGTGTTTATGCAACGCCAAAGCCAAACTACCCATAAATGTCGAGGATAGAACCTAGAGCATGCTTTGTTACGGAGAAAAATATTTTCCAGGGCATCAGTGTGTTCAGAAATAGTTTCACTGTATTTTTTCTCAGCAAGAGGAGAATGAACACGAACAGGCTGAAGGTAGTGAAGTGGCTCAGGTTACCAAAGAAGCGGATGTTATTGGGACAGAGGTGGTGGATTTAGGAGGTTAGGTTGCTATTTCGTTGCATGTTTTAAAGGGTACAGTTGGTCACAACACCATAAGGATTAAGGGCTTGGCAAAAGGGACACCATTGTTGATTTTATTCGACAGTGATAGTACAAATAGACTTGAGTGTCTAGAAGATTGCAATTATCACCCCC
The DNA here is from genome assembly GCA_027576455.1 of Erythroxylum roigii. Classification (NCBI taxonomy): domain Eukaryota; kingdom Viridiplantae; phylum Streptophyta; class Magnoliopsida; order Malpighiales; family Erythroxylaceae; genus Erythroxylum; species Erythroxylum roigii. The sequence goes on from JANZXV010000007.1 coordinate 10,905,580, forward strand.
CTCCTTGCGATAGAATTCATAGTAAGTATCTCTGCCCCAACTTTGAATGGAGCATGCAGGGTATTTTGTTTAAGGCGGATCTTGGAGTTCTTGATCTCGATGGGTTCGATATGGTATTGGGAGTGGACTGGATGAAAAGTTTTAGTTTGATCATCTTTGATTTCAATAAGCTGTTGCTTTCTTTTGAGTATGAAGGGAGGAAAGTAGTGTTAAAAGGGACTTGCAGGGGAGGATCAAGCCAGACTTGGTAGCATTAAGGGCAAGGGAATTCAATATTGCATTAAGAATGAGGAGGTGGCCCAATTTTTTGCAATCCTACGTACCACAGAAATTCACACCAATACTAACTCGGGTAACTCTGATTCACCAGAGTTACAGGACCTACTCACTGATTTTTAGGAGTTTGCTTCTCCTACAGTTTTACCACCTCGTAGGTTTTGTGACCATACCATTCCCTTAAAACCTGGGTCTTAACTATTTAATTTACGTCTATACTGTTACCCCATTTTCAAAAGGTAGAAATTGAAGCACTAGTTAAAACTTTGCTGAAGTAAGGAATAATTCAACCGAGCCACAGCCCCCTTGCCTCTCTAGTGCTCCTTGTAAGGAAGAAGGGCAATTCTTGGCGTTTTGTTGGATTATCGTCAATTAAACTCTCTCACCATCAAAGATAAGTTCCCCATTCCTCATATAGAGGACATCCTTGATGAATTGCATGGCGCATCATATTTCTGAAAGATTGACCTTAGGGTGGGGTATCATCAAATTCGCATGAAGGAGGAGGACATTCACAAGACCGCTTTTTGCTCTCATCTGCGTCACTATGAGTTTTGTGTGATGCCTTTTGGGTTGACTAACACTCCCACAACATTTCAATCCTTGATGAATCATATATTTGAGCCCCATTTACATAAGTCCATTCTTGTGTTTTTTTGATGATATATTGGTCTATAGGACTTTTGCTCAGCACCTCCTTCACCTTCGGCTCACTTTTGAACTCATAGTTTATATGCCAATCTATCAAAGTGTTCTTTTGTATAGACTCAAATTGAGTATTTGGGTTATATTATCGATCAAAAGGGGGTGCAAACTAACCCAGCAAAGATTGAAGCTATGAAGAATTGGAAAACGCCAACTTCAGTAAAAGAACTCAAAGGATTTCTTGGTCTGATTGGATATTATAGGCATTTTGTACAGAATTACGGGTCCATTAGCAAGCCGTTGACACAGTTGCTCAAGAAGGATTCATTCCACTGGTCTATTGAGGCATAAGAAACTTTTGAGAAGCTTAAGGAGGCTGTGTGCATGTTAGGATCTTCGGGAGAGGGAAAGAGAATTATTCTAGAAGATGAACAGCAGGCCAAGGAGGGAGTTTGTTATTCAACTGATGTGGCTAGTTAGTTATGCACAACAGAATGTACCTAGAGAGGGGGGTTCTAAAGGGGTATGCAGAGAAGGAAAAGGTAGGCAGAATATTGGAGAGAATATAGTGACAGAAGGATTATCACCTTCTGAGGAGCAAATCTGCTCTGGTTAGAGAGGGAGGAGCAAATCTGCTCTGGTTAGGGAAATACTATACTACTATATTGTAGTGCCAAGCACATTAACCATAGATATATAGAAATAATATAGCAAAACTCTAGTATTCAGAAACTAGAGTCCTAACAGTGCAAGACCCTAGTACTAGTCTTACCAGACTTTTCGAAGCCCTTCATACTTGAAACTGATGCAAGCGACAGTAGTAGTGGTGCTGTGCTCATGCAAGAGTAGAATCCTATAGCATATTTGAGCAAGGCCCTTAGTCTTAAGAACCAAGGACTCTCTATATATGATATGGAACTTTTAGCGGTGTGCTAGTTGTTGAACATTGGAGGCACTATCTTGAGGGAGCTCCATTTATTATTAAAACTGACCATGACAGTTTTAAGGTTTTTATTGCAACAAAAGCCACATACACATTTGCAGAAGAAAAGCTTGTCCAAGCTATTGGGACTCGATTATTCCATTATCTATAGACAAGGTGTTGAGAATAAAGTCACAGATGCTCTTTGCGTAAGTCAAACCATTCAAGTTGCTATGCAATCACACACCTTGTGCTTGATTGGATAGAGGATCTGATACACAGCTATTGCGGTGATGTATGGGCTCCGGAATTTATCGCTAAGGCAACATTGAAGGAGTCTTCTATTCCAGCAGACTACTCTTTTAAGCAGGGGTTGATCCGCTTAAAGGGGTGAATATACGTTGGTACTGCTGAAGATTTTCACCACCGATTAATAGAGTTTATGCATGGCTCAGCAATTGGTGGGCATTCAGGTTGAGAGGGGATGTAACAATGGATGAAAGTTGTATTGTATTGGCCCGCGTTGAAAAAGGAAGTCATAGAGTTTATAAAAGGTTGGGAGGTATGCCAAAAATGCAAGTCTGAACAAATTACATATCTTGGACTACTTCAGCCATTAGAAATACCAAAGCAAGCCTTGAACCATATCAACATGGATTTTATTGATGAGCTACCAAAATCAAATGCAAAGATTCTATACTAGTCGTGGTCAATAAGTTTACGAAGTATGGGAGGGAGCTATTTTGTTATTTTCAGTATTTGAGGGATTGCTTTGTTATTTTGTTATTTTGTTATTCGGCTTGTTATTTGGTTATGCTGTCAGAGAGAAGAATTGTTTCACCCCTATTTACAATGTCCCACATGTGAGGACGGGGGCAATCATAATCAAATCGTTATTCTTCTTTCTTCGCACCTCCTTCTTTCTTTTTTCTCATCTCAGATTCTTTTCTCTCTCATCCAAATCCTTGGCTGTTACATAGCTGTCCATGGTTATAGAAATCCAGGGAAGAAAAGGATGTTGGCGTAAATCTGTATGCTATGTTGTTAACTGCTCCATATAAAGAGTTCATTTCCTCATAATTTGAATAGGAATTGTGTATTGAATTGTCTACAGTAGGCTGAGCTTATATACTAAATTCTAGTACCTATAAATGGAAACTATTGATTTTAATCTCATAATTTATGGGATATTCTAAAACATATCTAATCCTATAATTTATGGGATACTCTCTAATCTCACAATTTATGCAATATTTTAATATAATATGAAAATTAATGCAATCAATCAATCAATATACATGATTTTGCTACACATTTCTCTTCCAGTTGTCCATCAATTTTGAGAAAAAAAAAAAAAAGAGAATGGTGGCAGGAATCTCTCTGGTGAAGTGCATTGCAGCCTCTGTAAATTCCCTGCTGCCCTGCTCACTCCTCCAAAAACACATTTTGAAATACAGTTCTAATATATTCTGCATCTTTCTGACGCGAATATGAAATTGAGATAAGCTCAAAACTTAGGATACCTTTGGCTGAATTGTTCTCTTACAATATTATGCTGGCTTCGTCTATTTTACAGTGGCTTATCCTAGTTTATCATTAAATGCTTTAAAATATGAACTTCTATTATTTTTTTCCTTCTATAAAGGAATTAGTTTAGACCTATCCAGCAACATTGTTGAAATATGCAGGTCTCCTGTCATATTGTGAAACTTGTTTTGAGGAGTAATGCTCTAACTACGTTAGGTGGGCTTCAGAATTCGAAGTCACTTGAAGGGCTTGATGTTTCCTACAATATGATTTCCAATTTTTCAGAGCTGGAGTTCCTCTCGTTGCTTCCATCTCTGCATAACTTGTGGTTGGAAGGAAATCCATTGTGCTGTGCTAGATGGTATCGAGCACAAGTGTTCAGCTATTTTGCTTATCCAGAGACAGTAAGTGCTTGGAATTGTTTTTCTCTACACTCGTATTATCTTATTTTCTAAAACTTTTCTGCATCTAATAAGTGATTCTTTAAGATGCATTAGAAGTTTCTCCCCTCAAAGCTGGTTCTGCTAGAGTAACAACGTTCATTCTTTACTGTTCATGGCTAATTAGTTAAAATTAGATGACAAAGGAATCAGCCGAAGGGAGTTTTGGAAGAGGCACATCGTGATTGCCAGCAGGCAGAAGCAACCTGCTAGCTATGGATTTTATTCTCCTGCAAAATATGGTGCTGAAGGAGAAGAAAACAGAAATAGGAAAAAGGTAGGTCACTGAAGTTGAGATGCTGCAAATCTATGTGAAAACATGATATATTCCTGTGGATATGCATGTTATTTTGCAATTTTATTTGAATATGCTTTCAATCATTGATCTAATTCTGAAGAGGAATTTAAAATATCTATATTGACATATACATTATTGCTACTTCAATGTGTTGCTTTTTGCAGAAGAAAATATCCCGTCTTGCTCCTATTGAGTGTGAAGAAGATAGTTCATATTTTTCTTCTGATCAAGAGTCTTTATCTTGTGATAATGAGGTCCAAAGTAAAGAAGAGAATATCATTTCTGATGATGATGCAGAAATAGTTGATTTGATCAACAAAGTTGAATTCATGAAAAAAGAGCGTTCTATACTTTGGTTGCGGGAATTTAAGGAGTGGATGGATCATGAATATGATGGTTCTGCAGATGGCAGTGCATGCAATACATTACATCACATTAAGGAAAATTGTGCAAAAAATAAAATGATCCAGAATCATCACAACAGCAGTTTAAGACATTCCTTGCATTCTTTCCAACTTTCAGAAGACGATATTAGTTTGAATTTTTTGGAAACTAAAAATTCCTCAAAGGATATATCTAGTGGTTCACATCATGGGGTTGTTCTACCTGGCATGGGGAGAGTGAATCTAAGGCAGAAATATCAGAAGTTGTATTCACATGAAGGCATTGGTGGTCGATTCCTGCAAGCTAAATATCCCAATCTTGATTCCTTTACAATTCAAGGAGGCCATGTGGTACGTGAAAATGGTAGCATATCAGCACTGACTACTATAGACGATACCACTGAGTCGCATTCTTCTTCTGCCTACCCCCGGTCACCTCCTCATTACCAAGAAGACATTTTGCATCGTCGGCATTACTTGGTGGAAGAATTTTTGCAGCTATCTGCTGAGTCCTTTTCAATGGCATCATCTGATAGTGACACAAGCTCTAGTGATGGCAATAGGAATGAAGATCAGTCAAATGAAGAATACTTGAATCATGGTATATAACTCATTATTAAACTCTTACAGGGTTAGAAATTATGATCAAGGTCATATGACCAAAAATGAGAGATGTTGCTTTGATGCAGATGCTGAATCTAGTACTGCAAAGCTTCCAAACTCCCACGATGAGAATGCTTCTACTGTTTCTCATGATGGAGAAATTTCTAGCTTCGTCAAGCCAGGTTATACTTGTCTAGATGGCAAGAAAACCAATAGGAAAGCAAGACGAAGAGTTGTTTCACTGTCAGAGGAAACATTCAATGAGACAAGCAGATTAGAAAATTCAAACTGCAACATGAATAATAACAATGCTGATGCAGAAAGTGAGGGAGGGACACAAATGGTTAAGGGGAGGGATATTCTTGCTGTTAGTGATACGACAAAAATGAAGACTGGTGCAACCACAAATAAACAAAATGCTGGTGATTTTGTCGTGGCATACTTCAACTCAAATGTTGCTGATGTCAAGTTGAATGAAACCTGTCAGCATTATGTTCTCTGTGATTGTGTTCTTGACACAGAATACTTGTGCCAAGAAAGGTTAGTTACCTGCAATGAACAAGAATTGTGGGAGGATGACTTGAACCGGTGGATATGGAAATTATTTTGTCAAATGGGAAAATGGAAACCTGACTGAATTTTGGAGTGAATTATTTGTTGAATGGTAAAATGGAAACCTGGCTGAATTTTGGGGTGACTCTTTTAATAGGATAATTAAAACTGTTTGATTATTTAGCTTCCAAATTTTATCTTTCTAAATTGCTGTATATGATTGCTAGTATTCTTCTCATTTCTCTTTGGTTCTCGATGGGCATCTAGTGTGACTTGTGAGAGTATCAGCAATTTCATGCTGACATGGTCGCTTGATATGTGCTTTATTTCTTTCATTTCTTATATGAAGTGGCCTTTTATATCCTTCTATTCTATGGGGCCTTACATCTGTTTGTTTTCCTCTTTGAAAAGATTACTGAACTCGTAAAGAATTTCAGCAGCATGAATTGTTTGCGCACCTTTCATAACTATCCTAGTCGATGTTAGTATGTGAAGTTGGGTGCTTTTCACAATAGTCATGGATCTTTAGGCTTTCTTTCCAATACAGATCTGATCACCTTTCACTTCTTTGATCATAATTCACAAGTAATTGAATTGATATTGTGTTCCTGTTTAGAAAGAAATGAAGGCTTTAATAGGAAATGATTCATGGGATATTCTTGAGCTGCTAAAGAACAAAAATGTGACAGGATGCAAATGGATAATTACTGATAAGTTAGATGGAAGTATTGGGAGGTAAAGGCAAGGCTGGTAGCACAAGGTTTTAGACAAACTAATGGGAAGATTATGAAGAAAAATTTGTTCTGGTGGCTAAATTGAGTTCCATGAGGATACTGCTGTTTCTTGCAGTTAACTTGGAATCAGAAATTTTGCAATTAGACAATAAAAATACATTTCATAATGGTGAAATAGGGGAAGAGATATATATGAACTATGAAGATTCCTCCTGGTTTTGAAGTAGGAGAAGGAGCTCGGAAGGTGTGGATATGTCTTTCTATGGGCTGAAACAGTCACCAAGGGCCCATTTCAAAAGATTAAGCTCTGTTCTTATTCAGTTTGGATACAAACAGGGACAAGCTAGTAATACCCTATATACAAAGTATCCAGCAATTGGAAAACATTCCATATTTTTTGTGTATGTGGATGACATGATAATTTGAAGTTAAACATCTGTTGAGACCTGAATTTGAAGTTAAAGGCGTTGGCACTTTGAAATATTTTTGGGGTGAGGAAATTGCTAGAAGCAAAGAAGCCATTCTATTCTCTGAACGGAAGTATGTCCTAAACCTCTTAGAAGAATTTGGGATGGTTGATTGTAGTCCTATTGGGACACCTTTAGAAAGAAAATTGGAAGAGTAGGGAAACTGAAAATAATACACCTGTTTACAAGGGAATATACCAAAGGTTGGTCGGGACATTTATCTACCTTTCACTTAGTCGTATGGATATTGCTTATGCCATAGCTGTTGTGAGTCAATTTATGCATTCACCTACTAAGCAACATTTGGATGCAATATTTTGCATCATGATGTATTTAAAGGGGACACCTGGGAAGGGACTAAAATTTGAAAAAGTGGCTCTAGAGGAGGTAAGCGGCAGTTTGGACTTGCATATAGTAGTGCTGAAGCAAAATTCAGGGCAATCTCCTAAGGAATATGTGAGCTAATTTGGTTGGAGAGGTTGATAGGGGACCTACAGGTGCCATCTACCTATCCGTCTATGTTTTATAGTGATAGCAAGTCAGCTATAAACATTATTAATAATCCAACTCACCACATGTTTTTATGGGATATCCAAAGATTGGCTGAAGTTTCATAACTGGGGAGATTGATAATGGAAGAGTAAAGCTCACTTTTTTGCCTACAACAATTCAATAAGTACATGTGTTCACTAAGGCATTGCTGAAATCGAGTTTCAAATCATTGCTTGCCAAGTTGGGAATGGTAGACATCTGTTTACTAGAGAGAGTTTTGGAAAGTTTGGAATAATCTGAATCCCAAAATTTTAAGGATCCAGATTTCATTATTTTAGCAATTAAAATATTTTTTTGACAATCTTAAGAATATAATAATTTCGTAGGATCTCTTTAGAGGATACTCGTAGTTCTTTTTTATATATACTGTAGAAATAATGAATTGGATGTACGAGTTATTCCTATTCTCTAGACTACCTTGTTTCAATTCTCACCAAGATTGTCTTATGTGAAAGTACTTAATACTCTTCTGGTGGCACTTCTGGTGCAAATTTTTGTATTTCTTATACAACATGTTTACGCTACTTGTTGTTTCTTTTTGCAGAGAAATAGCATTATTATTGAGCAGTGAAAATAGGGTGTATGTATTCCTCCTAGGCTTCACACTTTATGAACCAGGTTTGTAATCAAGTTTTTATAGAATAACTTTTAATTTGTTATGATTCCAATTTTTATACGGAAAAGGTTTTGAGCATATTATTCAGCCTGCGGAACTTTGAAACTTAAATTTGACACACATTGCAGAGGGGATCATAAGTTTACTGTGTTCGCATAGTGTTGGAGATGTTAGAGAAATTATAGTTGGTGTCGGATTCCAGGTTGTGAGGTTAGTAATTTGTGATACTATTTATAGTTATGGAACTATTCAATTTCCTAAGACTTTCTTTTGTCTGTTTTGGTAAGGTTATGTATCAATGAAGGAGCAACGTACTTGTTTCTAACAAGGTCCATTGAAAACTCTAGGCAGTTACTTCATACGTTGCAGTTTTTTGATCCTGTTGCAAGATTTAATAACTGTTTGCTTAGAAGGTGAGCTGTTTTATCTTCTTCTTTTGACATAATCTAGCATTTTTACTGTCTAGGTGCATGCACAAGCTTTTGATTTTACATTCAATCCATTAAGAGCCTTGCTTTTATAGTCATTATTGCTCTTTTTATGATAAGACGGGTTTTGGGAATTTATATGGCAGTTTGGAGCAGGTTCAGGTTGACTTATTTGAGAAACAAATATGCGGGGGTGCAAAAGTAAGCATTTTTCAGTATTGTATGGTGCGTGTTCAAAACAATGAAAATGAAGGTACACTTCTTACTTGTTTAATGTTGCTTGAGCTTTTCTAGATCATCTTGTTAGACTATCGTGTTCTTCTTGCGGAGTTGCAGTGGATCAATCATGATTGCTTCTTTAAATTTAGCGGGCAATGTATATTAAAAAGAAAGGAAGAAGAGAAAAACAGTAAACTCTGGAAATAATAGAAAGAAATGGGAAATACAGAAGGGACTTGTAACTCAATAATATGGAAACTATTTTCTAACAGTGAAAAATGATTGCCGACGTGGACCTGGGGATGCTGCCATCCTACAAAAGCTGGAAATGAAACAAATTCTAAAACAATAATCCTAAGTGATTATTGTGGCTTCACTAGAGTTAAAATAAGAGAGTCCGTTTACTTGAAAATATCTTCCAAATTGCTTTCTTTCGAGCAAACCAAAAAATCATTTGGAGGAGAGAGATGTGTTTGTCCTCTTTCAATCAGAAGAATATTGCCTTCGCCCGCTTATAACTTTTATATGATTATCTAAATGGTGGAGTATTACTTGCCTGCGGCCACAGCTTCATTACTTGACAAATTGTAGAGCCATTATTTGATAAGACTTCATTTTGCCCGGTAAACTCTAGGACACATTTTTACAGTTAACTGCAAACATGAAGAGGCTGTCCGGCATTGGTCTAAATAATGAACAATACCACTTAACATAAAACAATCCAAACTATGAACCTCAATATCTACTCATTGGGATATGTTGGAGATTGAAACATGTTTTTTTAATAGAATTCCCACATATTACACTAATATATCCAGAAAGATGAATAGAGTTCAACCTGATCCCTACATTCTAATCAAGTACTATTTTTTTTGTTATTATTCATTTTATTTGATGAAATGCCTTTTACTCTTTTGGTTGCAACAAGTTTTCTAACATGGGGATTGTAGTTGCTGCTTTAATTGAAGCCTTTGACTTTGAATGAAAGAATCAAAGCTTGTTTAGAAGTAACGTTTGCACTAGTTGAATTTCAATTCTTTTCCTCATTCGGTTGATGTACATATCCAACATGGGATTGGGAATCAAACTTCATATCTTGAGTATGAGGGATGTAGTTCTGACGGAGACTGCTTGCAAAAGTAAGACTGAATGGCAGTTTAAACTGGCTCATATTGAACCTTGCTCTAAGTTTGATATCATATATTGTGAATTTCAAAAGCTGCACTTAATTTACCACAATTTCCCTTTTCAGTTTTCTGGTTAGTGTGTTCTTCCTTTTGTCTTGCCCTATGGTGGCTCTTTCCGTTTGACATGCTCAAAGTTTCTGTTATTGGGACAGAGGCACCTTGGGGCTTGAGATCACTGTTTGTAAGTGGAGAATATGTCCTTTTGTGCATTGAAAACATCAAGAACTTCAGCTGTCCTTCAATGGATGCATCAGCACCTCCATACTTCATCCTCGATTCGTGTTGCTCCATTTATTATGTCTCTGAGCTGGCAAGTTTTCAAAATCTTCTTTTTCTTCCTCGTAGTTTCAGAGTTATATTTGTATGTGCTAGATGTCATTTAGAATCCTGTAATTTACCATCACTGCATGTTTGCAAAGGAGTAGTTGGGATATATGCTTGCCAGAGGGTTGCACTTCAACTTTGTGATCCATTTTGTTGGCTTTACTGCATCCATTTAAGGTGAGAAAATTATACTCGTTAAAATCTGGATTTCCAATTTTCAGATGGTTGATGCTGTGGATCACTGTCTGACCTTGGTCCTTACACACGGGACAACCAAGTTCTGTCCCTATGGAACTCAGGAGAAAGTTAAAAGAACAGATGAGAAAAATGCAACTTCAGGCTTGTTGACATGGAAGATCAAGTGGTTCTCAGAAGATAGTCTATTCAATTTTGTGGCATTGGTGAAAGCAATTCACAGTGGGACGACGGAGTCTTCTTTGCTTATAACATCCATGTCGTGAACCTTGTCTTCCTACCTTTTCTGTATTTGTTTCATTATTTATTTCATTCTTTTGATTCAGGCATTGTTTTCCCTTTTCTGCTTTTCATATTTTTGGTTTTGGTTTTGGTTTTGGTTTTGAGTTTATCGTATTTTAGGTAAGAGTGAATAGCGTTCTTGACTTTTTATTCATTGATTTGTTTAGCTAATGGTTTACCATGTACAGAATTGTACAGTGTATAGAGCATCAATGTACGCTGCCTCAGTTTCTGCCGTATTATTTAGGTAACTATTTCCAAATTTCTAACTTTAGACAAAATCTTAAATATATTTCCATCTGAAACATTAGATTTCATGGTGTATAAGATTGTATAATCATTTATCCCGTTGCTAACGCTATTAGTGACACGGTTATTACTTATTTGCATCTGTTCTATACAAGGAATAGAAAAGCAGGTCAAGTAATATGAAACAAACTCCATTGAGTGCAAAGAAAGAAAAAAAAAAGAGAGAAAAATAGAAAACATCTGTGGACACTAAACTAAGTTGAATTTTAAGCCACTGTCTTTACTCCAGGGAATCCCAGCAAAATAGAAGCAAAGAAGCCATTCTATTCTCTGAACGGAAGTATGTCCTAAACCTCTTAGAAGAATTTGGGATGGTTGGTTGTAGTCCTATTGGGACACCTTTAGAAAGAAAATTGGAAAAGTAGGGAAACTGAAAACAATACACCTGTTTACAAGGGAATATACCAAAGGTTGGTAGGGACATTTATCTACGTTCCTTTGGTCGGGACATTTATCTACCTTTCACTTACTCGTATGGATATTTCTTATGCCATCGGTGTTGAGTCAATTTATGCATTCACCTACTAAGCAGCATTTGGATGCAATATTTCACATCGTTATGTATTTAAAGGGGACACCTGGGAAGGGACTGATATCTGAAAAAGTGGTTCTAGAGGAGCAGAAGGCTTTGCTAATTCAGATTGGGCTTGTTCTATGGACTACAAGCCGACTACCTATCCAACTAAGTTTTATAGTGATGGCAAGCCAGTTATAAACATTATTAACAATCCAACTCACCATATGTTTTTATGGGATATCTAAGGATTGGCTGAAGTTTCGTTACTGGGGATATTGATAATGGAAGAGTAAAGCTCACTTTTTTGCCTACAAGAAGTCAATAAGTAGATGTGTTCACTAAGGCATTGCTGAAATCGAGTTTCAAATCATTGTTTGCCAAGCTGGGAATGGTAGACATCTGTTTACTAGAGGGAGTTTTGGAAAGTCTGGAATAATCTGAATCCCAAAATTATAAGGATCCAGATTTCATTATTTTAGGAATTAAAATATTTTATTGACAAACTTAATAATATAATAATTTCGTAGGATCTCTTTAGAGGATACTCGTAGTTCTTTTTATATACTATAAAAATAATGAATTGGATGTATGAGTTATCCCTATTCTCTAGACTACCGACATAAATCTTCACAAGACTTGCAAGTATATCTCAAGAAAAATCATATAATGGAATATAAAATTATCAGATATGAACAAAGTAAGGCCAAATATCGAAGGGAAGAAAAGACTAAAAAAAGAATGAAAATGGTTAATCTAAAAGGCTTGAGCATTATTTACCAAAACAAACAAAAAAACGCTTGAGCATTAAAAAAAAAAAAGGATTGTTCGCGAAAGATAATTTTTAGATTGATTGTTTATAGAAATAGGCATTACTTATTAGGCATATAATAATAGTAAAACAATAACCTCATTATAATCTCTTTGTTTCTTGAAACTCTAGTATGTCTTGTAAATAAGATGGACGTGCATATTGAGACAAATTATTTTGAATGAAATTTTTTATTTTACTTCTTTTTTAGTTGATGTCATATTTTTTAATCTATAATTTATATAATTTGTAAAAAAATTTGCTTAGTTTTGATTTATAATAAAAATTAAAAATTAAACTTATTTAGTTAAGAATTGTAATCAAAACTAAAAACAAAAATATATTTAATTTCATGATGTTTTTTTAAATTTATTCTTGTTATACTACTAGATATTAATATTAAAATGCAATTTAATTCATTTCTTAATATATGTAAATTTATTATTATATTAATTAATTATAATTATTAAAATAAAAAGTATGAATGCTTACTTTCTTACTTCAGCATTAACGAGCGTTTGACATTCCAAAATTCAAACAGACACTTCAATGCTGAAGCATACGCCACTTATAGAACATATATGGAATGACATCGGAGATTGAAATCATTTACTAAGTGGCTCTTTATATTAGTTACAAAGCCACATATGAGTGCAGTTTTTCTTTATAGGCCTTATAAGGACGAAAGGCCAAAACTTATCATGTGAATTTGGTAGTAGTTGTTCAAGAGACTAGATGCGCTTTACTCAAGCAAAGCAAAGTGGTAGAAAATAAAAACTATTTCCTCCTCATTTTTTGTATCTCTACTTGGATCAATTCAGATTTAATGAATGGATGGAGAGGGATATTGGGTAGCATACATAAACGGAAACAGCCACCCTATACCCTTTTACTTGGCGCACCACTTCATTATCCTTATTAGTTAAATTCTTTTTACAACACTCCGTACTCAGAAATATGTAAGTTATAAAACCTTCTATGGATATAAGTAAGTCTACGTGAGACTTCTATGGATATAAGAATAGTTTCAAGCGAAAGTGATTAGAGAATTTATTATGGAAAAGGAAATAATTACAAAACCAACTAGAAGAAGAGTCTGAGGAACTGAGTTGCAAATCAAGGGTTGGGACCAAATTTTTGTAAGATTTTTAGATCAGGCGACACTTTCTTTAGGGATGAATTATTGAACAGGAGCACCAATTTTGATTTTACTTTTTGGTTCTCCTTTAACCTGCAAAATAGAAAGTGAGTTAATATTGCTACGGCGAATATGCTTAGGTTAATGGAAGGGATTACCATTTTTGGCTAAATGATTTTTTTTTAATCCAAAGCGTGTCCCACTATCCACCTTTTGATAGTTTGTTTGAAGTCTTAAATGGCACTTGTTGTACCATCTTTACCTCCATTGCTGTAGTAATTTGTGCTTTCTTCTTTCTTTATTGTTACTGTTGGAAATGAAGGAGGGTCACGTTGAGGTGTTTTCTTGTTTGTGATTGAGGCCATTGGGAGAAAGGAAGATTGAGCTGAGCAATGAGAGAGCACAAAAAATAAAAAAAAAAAGGGATGATAACTAGAAATTTCTATTTTGAAAATCGATTGCCAAACTAAACAATTTTTTTTCATAATTTTAATGAAGTTTTTATTTTTTAAAAATAAGAAATCAAAATAAAATAGAACCAAATAAGTAAGTTTCTTATTTTCATATTTTTTTGGCAATGATAACAAAATTCACAAAAAAATATTCTTATTAAGGCATTACACAGGAAATTTTGTCTAAAGATATGCAGGAGTTATCCACGATTACAGATAAGAATAAAAGTGAGTCCAATAAACCTCTTATGAGAAATAAAGAGTTTTAAGGGATAGATAGACATACAGAGATGAAGATGAAACCCTCTATTGAAGAACCAGAGTTAGAGTTGAAGAAACTACCTGATCATTTAGAATCTATGTTTCTTAAGGAGTTAAAATTGCCTGTAATTATTGCAACAAGTCTAGAGGTGGCTCAAAAAGAAAAGTTGTTAGCATATGACCTAAAGTGATCCCATGAGCTTAGCAAAAGAAGATCTAGAAATCGGAAGAATAGCTTATAAAAATCACCACAGAAAGCAATTGAGAGAGTTATAGTGAGATCGATAAACAGAGGACTTAGGAGGTCATATTGATACTGAAGAATCACACATCATGGTGGACTAACCAAGGACGATGTTCGATTATGCTAGATCAGACTTGGCAAGAGTGGAATCCAGGATTGTCATACAAATTATGAACTCCAATAATTTTGAGATCAAGTTGAGTATCATACAGGTGAAACAATTTGTCCAATTTGATGGATTACGAGATGAGGATTCGAATACGAATATCTCAAATTTTCTAGACATTTATGAAACTTTCAAGATAATTGGAGCTAATGATGTCAAGATAAGACTGTGGTTATTCCGATTTTCATTAAAGGGAAAAGAGAAGCAATGGTTAAACTCAATGCCACGATCATCACTTAAAAAATGGGATCAAGTGCTAGAGAAATTCTTATTGAAATACTTCCCATCAACAAAGACTGCAAAGTTGAGGAACAATATCTCCTTTTCTCCCAAGTTGATTCCAAAACACCATATGATACATAGGAGCAGTTCAAGGAGATGTTGAGAAAATTCCCACATCATGATTTATTGCTTTGGATGCACATCCAAACCTTTTATAATTAGTTGAATCAAAATGCAAGGCAATCAATAAATGCAGCGACTGGGGGTACTCTTAATAATAAGACACCTAAAGTAGCTTAGGACCATATTGAAGACATGGTAATGAACAATTACTAGTGGTGCTCTTCTTTAGCCAAAATTAATAAGCCAATGGGGGTATACAAAGTAGACGCAGTGGTGTAGTTAGCAAACTAGGTGGAAGCGCTAACAAAAAATTGATAGACTAACGATGAATCAATAATGCCAAGTTATGCATTGAGAAGTGTGTGGGCAAGAGCACTCAAATCAAAACTGTTAAACAGTACAACCCGAGCATATGGATTATATAGGGAATGCTTTTAGGCCCCAAAACAATCTATAAAGCATCATATACAATCCGAGATGGATGAATCACCCCAATTTCTCTTAGGAAATCAAAGGTAAGCAAGGAACAACCCTTTACTGAGATTTTAGCAACAAGCACCTCAACCTAAAAAGCCTACTCTGAAAGAGAAAATGGTAAACTTTATTTAAGAATTAGACATGAGACATTAGATAATAGAGGTTTCTATAGATAACTTGGAAGTTTATATCAATCAATTAGAAAAAATATTATTTGAAAGACCAAAGGGGAGTTTTTTCTAATACCATAGAGACAAATCCTAAAGAACTTGTGAAAGCACTCACCCTTAGGAGTGGAAAGGAATTTCAAGTTGATAGTACGATCCAATGTGAGGAGGAGGATCACTAGAAGAGTCAAGAAAAGGTTAAAGATACAAGGCATCCTCTAAAACTGAAAGCAATTTAATTCACTGATAGTTGCACATTAGTATGTGTTTTTTAAGTATTTGGTATGTGTTTCTTGCATGATAGGTTAGTATTGTTGTGTTTTAGCAATTATTTTGGGTGTTTTTGTTGAGTTTGATCTTCATGGTTGTCCTTTTGTGTTTGATATTGGTTTAGGGTAGGAATTGATCATTTTGGTGTAGGAATAGAGAGTTGACACCTTTGTAATTGAGCTAGGGACCAAGAAAAGAGAAGAGAAGTGGAGCTGCTGAAAAACAAAAACCCACGACCGTGGAGAAAGTTTATGTTAAGTTAACCCACGATCTTGGGAAATCTATGGAGAAAGTTTCTATTAAGTTAATCCACGATCGTGGGAAGCATAATTATAATTCCCACGATTATGGGAACTGCAAGTCGAAGAGACGCATGTGTTTCACGTATGTTTTTTAGGTTTTCATGACTTTATAAGACATAGAATCCCGAGAGCTGTTATGGGGCTGCGAAACTTGCATCCTGGAGCTAAAAGACAGATTGAGAAGCCTAGAGATAGGGGAGATTTAAGGTTTCATTCCCAATTGGGCAAAGAAGAGGAGGAGCTGCCCCGTCCAGTCTTATTTCAATTTCTTTCTCTTCTAGCATGTTTATCATGGATTATTTAATTGTTGGGGATG
>JANZXV010000007.1:10944669-10958959 GCA_027576455.1 Erythroxylum roigii
TTTAGTATTAAAATATAAAATATTAATTAAATTAATACATAAAGATAAATAAAGCCTTTTCATTAATTCAAAATAATGTCTTACATTAATTTGCATCCAATTGATTGGCTGCAAGGGCATAAACTAACAATCTCCCACTTACACTAAATCCAATCCCCTATGAATCTAATACCATATCCATCCCTATGACGATCATGTCTTTTTTGAGACAATGACTTAATAAGAGGATCTGCTAGATTCTCTTCAGTGGGAACTCGCTCCAATGTTATGTCTTTCCGCTCCATTGTCTCCCTGATCAAGTGAAACTTCCTGAGTACATGTTTGGACCGTTGATAAGACATGGGTTCCTTTACTTATGAAATAGCACCGTTGTTGTCACAATACAATACTATGGGCTCAACAATGCTAGAAAGCACTCCAAGTTTAGTGATGAACTTCTTGATACAAACAGTTTCCTTTATCGCCTCTGACGTTGAAATGTACTTTGCTTCGGTCATTGAATCTACGATGGTTGGTTATTTAGAACTTTTCCAACTAACTGCACCACTATAAAGAGTAAAAATATACCCTGACTGTGATCTACTATCGTCTTGATTAGACTGAAAATTGACATCCGAATAACCTTAAACTCTCAGCTCAACTCCTCCATAGACCATAAAAATATCTTTAGTCCTTCTCAAGTACTTCAAGATGTTTTTCACAACCATCCAGTGGCCCTCACCGGGATTAGATTGATATCTACTTGTTATGCTCAAAGTATAAGCAACATCTAGTCTAGTACATAGCATCGCATGCATGATTGATCCAACTACCGGAGCATATAGAATACAATACATTTTATCTCTCTCCTTTTGTGTCTATGGATATATACTCTGTGAGAGAGAAATCCCATGCGATATGGGTAAGAATACCCTCTTGGAATTCTCTATGCTAAACCTCTTTAACACTTTACCTACACACGTGGATTGAGATAATCTAAGCAACCTTTTTTTATCTATCTCGATATATCTTTATACCTAGTATATAAGCTGCTTCTCCCATATCCTTCATGAAAAAGTTCTTAGATAACCATATTTTAACAGACTGGAGCATTGAAATATCATTTCCAATAAGCAATATGTCATCCCCATAAAGCACTAAAAAACAACTGCACTTCCACTTACCTTCTTGTAAACACAAGGTTCATCCACATTTTTTATAAAATCAAACTAATTGATTATTTCATCAAAACAGATGTCCCAACTCCGTGATGCTTGCTTAAGTCCATAAATGAACTTTTGCAACTTGCATACTTGATCAGGAAATTCTTTGGATTCAAAACCCTCAGATTGTGTCATATACACATCCTCTTGAAAATTACCATTGAGAAATGTTGTTTTGACATCCATTTGCCACATTTCATAATCACGGTATGCTGCTATAGCCAATAAAAACCTTATAAATTTAAGCATTGTTACTGGTGAAAAAGTTTCATCAAAATCAACTCCTTATTTTTGTCTATAACCTTTCGCCACCAACCTTGCTTTGTATGTATGTACATTTCCATCCATGCCTATTTTTCTTTTAAAAATCCATTTGTACGCAATAGGCACTATACCTTTAGGTGCATTCACCAAAGTCCATACTTGGTTAGTGTACATGGATTCCATTTCGGATTTCATTGCTTCTTGCCATTTTAAAGAATCGATGTCTGATATTGCTTCTTTAAAAGTACTAGGCTCCTCATCTATGAGTGATACATTATCCTTTCCATGCTCTATATGTAGATCTAATCTAGTGGGAGGACGACGTATCCTACTAGTTCGTCGCGGACTATGTATCTTTTGAACTCTCGGTTATACATCATTGTAAATTTGTGGTTCTTGAACTTCTCTAAGTTCAACCTCACTCCCACTACTTTATTTGAGAATGAATACTCTTTCTAAGAATGTAACATGTCTTGAGACAAACACCTTTTGTTCAATAGGATGATAGAATTGATAACAGAAACTTTCAAATTTGCATTTATTTGATTTAGCTTGAAGCTTAATAGATATAGCACGCCTCACATAAGCTTCGCATTCCCAAATCTTTAAGTGTGATAATCCAGGTCTTCTACTAGTCCATATCTCATATGGTGTCTTATCAACCGATTTAGATAGAACTCTGTTTAGAAGATATATTGCGGTTTCAATTGCGTATCTTCAAAAGGATATAGGAAGGACTATATGACTCATCATGGAATGTACCATATCTAATAGTGTACGATTTCTCCTCTCAGAAACTCCATTATGTTGTCGATTTGTAGGAGGAGACCATTGTGAGAGAATCTCATTCTCTTTTAAGTAATCAAGAGACTCGTGGTCTAAGTATTCATCACCTCGATCTGATCTAAGTGTCTTAATACTTTTACCAATTTGTTTCTCTACCTCTAGTCTAAATTCTTTGAACTTTTCAAATGATTCAGACTTTTGTTTCATAAGTACACATAACTATATCTAGAATGGTCATCTGTGAACGTAATGAAATATGAGTATCCACTTCTGACATTTGTGGACATAGGTCCACATACATTTGAACGCATTAATTTTAGTAACTCACTAGCACGTTGTCTCATTCCCTTAAGGGATAGTTTGGTCATCTTTCCCAATAAACAAAATTCACAAATTCCATATAATTCATAATCAAAATGATCTAAATATCCTTCTTTATGTAATTTTGTGATTCTAGTTTCATCGATATGACCTAACCTACAATGACATAAATAAGATGGAGTTTGGTTACTTAATTTTCTTTTCTTACTATTTATGTTAAAAATTGACCTTTCTGGATCTAATCATACAAACTATTTGTAAGCAATCCAGATCCATAATAAACATCATATTTATAAAAAGAATAACTGTTATCCTTAATTATAAAGACAAATCCATTCAAATGCAAATAAGAAATAGAAATTATGTTTTTTGTAATAACATAAACATAATAACAATTATTAAGTTCTAATATGAGGCCAGAAGGCAAAGTTAAACTACAAGTTCCTACAACTAATGCAGCAACTCGTGCTCCATTGCCAACTCGCAGGTCCACTTCATCTTTCTTTAATGATCTACTCCTTGTTAACATCTGCATGTTATTACATAAGTGAGAACCACAACCAGTATCTAATACCCAAGAATGTGGAACAGAAGTAGAAAGATTGATCTCAATCATAAATATACCTAAAGAGACAGCTTCCTTAAGCTTTTTATCTTTCAGGCTAGCAAGAAAAAATGGGCAATTCCTCTTCCAATGTCTGTTGACTCCGCAATGAAAACATGTGCTCTTGTCATTGCTCTTTTTCATGACACCTCCTTTGTCTTTTACACATTAGTATAAGCCTTTTATTTCTTGTTATTATTCTTCTTAAAGCCCTTTTTCTTGCTTTTAAAAGAACTATCAACAAGTACAGAACTGGGTTCCTTCTTAAGGCACCGTTTTAAGTATGTTCAACAATTCAGGCAGTGTCATGTCCTTCTAATTCATGTTGAAGTTCGTGACGAACTGTGAAAAGCTTGAACACAGAGACTGCAATACCAGATCAACGGTTAACTCGTGGTCCATGACAAAACCTAATTGGGTCAAATTTTCAATATACCCAATCATCTTCAGCACATGAATGTTGACTGAAGATCCTTATGTCATCTTGCATTGAAATAGTGCCTTGGAGATTTGATATCGCTCTACCCTACTTTGTGCACCAAATAACTCCTTAAGATGTAGTATCATTGTAGGTGCATCCATGTTCTCATGCTGCCTCTAAAGTTTAGGAGACATGCAAGTTAACATCACATATGTTGTTTGTTCAATGTCATTAACAGAACGCTGATATTTCTCCCAATCTTCATCAGTTGCATCTGAACAAAGTTCTGATAGAGCAGGAGTATCAAGAATGTACAACTTTTTCTTTTGCCTAAGAACTATTCTTAAGTTTCGTAGCCAGTTCGAAAAGTTTGGTCCAGTCAGCTTGTTAGCATCCATGATGCTCCTCAATGTCAGGTTGGTACTCATCTTCAAATTCAATAACTGAAAAACATAAAAGGAGTATATATTAGTTTATATCCAAAAATCAAATAAAATAAGGACTTTAAAATATTTGATTACTCCTACTATTATATCAAAAAACTATCAAATAATTTCATAGTGGGCTAGGATCCTATTTAAAATTAATTGATCTTGAGTTTGCTCAACAAACAAACTAAAAATAAATTAGCTAGAAAACAACTTTTCAATCACATCTCCTGTGACTCCTAGAACCATTAGGTGACAACTTTTGCCAAAAATATATCATTTCTAACCCTGCCTCTAAATTTATGTGATCATGAGTTTACTCATCCAAATCATACAATTTTAGTTAAGTAGAACCCATTAATTTAAAATAAAACATATCCGGGTTAAAGTGACCTTG
This sequence comes from Erythroxylum roigii, assembly GCA_027576455.1. Taxonomy (NCBI): domain Eukaryota; kingdom Viridiplantae; phylum Streptophyta; class Magnoliopsida; order Malpighiales; family Erythroxylaceae; genus Erythroxylum; species Erythroxylum roigii. The sequence continues at coordinate 10,949,093 of JANZXV010000007.1, forward strand.
ACTTAACAAGCCAAACAATAAACAAAATTCTAGTTTTATTCTCAAATAATGGAAGACAACTATCACGTTTATAACGTGTACTTAATATTTTAAAAATTTTTCGGTCTCATCAAAATAATATAATCTCATTATATTTATAACTTCAAAGATAATCCAATTATGAAAGAAATTATTTAAAACTTTTGCTTGATTCTAATTATGGATAATAAATTTAATTTAATAATTCAACTCTTGAAAAATCAAATTAAATTCCAAAATTTTTCCTAATAAAAATTCCCTTCGAAAACAATTTTCAAAAATTAGTAAAACACTTTTCAATTTTATTAGGAGTTGAAATTACTTTAATCTTTATTAAATTAATAAAATGACAATTTAGGGTTTTTAAAGGCATTTAAAAACACATAAAAGGGGTTAGGAAGGTGTTGGGCGCCAGATGATGATGTTTGACTGCATTGCACAGGCTAGCTAATGTCTGCGACAGACACTTCTCGAAAACGGTGGGACACGTGCCCATCGTCTTCTCCAGAAGTGTCTGTCTACTTCTCCACCTCCCTCCCTCCCACGTTTTTCTGCAACTGCTCTTAACCTCCCTCGTGTGTTAAACCGTAACCCATGTTTCCCTAACTGTCGGGTAACGTTCCCAACACATCAACCCACGTCGCTTACCACCAATCAACATCGCCTGCTTCATCTTAACCGTCGAGTCTTCAACCGACGGTTCTATAATCACCACCCCATCTGCTTCCTTGTTTCTCCTCATCGTCGACTACCTCGGACTGCCCAAGCGGTGCCATCCATGGCGTTGCCATTCGATGGGAGATTAACACCCATCGATTTCTCCAATTTGATGGGTGATTAACGCCCATCGACTTCTACAGTGGTGACAATCGCCCAGAAACGCCATCAGTTTCGATGGTGTTTTCCACAGATGGGAGATAAACTCCCATCTGTATTCAGCAAACGCAAGGCAGTAAACGCAGAAAGAAGAAAATCGCAATCATACGGAAAAACAAAATTTTCAAATCTTGTTCAACACACAGGGGCAAAAATATTTTCAGAAGGCAGATAATAAGGGTGGCATAAATTAGGGATTTCAAATATCAATTTCCAGAAAAACATGGGCATATGTAGAACTCAAAACGCGAGGCAGGCATCGTATAACGCAGAGAAGAAAATTCCAGATGCAAATGGATGCAATCGTGCATAATCAATAGGGCAGAAACACAAATAGACAAAGAACAGTCGTGAAGAACAGTTTGTGGAAATAGCTTCGAAAAAGACAAAAACTGAGGCATAATAAATCAAAATCAACAATAACCAAGCCTCTAATGCAAGATTAACAATTAAAGGAGGCTCTGATACCACCGTTAGAATCCAACTGTGATCGAATCACGAGCGCAGCGGAAAACAAAAATTTTTATAGATTCCGAGCGGATCCCGATAATTGAATAAACTTGCATAAAAAAATTCAATTTAGAAATCGTAACTTGTTCGCTTTCTGTTGAAAAATCTTTAAAAAAATTTTCGATTGATCAATCACGAGCTATCCAAGTGTCCAACCTCTGATGGTATCCATAGAACAATTCCCAAACTGTTTTCAGAGGAAAAAGACAAAATGTGCTAGCTTTCTAAAAAGCTCTTCCCTTTAAATAGAAAAAATCATAACAGTCTTTTATTAAAATTAAATCTCTTTAATTATAATTAAAATCAAACTCTAATTATAATTAATTTAATTTTAATAAAATCAAATATCTCATATTTGATCCCAAAGCTTCTCAAACTTTATAATTAAGCCCAACTTAATTAAATTAATTTTTCTTTCACAAATTGCCCTTTGATGTGTGACCCATTAGGTTCCTAATATATTGACAATAATTATAAATTCTAATTCTAGTTCACAATTAGAATTAGATAAATTAAACTTCTTTTAATTTATCTTTAATTCTCCAATTAAATAATTCATAATCATAAATCATGATTGACGTCTAGCAACATGTCATAATTATCCAAATATAAGATATATCAAAGTGATTGACTTAACCTGTCCATACATGGCCATAATGTATAATTTAATCCTTTCGTCATTCAATATTCTAATTGAACAGAGTATGGATACAATGTCTACTCTTATCATCCAATCATATTCGTTCTTGCTAATTAGTAATTGATTTATAATTAAATTTGAAAACTCCTTTTCAAATATCAATTCACTCTGACCAAAGAATTCCATAAATCATTACTAATCAAGAACTATAGAATATTCTCTCTAATTATTTTATAGTGACGAATCCTATATTGACTTACTCAATTATCTACATATGGTTCATACTGTATCCAGTTACTACCGACTGAATTATCCTGGGACAATTCAGAAGTAGCATAAAAACACAGTGATTCTCATACTAGATACCTTGGTAATCTCAAATCTGAGGATCAAATATACAACCATCATTATGAGATAATCCATAGACGCATAAGTAATATTCCATCCGAAATTCTCATAATCGAGTTAGTTCAGTAACTTATTCTCTAATAATCACCCACAAATTACTTTAATTATCTCTGTACTTTAATTTATGAGAGCAATTACTTTCTTCATAAGAAAGAAACATAATGTGTGCTAGTTTTATCGTTTCAGCAATATCCAGTCTTGACGAAACTACAACTAGGAACATTTAGGAATAACACATAAGTGTAAATTGAATTTCATAATTATGATCTCATCATAATTTCAATTATACAGTAATTATTCCAAGGATTTTGTCTTTAGTATTAAAACATAAAATATTAATTAAATTAATACATAAAGATAAACAAAGACTTTTTATTAACTCAAAATAATGTCATTCATTAATTTGCTTCCAATTGATTGGCTGCAAGGGCATAAACTAACAATGTGAACATATGTTGCATATGTGTGAATTGTATCAATGTGTCAATGGCAATAACTTAATGGAAGTAGTTTAGCTTTGAACATAGTCATTGAATTTGTAAAGGAATATTGGCTTGTGCATTTTATTTTTTAAGTATCTTTGGTTAAATATGCATGTTAATTAGGATATGGCATTAGGTTAGTCATCTTGGGCAATTTGTTACATACATTTATAATTATAAGTCAACTGAATATGTTAGTATCATTAGTAGTCTTTCATGAGGATGATTGACTAAAAGAAATGAGGTAGGCTATGTGAAATAAGAGAAAATTGTGTATGTCTTTTAAATGAATAACTATTCCGTTGACCCTTTTGAAACAAATATTAGGTTATGGATAGAGTTAGTAGCTAGTTGAGATTGTGATTGCTGAGTAACTAGGGACATTCATGACAAATTGCTTTTCTTGCATCAAAAGGCTATAATGGCATTCCAACCAAGCTGATTAATAAAACGTGGCCTAGTTGAGTAACTAGGGGACATTCATGACAAGTTGTTTACCTTCACGTCAAAAGACTAGGTTAACATTAAAGAAAATAAAAAAAGGGGCGTTTTGATAAATAAATCCTACTAATCTTTAAAAATAGGATATAAAGGGATACTTAATAGGATATGATGGGATACTTTAGTGATAGTTGCAATTTTGGTTGATTACTAATTATCAATGTATCTATGTAAGTATTTTAGGTGAATGAATATGATGTTAATGTCTTAATTAGTATGTATATTCAATCCAAAGTGCTTAACCATAAATTGCATAGGTTAATATGTTCTAACAACTTGAGTGGTTATTGTTTGAGGTTAAATTGTGTTTGTCAAGTTAGATGTCATTGTATCATTAGTGCATGTTGCATGAATGTATGTGTTATTGTTTGGTTTGTTTGAGTTTATGGTTTGTTTTTGTTTTTGCTTGAGGACAAGTAAAAGTTTAAGTGTAGGGATGTTGATAGGTGTAAATTATACTATGTTTTGATAGATGTTCAAGTGTGCTTTTGAGAATTTTTTAGATGATTATCATGTATATAGGCTTAGAATTATGTTATTATTAGTGTTTGTTTATATTCTAAGAGTTTTGTGGTTTTGAGTATGATTTAGATCTTAATTTTATGTTTCAAGAGGTGTGTGATGTGTGTTTGAGTGTACGGAAATAGGAAATTTAAGAAAAAAGAAGAATTGGAATATGGAAGTAGGTCACGATCATGGCTTACTTGTCACAATTGTGACAGAGAGCGCAGACGACAATTCTAGCGAATTTTAGCTTTTTCAGCATGCGACTTTTTTTGTAATTTGTTATTTTGAGGCTATTTTTGGAACTAAATTAAGTTGGTAAACCCTAGAAAAAAACCCTAGAAGCCTCAATAACTATTTAAGAACATAAAACACTAAAAAAAAAGAGTAGCCACCATCTTCCGAAGTGAGTGAGCAAAAAGAGTATTCCAGAAGTTCCAGATTTCAAGTTTAAGTTCAAATCAAGTTCTTTCTTTCATTCCTTTGTTTATTTCATTAAACTTGATGTGTAACTTGGATTTGAATATGTTATTTATGTTTAGGATGCTCTAATTTTCAGATTTGAATTTGATCTTGAGTTGTTGTGACTTGATTGTTGTTAATTTCAACTCAATTTTCTAGTGTTGTGATGTTTGGGTATGTTAATACTTTGATAATAAATCAAACGAGTGAGTCGAAAGTAATCCTATTAGGTTGGGTAACGAGAGTTAGTGACCTAATAAGTCTCAAAAATATCAAATTGATAATCATACGAAGAGAGATCTTGTGTGAAAACATAATTATTCGATATATCACTTAAGAACTAGCTGAAAAAGTTAGGTAGATTTTGTGAATCTTGAGGTTACAAATTTTGGAATTATAGAAGTATACTTTTGGATGTTAAAGGTTTTATAGAAGTGAAACTTGCTCAACATTGTACACTCTGTTGAAGTTGAATATTGTTCATAGAAAGAGTCTTGACCATGTCTTTTAGAGATGTACCTGAACTGGAAAACGAGGCTTGTGGCTTGGCTGGAATTGTTATGATCCTTATGGCCTATTCTGGAAGTAATTATGCTGCCTATTCTCCTCGTAATTCAAGTTGGGATGAGCCCTCCAGCCTGGGTTATACGTTTGAGAGTACGAGTTGTATTGGTTAGGAAAATTCCCTCCTGTAGGATTCACATATTCCATACTTCCAGCTTGCAATGTCTGACACTCATCAATTAGATGGCTTGTGTTTGCACATATTCCACATGCCTTTATCTATGCCTATCCGACTGTAAGTCTTCTAACAAAAAATGTTAGCTCATCTAAACGATGTTCGATGGATGAAGTATTTACCTTGTTTATATGGCGAACATCGTTGCGAGTGACAAATTGTTAAGTGTTAGCAGCCATTTGTTCAATTAAAATATGAGCCTTTGTAGGAGTCTTTCCACATAATGCTCCACTGCTTGCTACATTGACCAAACTCCTCTCCATAAGTAACAATCCCTCATAGAAATATTGGATAAGGAGTTGTTCAAGTATGTTGTGATGCGGACAACTAGCATACAACTTCTTGAAGTGTTCCCAATACTTATAAAGAGACTCGCCATTGTGTTGCTATATTCCACAAATTTCCTTCCTTATACTTGCTATTTTTGAAGTTGGAAAATAATTCTCTAAGAACATCCTCTTCATCTCTATCCAAGTATTTGTAGTCCCAATAAGTAAATCAAATAATCAATCATTTGCTGCATCTTTTAGTGAGAATGAGAAAGCCCTCAACATGATTTGCTCTTCTGTCAGCCCTAAAAGCTTCATACTCTAACATACCACATCGAGTTCCTTTTGGCTACAACATTTTTTCCTATATATACACGCACAAAAAAATTTTCCCTCTGTGTGTGTGTGTGTGTGCATATAACCACCGAACTTTTACTATACATATATAGAAAAGTAGTAACCAAAATTTTTTCCTATATATTTACACACATGACAACAAATTTATTTTGTAATTTGGCCATTCGGCCATCAAACTTTTTTCCTTTACATAAACACAGATGAACATCAAACTTTTTTTGTTTATAAATATACATACATGGCCACTAATCTTTTTTCTTACAAATAAATACTTAGACGGCTACCAAAATTTTTTCTTATATATATATATACATGGCAACAAAAAAATTTCCTTTCACGGCCACAAACTTTTTCTTATATATAATTACATATAGCAACAAAACATTTAGAATTTTTGTATGAACATAAATGGCTACCAAAAGTTTTTCTTATATATATGCACACACATAGGCGACGAACTTTTATCGTATACATGTACACTTATGATCACCAAACAATTTTATTTTATACACACACACACACACACACATATCCACACAAAAATTTCTCATATATTTATATACTCACACACATAGCTATAAAATTGTTTTCCTATATATATATATATACACATAGGCACCAAACTCTTAAAAGCCAGTGATTTGAGTGGCTTAGTTAACATATCAGCCAGTTGTTCTTATTTCTGCAATACTTTAAATCAATTTTTCCATTGTTACTGAGATCTCTTAAGAAATAATACTTCACATCAATGTGTTTGCTTTTCCCATGTAACACATGATTTTTGGAAAATTTAATTCCTAAAATGTTGCCACAGAAAATTGTTGTAGCTTTTACTTGCTTGAATTGTAACTCTTCAAGAATTTTTCTCAACCCGATAGCTTAACAAGTACAAGTTGTTGCAATAACAAATTCAACCTCTATGCTTGACAAAGTGACATTTGGTTGCTTCTTTGATAACCATGAAATAGCCCCTTTGCATAAGCATATAACCCAAAGTGCTTTCTTTTCATCTTGATCTCCTATGTAATCACTGTCAGTAAACACTAGTAATTCTAATTAACACACACACGCGCGCACACACTGTCGGGTCCCGTTTCTGAAGCCCAACGATCGATCTACAATCAAAAAACATAAACATAAGTGGGTTTTCGAAACTCTTTAACCCTCAATCTCAAAACATCTCAAGCCCCAAAGGCAAGCCCACATAACAAAGATCACAAAAAATTACAATTGACTTCCTCAAAATGGTAGCTCTTGGTCTCTAGTTTATGGAGAACCAAGAACCACCTCAATTGGAGCTCTATAGCTCAAGATATGCTTAAAAATCCAAAATATGTTCATAGCCCGATTAAGCTCTCCAACCCGACCACTCACTTCCATTCCATCAAACTTCCTTAATTCGAACCCAATGGCCATAAAATTTTAAGGGAAGGTATGAAAATGTGTTAGAAGTCTAACGCCTTAAGAATCACCTCATTCGGAGGTCGGATGAAGGAGTTATGGCCTAACAACTCCAACATGTTCACATCCTGATTCTTATTGAACATACTTTGGCGCAAACGCCATAACTTTTATTATAGATGTCGGATTGACTTTGTTTTTGGACGATTGGAAAGTAGACATCTAGGGATACAACTTTCATGAAGAACAAAAATTAAAATTCTGTCGTTAAGAGGGTCAAATTACATGGACCTTGTGAAATCACACGGTCGGACCGTGTAACATTCGGGTGAAAAGTGTCCCCTGCGCCCAAATTTACACGGCCCGTGTAAATTTACACGGGCAGACCGTGTAACATTCGGGTGACATGAGTTTTTCACCCTCCAAGCCCCCTTCAAAGGTTCCTAAACTCTTCCTAATATTTCCTTACCTCAAACCCTTCTCCAACACCACGAAAACCACTCCAAACCCAGTAAACAACATCAAACATTATTAAATCTCCACTCCAATGGATTAATCACACACATTCTTCTCAACTTCAACATATTCTTCTAACACTAACAACAATTGGCAATCTCAACCAAGGATAACTACATACACCATACTCAAACTTAAATGAAACATAATCATGCAATATAAACTTCTCAATTCTCAATCTCATTTGGAAACAAAACAATGTTTGAACAAGCTTTACTTACATGTCAACATATACATCAACTTAATACAAAATACAAAAGATGCTCATGTTTGATATGCCTATAAAGCTAGCCAAATGATACTAACTTAATACAAAAGACTCCTAGCTATCTTGGAGTGTTCAAATGCCTTGCAAGGGTCGTTACTCTTCTCGATCCGTACCTGAGGAGAAAAATCGTGGGTTGAGCTACACAGCTCAGTGGCTAACTTATTCATAGCCATTGGCAATGAGCCACAAAAATCAACATATACACTTATTCATATAGACAAACAATGAAGCTTAGTATTCACAATTTCCATACACAATCTCATAATTCAATTCATCATTCTATTCAACCCATTTGAAGTCATTTATCATTCAAGCATAACACACAATTCATATCATATCTTTCACGCATCAAAATGCAAATGCACACACAATTTGGCTCGAGGGTTCCGTGAACGAAACAGAGAAACCAAAGTTTACTCCGTGAACAAAACGAGTCCACTTTTCGAATCTCGTGTCCACAAGAGGGCAACCGGGAGAAGGCTTAACGTCAACGTGCACGTGACTACAAAACGGTTCCTCTCTCACCCACACACAATCAAATAGTCATTTACAATCTCATGTTTTCATGCTTTGCTTCTTTCCATTTAAATCAAAATGCCATAACTTAAATTCAATGGCATGACAATCATACTCACAATTCAATCATACCAAAAGGTCATACATCATTCAATGCATGACATAGCATATAACACCTCATAATGCATTTTCACCATCATACGGTTCACAATTCAATTCTTCTCAATGTCATACATTATGCAACCATTTCCACAACACAACATATTAAGCAAGCCATTTAGCACACAATACACAAACAACACATTTTACTCATTACATAATAACTATAAATAAATTACCCACCTTATAGTTTGAAAATCCAACTTCAATAGTGCCCTTCCTCTTGCTCTTGGTTAGGTTGTCCTTGATTTCCTAACACAATAAAAATCCTCATTCAATTTCCAATCCAAATGGAAACCCCTAAATTTCCATAATCATAATCAAATAAAATTAACCCTAAACAATCTTAAATTAATCCTACCCATAATCCATATAGGTTAGAAACTCATAACCTAACTTAGAAACCCCAAAACAAAATGGGTTTCACCATCTTCTTCTTCCTCCATCCATTGCCAACACAACCCCTTTCTCTCTCTATAAATTTTCCCATCACAAAACCACAACCCCATTTCTTGACCAAAGCATGAAGAAGATGGAGAACTTACCTAGAAAACCTTGATTTCTTCTTCTTTCCCACGAAAATCTCCTCCTTTGCCCTAACTTCTTTGCTTTTCTTCTTCTTCTTCTTCTTCTTCTTCTTCACGATTTCTCCTCCCTCTTTAAGGCTTGCACAACACTCTCCACTACTCCTTCTAATTTTGCCTTTTTATTCTTCCTTAACTTCCAATTTTGCCTTTCATTAACTAGACCTTTCCCATTCTACCCCTCCTTGGTCTTTTAAGTCTCTAACCACCACTTAAGCTACATTAATCTACATTAAATCTAACTTAATTCTAATTTAACCCTAACACTTCATTTTAATTCCAATTCCTAATTCTTCCAATTTCTAATTAAGGATCAATTCTATAAAAAAAAATAAACCACTAAAAAAAACACAAATAACCAATTTAAGCAATTTATAGGAAATTCATAAAATTCCAGATCCAACACATCCTATACAACCTTTCCAACTTCTAACATGCTATTCTAAAACAAACACCCATTTGCAGTTTCAACAAAGAAGAATATGCACATACACATTCCTCTTCCACAACTATCATACTCATCCTATAAAATAGCACAATCATACGCAAAAAGGAAATCCTTAGGGTGCGTTTACTTTCAGAAAATTCTCTAGTTTTTTAGAAAATTTTTTCATAAAATAGAAAATAATTAGAAAACATGTTTATTAATAAAAAAAT
>JANZXV010000007.1:10961612-10976153 GCA_027576455.1 Erythroxylum roigii
AAACTTTAGAAAGAAAGTAATATGAGTGGCCTAGTTAATATAGCGGTTAGTTGGTCCTCACTTCTGCAATACTTCAAATCAATAGTTCCATTGTTGCTGAGATCTCTTAAGAAATAATACTTCTCATCAATGTGTTTGCTTCTTTCATATAACACATGATTTTTGGAGAGTTTAATTGCTGAAATGTTGTCACAAAAAATTGTTGTAGCTTCTACTTGCTTGAATTGTAACTTTTCAAAAATTTTCCTCAACCAGATAGCTTGACAAGTACAAGCAACAAATTCAACCCCTGTGCTAGACAATGTGACAATTGGTTGCTTCTTGGATGACCATGAAATAGTCTCTCTACTCATCATAAACACATAACTCGATTTATCTAATTTATTACCCATATAATAGAACATCCTATAATCCTTGGTTTTTTGTAAATAACGAAATATTCTCTTGGCAGCTAACAAATGCATTTTGTTAGATTCTCCATATATCTACTGATTAAGCTTACAGAGTGCATTGTGTCTAGTCTTGTTACAGTTAAATACGTTAAACTGCCCATTGTTTGTTTGTAAGTGTGCTATCCACCTTCATTCCTTCATGATCCTTTTTCAACTCTAATCTAAACTCGATTGGAGCACTTACAAAATCTCAATTTTGTATTTCAAACCTGTTCAAGATGAATATGCTCCTAAGTATGCTATTATGACCTTTATTATATGTTTTTTTTGAAATACTAGTCTTATAGGCCCTCTAATACCATTTATTATTCCCTAATGGAACCCAAGGGGGTGAATGGAGTGAATTCAAGATTATATTTAAAGGATACTCACTTACAAAAACAATGTCTACAAATTATCACAAATGTAAGAATGAAATAAAATAAAGAAATTTAACTATGCTCATAAACAATAAAGTAAAAAGTAAGGGAAAAGAAATATAAACCCATTTATAGTAGTTCGACAAACAATTCTTACCTATGTCCACTCTTATGATTCGTTTTGAATTTCCACTATTTTTTTAAGGCAAAGAATAATCTTTGCACAACCTTTTTATTTTGACAAAGAGGAACCTCCTATTTAATTTTTCTCAAGGTAAAAAAGAACCTCAAACTACTCTAGATACTTCCAATATAATAATCACAAACTCCAATAATAGCTTACAACTCAAACTTGTTTACTTGACTATTTTTTTAATGCAAGTTTGCTCGACTATTTTGATAATCACAAAAGGCTTATAATGAATGCTTAAATAATTGAAAAATACTTAGAAATATGTGTAAAAGTCACTCAAATGCTTCTTGAAGCTAAAATCAATCAAAAAACACCTATTTATAATGTTTGGGATCCTTCCTAACTATTAAAGCCAAGAACTAACTATTACATGGCTATATGCAGTATATTAGTCGATCAGTATGTATTAAAAGCTCTAAATTCACTAGTTATTAGAATACTAGTTGACCAATGTGGAATCAACCAATGTTACAACAAACTCATGGTATATCAAATTTATCGACTTTAACCTATATTGGTCGATGACTAACCATATAGTCCAATCAATTACTCCAAAAATTTGATTTTAACACCTTCAAATGTTTAAACTCAATTTCAATTGATGCAATTATGAATTGAACTTCCCAAAAATGTTTCCCAAACTTTGTTTGAAGGACTTTTATATTAGAAACAAAAGCTTCAATGCCTCTTAGTGAATAGAAAGAGTCATGTAGTAAAATAAACAATCAAGATAAGATTACAATAAGTAATACATAAAATAACCTCGATATATCTTGATCTTTTTTTTAACTTGATCTTGATATTTAAGATTATAAACTTTGTCTTTTCTTTTATAATCCGTCGATACAATAATATCTTGTTCTCATATTCCTTCTCATCAGCATTAAATTCATTAATAATACTTATGTTTTATTACCATAAAAACATTTATTACAATCTCCCTTCGTTCAACATATTGATCTCCAAAAGTAACTTTCCTAAAATATTGTTTAATGCCAAAATGTACTCCCCTCAACTAGGTCTCTCATTCCAAAGTGCATAGACATCAATCCCACCTTGCTTCAACTAGTGTTCTATTTAAACCAAAGATTGCTCCAACTTAAAGATCCAAGACCTTAAGCCTTCAGTTTGGTACACTGAAAACTCTTTATCTTGTTAAACCTTTTAATGCCTATTATAGGTTGCATCCTAGAACTTATATTTAAGAACACTCTATATCTTCTTCCATCTTTTGATTTCTCTGACTACTAATGTAACTGCAATATTCACTAGTATATATGACTTTCATTTTTTTTTCTTCTAATCGATGCAAACCTTATGATTGAGTCACATATTGTCTTTACAAATCAACCTACTTAAAATCATGAACTTTGAAATTAATTTTATAGTATTTATTTCTTAACTAGTCCTAATCGTGATTTGGGTTAAGCAATTTACATGAATTCAAAAAAAGAAAGCAGAAGAGAATTTTTCAACCTGCCGATCAATCAAACAAAAACGATATCATTTTAGTCAATTAATCTTCAATCAATGAATAAAATAGTATAATTTTATAAAGTTTAGATAATACGACATCATTTTGACTTAAACTAGTTTAAGTCACACCCACCTTTCCTAGTGCGAGTCCAAGTCCAAACTTAGACTCAAGTCACGAACCAAGCCGAATTAACATCCTATAGCAGTCATTCGTAGACGCTTAATGGAGGCACTACACGTGTTTCGTTCTTCATAGTCATCTGTTTGTTAAAACAAAGTCACCTTCGCCCCAAGTACAACGTTGTTGCTCCAGCTCGACTGCCGGTTTCATCTTGGTCACTTTCACCTGCCATTTGTACCGTATCAGCTTTCCCATTCTTGATGCTGCAATGTTATCGCTGAGTTTGAGAGACATCATACTGATTTATCTTCTGAACACCCGCGCACTTATAATGGTCAATGTACAACACCAAATTGTTTGCTTGCAGTTTTAACAATATAACATCTATGAAACTGGGCAATTTCGTAATGCCTTGCATCCTCTTGTATTAAGCTTTTGCCTTGTGAATATGCATGGGGGAGAATTTTTGATGCTTTTTCTTACTACCAACATTATTTTCTTTCAATAAACCGCCCTTTGCTCTAAGTCTCCTGATGGCTGAATTCATAACTGAGCCTTCAAATAGCCCACAATATTCTGCTAGACATGTTTGCTAGACTCTGTGGTGAATCTCAGACTTCTAACAGATCTTGTCATGAAATGCCTCCGAAGATGGCACACAAAAGTGATGAGAGGTGTCCTCTCGAGGTTGATTCAAACTTCATTCAAATTATCTGTTCTGGTTGAAAAGAACTGTTCCACTTTATCAAGGAAACTTCTAGGAAATCTAGAATGCAGCATTGTAGACATGTCAGAAACCAACGGCTTGTGCTTGGAAGAAATCTCTTCTGTTGTTTTTGTTGCTCTGCATCTTATCTTGCCAATTTTGCTGTTGTTACCAAGGGCACTACCTCTGGTTGAAGCAACTCGGCCAGTCTTTGAAATAAAACGATTGGATCTCATAGGAATGTCTGCCTGACATTTTTTTTGATTACTTTCACAAGAATCTTCAGCTGGAAAATTATCTACAGCAGGACCATACTGAACTGTCGGCGAAGCATTTCTGCACGATCTTAGCAAGGAAAGTAGCATATCCATACTTATTTCTTGCAAAACAACATCCTTATTCTGCTCACACCCATAGCAAGCAGCAACAAGTGTGCCGGTCAAAATTGGCATCAACTCTGGATCACTGAAAAACACAAACGGGAGATCGCATACCTGTTTTCGTCCAGTAAAACAATTAGATTTCAAGAATAACACCATTCTTATACACCGAAATTAGACCATCACTGACCTTGTGAAGTATTGTAGGACTTTTTCCCCATCTAAGAACAGCTTGATTTCCATTGTGGAACAGGGCAAAATAGCTAAGGAGCAAAAGAGATTCTAGCAGAAGTACCCCAACCTGAAAGTAAATGTGCAAAAGAGAATTAACAGATGGCCATTTTACCTGTAACAATTTCAATTCATATCCAGACACATACAACTACATCTTTAGATTCTTATCTAACCAGTGCTCTGTTTCTCTGTAAACCTTGTTCTGTACAGTTATGCATACATAAAACACTGGTAGTCCTTTCCTTATCACTCAGGAAAGTATCAAGCTTGTAACCCTTGAATTTGGTCCAATGTTAATTTTAGTCATCAGACTTGAAAAGAAATTCAATTGAACCCTTCAACTAGGAATTACAGGAAAGCATTTGGATAAATTAAATCCATCAAAAGCCAACATAATAATGCTAAACAGAATTAAAAACATAACTGATGTAGATATACAAATTTTCATTTCAAGCTTTGGATGAATTAGTATCCTTGAATTATAATAACCTACTGCATTAACAGAGTTAAAGGATCATGATTGATGTAGACGCTTTAAACCAATGTGGAAAACATTTTCTAATGTGTTTTCTCTTTGGTGCACCCATATTGAGTTGGTTATCTTCAAGCTGTAAGCAAATTTAATGTTCATATTTCTAGATCCATTCTTCTATGTATTCTTTAGCTGCCTGTGAACAAACTACATTAAATCTGTTAAAGAGCAAATGCTTCATTGTCTGGAATTACCAAATTAAGGGGTTAACTGATCCAGTTATAATTTCAATGTCTATTCAATCCAAGTTTAAGGGGTTCAAATATATTTTCAATCACTGTTGATTACTATAAAGAATAAATATGTAGTCACTCAAAGACACGAAAACAGGTCACTAAGCTGGATAATCTGGCTTAGAAAATAGAAGAATAGAGATTTCCAAAATTAGGTATGTGTCTTGTCTGTACATCAAGTTCATTTTCCACAGACATCTTATTTGTGACATCATGAATAAAAATATTGACCACATCAATTACCTGATCGCTAGCTACTTTCCATTTGCCGGTGCAATGAGAAAGAAGAAAACTCATCAAATGGAAAAGTTCCATCTTCAGATCTGGTCTAGCCTGTGGAAGTTTACAAAATGATATCGAGTCAAAGTAGTTGGAAAAGATTATTAGATATGTTAATTACAAATTGGTCAAATAAATTCAGACAACCCCCTACTTCTGCAAGATCCATTTTGTTTCATGAAATTAGCAGACTTACCAGCATTCTCTGTATAAAATCAATGTCCAAAAGAGCCAAATTATTCAAAACCTTCAACACTCCAGTTGCCACCTCTTCAAAGTTTGATGGAAGGGCATACGAACCCTAAAAAAATAAAGGATAAGAAATCTTCAGTAATCAGAGCAAAATGTTCAGGATTGTCTAGTGCAACAACAAAAAGCATCTAATGACAAGGTTGGCACAAATAAATGAGCATACACTACGATAAGATAGTCAAAAAGGATAAAGACTAGACGTTCAAAAGAAATCAGTACGCTAAAGTCCACATTTATGTTTGGAGTCAAAAAGTTGCAGTTATAATTGGCCAGCCTTTTAATAATACACTTTGGCAGTTTCTTCTGGGACTTTTAAAATGACAAGATAACATGTCAAATTGTTGAAAGATCAATGTATTTCCATTTTCCTTTTCTTTTTCTTTGGTATGATCTTTAGGAAGCTCATGAAGATGGACCTTTGAGGGATTATACCCAAAAAATTCATCAAGAATTTTACCCAAATCAGAACAGTGAAATGACTGCTGTTAAACTGAATCACAAATCTTTAATAATGTATTAAGTACTAGCAAGAAGTCACCTGTTCAGAGGACAATCTATTGTTTGCTTGCAATAGCACCGATGTCAACAAGGATGGAAGACTGACTAATCCAGTTTCAGCTACAGCACAAAGAAGATAAGCCTTTGGTTGCTTCCCACTCAGTATTGTATTTCTTTTATGCTCTGACCCAACTTCAACAATAGGTTTATCATTCTTCTCCTCAACTGCTATCTTCTGACATTCAATGGAAAGATCTGTCACATTGACGTCCAACTTGTTGGAAGTACAGTTTGACTTCTTGTCACGATCTTTTTCTATGGATGGCAGTTCGTTACTCTTCACTCCACATGATCCATCCAATGGTCTGTCCTCTGATGCATCTTGAGAAGATAGGACCGTGCTGCCATTTAGTATAGATAGGGGAGGCCTGTATTCTTCAGAGACAATATTGACTGAGGAAAGTCCGAAATCATAAACATCAGAAAGCTTGTTAATCGAAGAATATTCCCAGTTGATAGAAAAATTGGACCTAGGCCTGTATGTTAAAACAACCAACAGATTTATGCTAAGTATAATTGGAGAAGGAAATGGTGATCCTTCCACCTGAGGCCTATCGTAGAGTGCGAAAAGATCTCGCAGTCTGTGAATTACTTGGTAAGCAATTAACAACTCCAGTAAGCCGTCTCGCATTTGGAGCTCCCGTTGGTCAGAACTTGAATGGCCAATAACCATTGTGACAGTCCACAGGAAATTCTCCAATACTTCAGAGACAGATTCAAAATTTTCAAGTGATGTTTTGCTTGATGGTATGTTAGCAGTCCCAGGGACATTCAGAGATGCAGCAATTTTTATATAGTTCTCAAGGGCTGCAGACAGCATGGGAACGATTGGAGGTAGAAGATTTTGGGAGATAAAATAACTCCTATTTACAGGGGCAGATAGGACTACCCTCAAAAGTTTCAAGAGGTGTATAGTCACTTGGCAAGCTTCAGGTTTTGAAGTGTGTGAAGCAGGCAGTGCAGAAGCAATAAAGTCGAGCAAACCAGCTTGCCGAGAAGCCTGTAGCTCAGGGTCTTTTCCCTCCAAAAACTGTCACAGAAGTATTTTCACAAAAATATGAGATACAGAGCGAGAAAGCAATTACCTTTGACAATCCTACACATATGTGTGCATATAAATTCACGTCTATGAGCATGTCTTCATGTAGTGAACATTTAAAATTTTAAATTTTGACTTGTTAAATGTTAAATGAAGTCACCCCAAGTTGTCATTCCCTATGTTATTTCTCAAGACATTGAGCAAACTGTAATAGAATCAAATTCCTTACTGTACATTTTTCCTTAGATGGAATAGAAAATTCCTATATTTGAAATGTCACTAATCCTGTTATCTGGCTGCATATTGCAAAAAATATTAATAAATTTTTTAACATTAGAGTTCTACCTTGATCATTTCAGCAGTTATTAAACCTATAGTTGCGGCCCCTTCTTTTCTTGCCTGCCTAAGTCTTTGAAGCTCCTGAAGCCACCTTCCAATTTTTGCCCTTGCAGTTCCTACTGTAGTTCTATATCCAATACCTGCATTTTCAGAACCAACTGCAGGCTCACTGAATTCATATTTCAGAGACATAAGTCTTTGACGAATCTTTTTGATTCGTCGCTTCAGTGAATGTTGCAATGTGATGTTTCCTGTAGCGACAGTAGGACCTCTTGCCCCTGCAACACCATTATCTTGAAAATCTTCACAACTGGTTGGTGTTGATCGGCCTTGACAATCCTTATTTGTAGAGCGACGCAGGAAAGGTGAAGATTGATCCCTGGAATCCATAGATGCTCTCTCCCGTATTTGCTCCAGGTAAAATTTGCGACGTTGCTCACTTTCATTTAGTCTCTCAGCTAATTTCTGAGCCAAAAGTTCAGCTTCCTCTTGCTGTGCTTTCGCTCTTTCTTCCCTCCTCCGAAGCTGTTCAATAGCTCGTGCTTCACGTGCTGCGCTTGATGCTTTGCGCTCCTCTTCTCTTCTAACCTGAGCCTCTTCCTTTTTCCGCTGAGTCTCAGCAAGCCGCTGTAACTTTTCAGCTTCAATGAGTTTCCTACGTTCCAAAACAGCTTCCTCTCTGGCCAAATCCTCTTTTTGTTTCGACTTCATCACCTGAAGTTTTTCAGCTCTCCTCAACTCCCAATCTTGAAGTTTCTGTCGTAACATAAGCTTCTTATTTTCTTCATTCAAGGAAGTAATGAAACGAACCTCATTAACTTTGCTACTTTCATCGCCAGCTCTCCTTACAACTTGAGCAAGAAAAGCTTCATGTCGAGATTCACCACGCTGGTGGCGAGCATGCATTCCTTCTCGTAACTTCAAAGTACGAACTGCCTGCCACTCATTTACACGATTCAACTTTTCAGACGTTCGCTGAAGCTTTTGAACTCTCTCGTTCTCCAACTCATTTCTGATTCTCATAGCCCGTGCATGCTTTTCTTCTGCCTCCTTTTTCAAATCAATTGCATTTTTCTTTCTCTTTTCAGGAGACATAAGCTTATCATGCAAAATGCGAGCACGGTCAGCACTTTTTCTGCTAATGCCTGGTGAATGAGATATGCGAGAGGAGACACGAAAAGGAGATGTAAGTATTGCTTCCCAATTTCTCTTCTCTTTCCATGCATCCAGAGATTTCCGTGATGCTGAATTTCTCTTCTCTCTATCTTTGTCAAGAGCCAGAATTTGCTTCTTCAGGTGATCTGTAGATTTAGGGTTTTTCTCGGTAACATTTTCACTTGATGTTTTATCTTTCTTATGAAGAAATTTCTCTGCCTCAGATTCTCTTTTGCTTTTTCCAGAACCTGACACATTACAAGCATCCCTAGAAGCAAGCTTAGACAAATTGGCATCAGATAAGGGCCTCTCAAATTCGACATTCCGCCTCCCACCATTGACACTCCCTTGAGTAATGTCAGAAACCCCACTTTGTCTCCTAGACTTCACCATTGATTCCCTGGAACTGGAAGCTGCATCATTTTTCCTGGACAATTTATTCACATTATCAGCAGATCCTTTGAGACTATTAGAGCACTCAAGCTGCTGGGAACTTGCTTTGTTAGCTCTTTCTTGTTGAATTTTCTTGAAAGCCTCCAGTGATGAAGACAGTATTGCAGCTCTATGAGGTGAAGTTGTCATCCTCCGAACCTGCAGAACATGGAAGCGCCTACCATTTTCAAATAATAAAGCTAGGTAAAACAGTATCATACGGGAATACATAATCTAGTCAACCTAATATTAGAAAGTACAAGAAAACGTGAGTAATTATTTATCCAAACTACAACTTAAACCCTCAAACAAGATACATATGTGCAAAAGTTTTTCAGGGTCATATGCAGGTGAGGTATCCCAGACCAATAACATGGTATGAAAAATAACCCACTGCATTCTCGTTAGAAAAACTGTTGACCATGTATCCCTCTATTTCATCATCAATTGACTATAGTAACATATTATTTTTTTCTGTGGGGAAACTAAGTAAACAACACTCAACTTTACAAGAGTTTAGCATGAATAAAATCCATGAACTGTATTGTCAGCGCACTCAGTATCCATACAAAATTAGCTAATCAAAATCAATGTGACACGTGCCAAGTCATTTTGCAGCAAAGCACATTAAGCCAAGATCAAGATAATTTTTAATATTCAGTTTAATTTGTAGATACTTAGGTATGTCAGGGAACGAGCGCACACATATACATATATATAAAGAATTAGGAAAAAAATTTAGAAGATGACTTAATATATGACATGACTGGTTAATTAATTTACTGTTAATTTCAGATGGAAGCTAATAACAGGCAACTATTGAAAAAAAATTACCGTTTACATATTTATTCATAAAAGTAAGTTCAAGTTACACATGAGAATTCTGGTTAAGTTCAAGACCTTTTACAAATTTTACCATTTTGTCGAATATCTCCACGAAAAATTTTTTTACTTCTGTCTTAGCATTTTCTCGTTCAACTATTACCACCTAGAATCATTTTTGGAGACAAGATGCCCATCTATGTCTCACTACTACTACTAATATGAAATAGTCAAGAGAGAGAATTAATATCATGGAATAGTCATCTGAAAAATAATGGGAGACTAGTCCTTAAGGTATCGTGAAATGCAAAAGGATACATTGAACTCAAAGGAAAAATCCATGAGTATTTCAGCCAAGTCATTCTAGTTGTTTGTTTTACCTATTTCTAAAGAAATGTATGTGTGGAAAAACTCCATTAGTTTTGATGGTAACATTTGCTGACTTAGCATAATATCAAGCAATGAAATTAGAAATTCATATGACAAGCAGGAAAGCATTTACCTCCCATGAGAGAGCATGGGGCCTGCGATGATCTGACTTCAAAGTAATTGATGCATCAATTGATTGAGAAGAGATCCTTTTAATATTATCAAACTCCTGAACCCGGGTTGTCAATTCTTTAAAATCAGACGCAGCTTCTTCAAGAACAAGAATGGCTTCCTTCATCTGTTCAACATCACACTCTAGCTCACAAAGCAGATATAGTTCATCAACAGCCCTATTAAGATTCTCAAATAGAAAGCACCAAAGCCGTTCCCTAAACCTTTCTTTGCTTTCAGCAGCTTCATCTTCTCCCAAAACACTTACCTTCAACAGTTCATCACAATCCACTCCCTTAAGTAAACCCTCTTTTTCTTCAACTAAGGCTATTACACCAGATTCTACTGGAATTTGACTCTCAATTTTTTCATTTGCATGTGACTGACCATCTTGTGTAATCTCCATTGTGATTAAGTTTCCAACAGCAACAGGTACTTCAGAAATTGGTGATTCTTTTGCAGCACATGTGACAGCCTGCACAGTTTCAGCCTCCCTAGAATTTCCTCCATCAGTCTTTTCTGGTGTAAGTATTGCATTATCATGAAAGATCATAGCTGTGTCTGATTTCTCACAAGTAACCTGTGGTTCTGAAATTTTAGATTCATCTACCTCGGATAAAAGGGGAAACACATGTTCTGTCACCGTTCCTGCCTCTCTGGAAATTTTTAGTCCACCATTTTCATAAAGAAGTGACTTATTGTCCTGCAGAACGACTACTGAATTGTTATTAGTAACTGGTAGTTCAGCAATTTTTAACTCTTTAACATCAGAGATAGCAGTAGGCACCTCAAGTTTTTTGCCAGCATGTTCACAGGACTTTGAGGAACTTGAACGACCATCATCTACTGCTTTAACTTCCTTGAAATCTTGAAGATCGATGAGATAAGTGGAATTGCTATTCATTGCTGGAGATTCCACGCTCTGTGCTGAGATCTCACATAAGCCTTTACCATTTTCTTCAGTAGTGCTTTCCTTATTAGTCAATGAATCAGTACAGATATCTAAGAGAATTGATGTCTGCACCACATCGTTCTCCAAATCATCTTTACTAGAAGTCAAGTTTCTAAAGTTCTCAACCTTCATAGCAACCGTATTATCATTTCCAACATCACACTGTTTTATATCAACTTGACAACTCTTTCCATGATGTGATAATAAAACATCATCCTCTAAATCACCCCATTTGATTTTCGGAACCGATTCGAGCTTATCTGTCTGCAATTTCTGAGAATCCCCGACTGTAGGATTAGAATGGCTAAAATAAGATTGTAAAAACTTGAAGCCTCCACTACCTTTACTATCCTGTTTAAACATTGAATTATCAGCACCAGACACATCATTTTGATGGTCAATTGAGGAAGAACTAGTACTAGCAGAATGAAAATCTTTGCGTGTAGTGCGATTTGTCACTGTCTTTTGCGCCTGCGACCCACACTTTCCACGCATATTACCACTCCTCTCATTCAATGAGGGTTGAGTAAGCTGAAAGCTAGAACCATTTTTTCCTGAAAATCCCCCACCCCAACTCCGAACAGAAGCTTTTGCACTACTTCTATGCTTCTAAAGCAAAAGCAAGGAAAATTATAAAACAAATTAGGACAAAGTTTGGGGAACCAAAGAGACTGTTTTCTTTCTGAAGAACCCAATCAAGGCATTAAGCATAACACACAGAGATACAAAATCAATTACATATGAAGTAATATAAACAAAATCTCAAACAACCAAGATAGAGAGAAACAATTCATTTACTTCAATAACAAATCAAAAGCACTGCAATAAATAAATTTTCAAAAAACAGAATAAATGAAATATCATGACTTTTAAGACACTTGTCCATGGAAAGAGCAATTGCTTTACCTCTAATAGGCATAAACAGAATCCAATTGAACAAAAATTTAACAACCGATTCTTCGTGCATTATACATGGATGAGATCCGGAACAAAACTTTTAAGTCCCCAGATGATACTTCCGTAGTTAAATAAGTATAAAATTGACAGTAGCTAACAAACAGGTACAAAAATATTTAATCTTCTAGATGTAGCCTTAATCTAAGCTTCATTAGTGAGACAAGATACCCCTAGGGGATAAGACAATGGTAACACACTATAGCCAAGATTGCAATCAACTAACTAAGCTTTGTTGAGTTGCCCGTTTCGTGTCATAGAACTAAAAGAACTTGAACACCCAAAATTCCATCTTAATATCAGTTTGTTTTCCTTCTTATTTATCAGCTTTTTGAACAACTAAAAGAGATCAAAGATAACCAGCACAAAGATCACCAAATTCGGCGGAAAATTATGATGGGCATCAAAGACATGGACCATAAAGTTGGACCTTTTTAACTTCAAGCCATCCTGAGCCTTGATCATCCACCAACTCCCCACTGTTCTCCATAACCAACTAGCAAAAACACCTTTCAGAGACCAAGAGAAATGAAAGAAGAAAACCAGAAACAGTAAAAAATCCCGCGCTTTCCATAAAGAACCCAAAATTTCTAAAATCTGAATGTTAAAACCTCCCGATTAGTACAACAAGATGCAAAATTGATTGATCAATCAGACGCGATCGTACGTATCAGAAACCGAAGGAGCAACCGACAAAATGGAAGACCTTAGAGTAAGTGTTAAGAAAGGGTGGAAAGTTTGGAGCTTGATTATGGTTCTTCCCAAAAATTCCAAGGGAAAGGAAAACTCAGCCGTCGAAATGACAATAACTAGTAACCATGGGCAATGTGAATCACCATGAAGAAAATAAATTACGAATTAGCTCTGTATGATGCGAATTTCGTATGAAAAGAAAAAAAAAACACAAAGAATTAAAGTCATGCTCTCGAGGTAGGAGACTGAAAAACGACAAAAGTTTCAATCTTTTCTAGGGCTCTTTTGATTTTTGATAGCGATGACCATGGAGGGAACCAAGGAAGTGGCCTCTTTCAGTCTTTCGTACCAATAAAGAAGAATTTACCAAAATACCCTTTTTCTTTGATATTTTTGTGTTTGCGCTTGAAATTTGGATTCCTTTGTTCGGTAGCTGAGTATCGAGTTAATTTTGATTCACCGAGTTAGTGAAATTTGCTACTGATTCAACTGAAATTAGTTGAATTGCTGGTTGGTGATGATGGGGTTAGTCTTTCCACGTTAGCTTCGTTGACAAAATTGGAAAGAGTTGGTTCTGATCTTCGTTAGTCTTTCCACGTAAGCTTTTTTGACAAAGTTGGCAGAGTTGGTTCTGGCCTTCACTACTATCATAAGAAAAAATTTAGACATTTTGATTAGATTGCGCCTTAATAATTCAGGGATTATGAAAAGGGAGGAAGGAGGAGTTTAAACTTTAAAGACAGCAGCAGAAGAAAATAACACCACATTGAAAGCTTGCCAGAGAATAATGCAAGTGGTGTATCTTCGAGGTTCCATCCACTTTATTATATTAATCCCTTCTTTTAATTCATAATATTATGCCCGTTTGGATGTTGGTTGATCGACCAAAAAATAGCTGATTGACCCAAATTAATTGGTTAATTTTATAAAAAAAAGTTATTTAAATTCTTTGATTATGAGCGGGTTGGATTCCTAAATCAGCTGGTTAACTTTATAAAAAAGTTGTTTGGATTGTTTGATTATGAGCTAGTTGGGTTGTTTGAATTATTTGATTATGAGCTGGTTGAGTTAGTTGATTCAACCCAACCAGTTGATTTTGAAGAAGCTTCTCTACAGGAGAGTTTTAACGTAATTAGATGATAGTTTTTATTTGAATGTCGATTTTGCCCTTTTTATGCTTTACTCTTTGACCGTTTCATTTCTCATTTTCGCTAGAGTCTTCTTCCCTTCCTTGGTTATTCCTTGCATCTATCACATTTTTTGATTCTCTTGGTAAAACCAGATCAGGTAGTTTACGGATATATTCGGATCTTATACGTTCATGCTATTTGCTGTTTCAGTTTGTTTTGCAGCTTCTTCCAAGGCATTATTTGTCTCGCAAGTTTACCCAAAGGCAAGGTAAAAGCGATCTCGTTCAACTTGCAGAATACTGAACCAAATTGCATAAAATTGGTGTCATTAAAAACTTAAGACATAAAGGAATATTTGTTTAGAAGAATATATTGCCTAAATACCTTATTTTCTTTGTCAAAATGGCCATGCAAGATTGATCCAAAAATCCGTTTTGAGAAAAGTTGGATTGATGCTTGAATAAGGGATCATCAAGTAGTGGAGGATGTAACACCCAAATACCCCCTAGGAGGATATATGGATGCCACCCAAGACTAGTCAAACAAAACCAAACATCATACTTAGTTTATTAGAATTTCAAACACACTTATAATACATATCATAAATTTCAGAAACTAAATCCAAAGAATATGTACATGCCCAAACAACGAAACAAAATACATTTTGTAGAACGGTACAAAACTCAGTCTCCTTTGGCCAATGCAGTTGT